>OZ012739.1:4424372-5024372 GCA_963859935.3 Lathyrus sativus | reverse complement strand
AGGGAAGGTGTTAGCATCCTAAGTATCTGTAGTACTCTACAGAAACCTCTTGTTTTATTGTGTTATTTGTTATTTGTCTGCTAAGGGTGAAAAATTAAAAGGGAGACCTAAGGTGTTATTTCTAAGTATGCTTGCCAAGGAATCACATCTCGTGCCTACGTATCCTGACGGGAATAGAATCAGAGAATTCATAGCTCCCCTAAAGGGATTGAGGAACTCTTGACTATGGCCAAGGTTCCAGGAGGGAAGTTTGTTGATTGATTTTAGGAGAAGAGGTAAGTAGTCATCTTAGGAAGAATACTCAACTTAAACCACCACAAAAGTATGGAAGGCGATCCTTGCTTCACGTTGAGAGAAGGACTCCAACTCGGATCTATAATCGACGAGTATGCCACATACATCTCTCAAGCGAATAAGATTCTACATATTTCTTGATTATGTTATGGGGCAGGAGAATTATATCTCGACTACATGGATGAATCATGTCTAATTATGTTGTGGAAAAATAGGGGATTTGATTTACAAGTTGTCTAAATGTTGAAAATCTATGGAATCTATCTTAAGATATAAGGGTGTATCCTAAGCTGGTCAACCTGAAAGGAATCAGGGATCAAGCAAGGGAAATGATAATGACAATGCAGTGCGTATGACTTATAAAGTCATACACAAGTTCTTCCATTGGACATAAATAGACAATTAGAATGATTCAAAAGCCACAAATGAATATCAGACAAAAATAGGCATCATTGAGATAATCCATAATGAGAAAATAACAAACAAATCAAGTGCCAAGATCATGGACGAATAACAACATATGTATATGACATAAATCAAAGCATGGAATCAGCTCACAAAGTAAAACATCAAGAGTAGATCTCATTAATTAATTAAGACAAAGCATCATGAATTAATCGAGAAAAACTAGGCCCAAGACATGAAAGTAATCAACCATAAAAAATAAAATCGGGCCACGAGGGAATATACAAGATTAGTATCATGAAGATAAATTCAAAAAATGTACATCATGAATCGATCAAAAAGAAAATCGAGGATTGAAAAGATTAAATTAAGAATTAAATAAAATATAATTAAATTAAATAAACTATAATTAAATTAAAATCTAATTAAAACCAATCAAACTAAAAATCTAGTTAAAAACTAATTAAACTCTAATCAAAACTAACTAAACTAAATTCTAATTAAAAATTTAATTAAATTAAATTCTAATTAAATTAAAATCTGATAAAATAATAATAATAAAGCTAAATTAAAAACTTAAAATCCTAATTAAACTAAAATTAGAAACAAAAAACAATGGGGGCAGACTAGCTGGTGATAACACAAAGGGAACGGGCTAAGCCCAAATGAATTGATGAAGGGACATTTTTACGACAAACACAAAAGGAATCAGGAAAACCTTGAAACCTTCTTCCTCTATCAAAACTGTGACACTGCTACTCCCGTCACCGTTCACATTGTCGCGTCATACCTCTTCATCCCTTTCAAACTCAAATCGTCGACCGAAGAAACCTCCCCGTTTCTCTTCTTGATCTCGCGGTGGTGTTCTCCGATGTGGTTTCGTTAGGATGATACGCTGGAATATCACCGACAAAAACGCATTACTGAGTCATTTTGTGGCAGAAGCAGTAGCGGTTCATATAAGCATGGTGTTGTGTATGAAACATGGTGGAGAATGTATTCGGGGTGTTGAACATAAAAGCTAGCAAGTTATGGTATGAGGTGGTTTATGTATATTTTTCAAGGTGTGTATGGTGTGATGTTTTACTGCTGCTGTTTTTTTATGGTTGATGTAGTTTGATTGTAGTTAGTCATGGTGAATGAAGGGTATTCGAGTGATTGTATATTACTAGGAAAAAGAACATGATGCTTGTATTATGAGTGGTTGGTGTTTCTGAATTTTTTCTACGATGACTGTTGCAATATTTAGGCCTTGGAAAAGTGAATGTTTTTTATGAATGAGGATAACATATTCTGATTTTCTTTTCTCTTTCAATTCAACATATTGTGACATTGCTTTGGATTTCTTCCTTTTTCAAATCAGCATGTTTGGGATATGTTTTGGGAAGAAATCATATCCTTGTTCCCATGTTTTGCAATGCCATCAATATATAATATTAGGATTTCAAGTGAATTGAAAACCTTCTAAAACTTAGGAAACACATATATTAAAAGGGGTAAAACAAAATGTTTGTATGTTTTTTTAAAAAAAGGAAATGCAATAGTTAAAAAAACATTTAATTAAAACAAACTCTGCTGAGCATTCTCACAATCCCAGTGCTTCTTCTGGAAGATGCTCCTGCTGAAGATACTGCAATGATAGAAGATACTCCTGCATCTGACATGGAGATTGATCATCCTATGGCAACTGCATCTGCTTCTGAACCCTCTGCATCTGAGATGAAGACTGAGACTCCAGATGTTGTCCAAGAAGTCAAGGAAATTAGATCATGGATGATAAAACAGGAACAGACTACTGAAGAGATCAAGACTTGGATGGCCAAGCAAGAAAAGTCCACTGCTAAGATTACTGATCTTCTGACCTTGATTGCTTCTCGCCAGCCCTAGTTTTCTTTTCCATGTTTTTGCATTCTTGTTTTGCACTTGTTTTCTGTTGCTCTATTTTCTATCATCTGTTGTATGATCATCTTATCTTTTTGTGCTATTTGAATCTGAATGAATCTGGCTGTTATGTTTTTCATTTATGTGTTAAGTTTTCTCTTCTTCTGTTATCTTTTCTGTCTTTTTCAATTCTTTTTTATTATGAAAAAAAAGGGGGAGAAAGAGAATTTGATTGTTCAATCCATAAGCAATACTAAAATGAAATTTATACATAGTATTAATCTAACATTGTATCTTAAGACTTTCAGGTCTTATTATTTCATCTGACAAAAATTATCTAAAGTTACCCTGAGAATTACCCAACCAGGCTCTTATCATTGAAGCATTTGACTCTGATTCTGGAAGATTTACCAGACTCTTCATTTGAAAGAAATCATCAGACTCTGATTCTGGAAAGCATCCAAGCTCTAATTCTTTCTCTCAACAAGGATTTCTACCAGGTTCTGAAATATACTCAAGCAAAAAGGGAAGTGTTCTCTTCTATTAGAGTATTCATTTCAGAGGGAGATTCTTAATCTCAGGGGGAGTTATATATTTTATTTCTCTTTATTGAACAAAATTCCCTATGTCTTATCATCATCAAAAAAGGGGAAATTGTTAGAACACAGATTGGCGTTTCTTATATCTCTATGTTTTGATGATAACTTTTATGGAATTTTGTATTAAGAAAATATACACTCTAAAATTTGTTCAAGTATTATTGTTTCAGATATTAAATTGAAAACTCTTAAAGAAGCAAAATACATAAGTACAAGAAACTATGTAAGGCTCTGAAGCATCAGATGCAAGACTATCAGAAGATTCTGAAGCGCTGCCAGAAGGATCTGAAGCAGAAGCTACAAAATAATCTGAAGCGTAAATGAAAGAAGTGTACAAAGAGTTGAAAGCTTTGATCTAATCAGACTCTAAAGTTCTTTTCACTACAAGAACAGAGGCTTTGATATTCAGACTCTTATCATTAATATTCACGCTCAAAGCACATACTGCTGCATACTCTAATGAAGACTCTGATCTAGATTGAGACTCTGATATATTAAGATCTGATCATCTATCAAAGCTCTGAACATCTCAATCATTTTAGCTCTGATCATCTTAAAGTATTTCATACCTTTAAGCTTGCTACAATTTTTGAAGTGCAGATTATGAAGACTTCATCCTGAAGGAAGCTTGTTGAAGAAGCTGTAAACTTGATTGGACGTGGTGCTACTTCCAAAGTAACCAACGGCTATTTTGTCCAAAGAAGTGACGTGGTGCAAATCCCAAGGCTTCTACAACCATATTTTTTCTGCAGAAAGCATATCTCTGCCCATACTTTTTGGTATTGAAAAGTCTTATATTCTAATATTATATTCAGCTGCACATCACTCAAAGCAATTAAAAAAGCTATAAAAGGAGAACTTCTACAACATTTTGAAGCTGCTAATTTCCTGCTCATCACTTGCTCATTGCTAGTTCACTCAGAAAGAAATATTCTTACACGCTTGATTCATCAAAGTGAAAATCTCACAAAGATCTTATTCATTTGATGTTTCATAAAATTGTATAGTTTTTGTTGTACTTAATCTTAAGTGTAAATATCACAGTTGTGATACAGCTTATTAGAAGCAATCAAACACTTGTTAGTTTACATTAATTTGTAAAAAGTTCCTTAAGAAGACCAAGGTGTGGTCAGTAGTTCTTAAGAAGACTAAGACTGTTGTTCTTAGTGCTTACTATTGTAATCAGTTGATTAATAGTGGATTAAGTCCTTGTTGAGAAAGGCAAATCATCTTTAATAAGGTGGACTGGAGTAGTTGAGTTCAACGAACCGGGATAAAAATCTTGAGTTGTTTTTATTGCCATATTTCTTAAAACTCTTATTCAACCCCCCCCCCCCCCCCTTCTAAGTGTTTTTCTCACCTTCAGAAAACTCCTTGAATCAAGATCATCTTGGATAAGATCATAAATGTGTGTGTCACACCCTAATTTTTTACCATAAGATCCCACCTCCTTGTGCATTTCTCTTACGTTTTATCCTTTTATTCTGTGTACGTGTTTATCAGGACTAATGAGTATGTGCAGGATCATTTTGTTTTAAAGACATCTCAGGTGGATTCTCACGACCACACGCCCTTTAATAAAAGTTTTGATCCTTCTCAAAGTTTTTCCTCTCTATCAAGAAGGTTTGTCGAAGTGAGAGACGAGACCACAGGCTCATAGTAATTGAGGTCTTTTGGCTTTCTCGCGCGAGTTGATTGAGGATCGTTCATATGTGCTTTAGATCCCACATTTGTAATATAATCAAGTGGTGTTATTTGTTTTATGGCGGCCAAGTTCAACTCATATTTACTTTGAATTCATTTGGTGCATCTCACGTGGTTTAAATTGGTTCATTCTTTGTGAAATATCGAAATTTAAATCAAGACCAAAGGATTCAGGATTCTAAGATTGACCAAAAACCATTAAAGGAGTTTCAATAAAATTAAATCACGAGGGAGGTCGACAACGGATATGTTTATATGATATTACACTCTTATGTTCAAGATTGGTTCTTATGATGAGTTCATGATCATTTAAATCTTCGAATATGGGAAACCAGTTTGCGAAGCAATATATTATCAGTGGTGAAACTAGGTTATAGCAATATTTCGTCAATGTAAGTTTGCATTTTTTTTTGGATTACTTAGAGTACCGGTTACAAGCATGAAGCGTTATCTCAAGTTCAGGTTCACAAAACGTAGCCCGTATGTTCACCAAGTTTCTCAGGATCAATTCAACCATATATTAAGTTGAGAGAGAGTTTATGAAAACCAATTGGATTTTAAGTTGCAAAAGTCAAAGGATGCATTCGTAAATATCAAAAATTCTTAAGGAGGTTTCATGTACTTTAGGTTCCGTGTGACTAACTAAATAGTTTGTTCAATACAAAGGCAATTTGGATTTTAATCATTTTCTTCACTATCAATCTCTATGTGTTTGTGTTTAGACAAACTTAGAATCTAAAGCTTCTAAAGCCGTTGTGGAAAAGAAATGAAGTATTACATAACAAGTTTATCCCAACTGCTAAGAACTTGGATGTTGGTACGTTGACTAACTCGGACGTCTTTATCCATCTTCCAACTCTATGGAGGATTGACAAGGTTCACAGGTAGCTAGCAAGCTTCCAAGATGCTGGATTTTGATGTTGGGAACGTATCGTAGAACCTAAAACCGAAAGCTCCTCATGTCCACATCGACAATCCTACGTACAAAACACAACAAGACGATATCAGAAAGTTAAAATTAGAAGACCTGCAATGCAAGAAATCAAGAATAGGAATTAAAGTTTTAAGCCCTCAGGTTATGGAATCATCATTGGGCAAACTCAAGCAGCCGGAAGGGCAGCGAATCCGCTACCAAACTTCCATTTTCCAAACAGAAAATGATAAACTAGCAGCAAATATTTTCGGACAACCTTCCAACAACCAGGCAATATCTGTTCATAACCATCAAGAGAAAAGCGAAAGAGATAAAAAGATGGGTTTTTTCCCCCAATAACAACAACTAGCATCTCACTTTCTAAAACAATCAAAACCAAAAATGGAATCATCATCAAAAGCCAAAAACGGAATTGGAAAATCATAAACATGCTTCAGACAGATTCAAACGAAAAAGGAAAGTCATTAATGGCTTTTTATTTTTCGTTTTGAAAACCAAGTTATAAAAAGAAGAATTTCACAGAACATCAAAGGGGGGAGCTCAGAGAAAACTCATCATAGCCCTCAAATCCAAGAAATCCATCAAACTCGTAAAGCCATAAACCACCAAACGGATTTCAAAGAAAATCCCAACAACACAGAAAAATCCAAAAAAAAAAAACAAACACAAATACAACCATCCACAACGTCACGAAACCGCATAATCGCAACATCTCGAACCCACAAAGAGTTCAAAGGTAACGAAAAATGAAAATCGTCACAAAAGCCATCATCACGAACTCATTTTGGGTAAGAAGCCATTGACAAATCTGTTGCTTTTTTATTGTGTTTTGCTTTGTTTCAGGTTATCAAACAAATGAAGAAGAAGAAGTTTAGACATGCAAGAGAACAGAAAGAGTTCATCGCGACATACAGAGAAGAAGATGAGAGGGTTTGAAGATGAAAGAGTTTGGAGAAAGGAAGAGAGAAAAGCCAGTAGTGGCGACTTGAGAGAGAGAAGAGAAAGAGAGTTTAATTTTTTGTTTTATGTTTTTATTATTTGTATTGTATTGTATTCTTGTAGACACACCCACACACAGCTACGATGTACCCCCGCGCTTCATCACCACACGTCTCTCACTAATCACACATCACACGGACCACATTGGATTCCACCGTGCACCTCTCTCTGCGCACCACGTGCAATCCGCGTCGCCCCCCTTTAACCCATTTTAAATCTTTAATCTGCCATTAATTTAACAAAATCATTTTAACTTTTTTATTTAATTAATTAACTAATAATCAATCTTTTCTAATCAGCTTTTTTTTTAATTAAAATAAACTAATAACTTTTTTATTAAATTAACCTTTTTCTAAGTAGCTCTTATTAAATTTAATTAATCAACTTTTTCTAATTAACTTATTTCACTATTTATTTAATAAACTCAATTTATTTTATTCACCTTTTTATTTAATTTATCTCATCAATCTAATAACCTTTTATAATAATATAACAAAAACCTATTTAATTTGCTTTTATTTACTAATAGTAATAACTAAATCTTTTTTAATTCAATAAGAAAGCCTTTTCCATTTTAAGTTAATATTAACCTTTTATTTAATGAAAAATCTCCTTAATATAATAAATAGTAAAACTTCTTTTAATAACTAAAACCATTTTCTTTAATAATTTAGACTTTATTTTTTTCCAATCCCATTAGTTCTTAATCTTGGAATTACAAAACTAATTCATCTACTAATACAACTTTTCTTAAAATCAACCTTACATAAAATTTAATTAACGCGCTTCCAATTTCTATCCTTTAAACTCCGATCTCGAATCAAATGTTCATGATCCCGCGCTTGGTTTGTTTAAGCGTTTATATCTGCTATCTGAATTTATTTTATCGTTTATCTTTGTTTTGTTATTTATTTTTATTGCATGTATGTCCAAAGGAAGAACTTGTGCATGACTTCATAAGTCGTGTGTATTGCACCTCATTTGCATCATATTCCCCACTCAATCCTTGATCTTTCTCAAGTCGATCAGCTTAAGTTTAGATCCTACCCCTTAAGCAGGACCGTTTTATCTTTTACAACTTAGATAAACCATATTCAACTCAATTCAAACTATTATCCCCATTAGAGAATTAGATGTTAGTCATCTTGACAGTCGAGATGTAATTCTCCTGCCCCATAAAAATATTATCGTGTGATGTATATCTTTTTCGCTTGAGGGAGATAGTGGCATACACGTCGATGAAATCCGAGTGTTTGAGCCCTTCTCTCAAGACGATGCAAAGACCATCTCCTACAAGTTGTGGTGGTTAAGTCGAGTGTTCTCCCTTAAGATGACGACTCGTATTTTCTCCTAGAATCAATCAATCAACAAACCTTATCCCTTTGGAACTTTGACCAACAGTCAATGGTTCCTCAAACCCTTTAGGAGAACTACAAATACTCTGATTCCATTCCCGTCAGGATATATAGGCACAAGATGCGACGTCTTGGTGAGTATACTTAGAATTAAACTACTAGGTCTTTTACCCTTAAGCAGATAACCCTTAGCAATAAACACAATAAAACAAGAGGTTCTTATAGAGTACTACAGAAACTTAGGATGCTATCAACTTCCCTAAGTTTAACCAACCCCCGGACCTTAAACTCTCTAGCATTTGCATTTGCATTGCATCGTGGGTAATTCGATATTTTTCCCTTCCTTTGGACAAATCAAAGACCGGTTGTGAATATGAATTAAGATTCAAGTTAGTCCAATAGCTTGGCATCCAATTCTCACCGCGACAGAAATGGCGACTTCACTGGGGACTTGTGTTTTTTATTGTGGGTTTCCCTAACTTGTTTTATTTTGCTTGTTTATTGTTTTATATATATATTTGCTTATTTGCTTATCTGCTAATATTTGCTAATTGCTTTTGGGTTGGTGTCCTTTGTATGGTGAGATAAGTCTTACACCCAGACTTGAGTGAACTTATTATAGGAAGGTGATATATTCGATGAGGCTTATAGGGAGTGGAATCCCAACCAAGCTGACTTGAGAATCACGCTCAGTTGAGGCCCTCTCGAAAACAGTATTGTTGAACGAGTAATCGTGAAAACATTCACTATTTTCGGCCTTGAAGCCTGTGATATTGGGGACCGTAGTCACCTTTAACCCTACTTTAGCCTTTATTAGGACGTAGTGCGATGACTATGAGGGAGTAGTCCCAAAATAGTTGATATGCGATGCTACACTCAAAAGAGGTTCTCTTGAGAATATTATTAACCACCGAGTAGTCGGAAAATTGATAATATCTGAAAGATGGACTAATAATTTTGGGCACCCTCTTAGAACCTTGTTTTGCAGGTACAATCAACCTTTAGTCCACACCCTTTGGGAATGTGTATACCCTTTGCTCCATGCTCTTTGCAAACCTAGGTTTCCTGTCTGTTTATCTTTGTGCATCTTTGTGTGCTTGCCTGTGTTTGTGCATCTTTGCATCCATAAAGCATCATGTTACATTGGTTTCATGGAATTCCGACTTTATTTATAAACATCACCGAACCAATATGGATTACAAAAGAAAATATTTTGATATATTATTTTAAGAGTCCTAACTTGGATGACCTAAGGAAGTTGGGAGCTCAGATTAAAGATCAAGACATTAAAAGACAAGAAGCTTTTGGTACTATCAAAGATCCAAGTGGATAGTGGATTTATTCCTCACTTTCCAGCAAGAAAAGAAAAGAGATGGAAGATTTATTTTCCTCTATCAGACTAACCCTTGGGCGTTGATTCTCGACAAGCTTATATTCAAGAAGGCCCAGCTAGAAGAGCAGATCAAGAAGCATGATACAAGACTTCCTTAGGACTTTCTCAGCTTTTATTTAGCTATTATGTCAAGATTCTTTTAAGAATATTTATCTGTAATCCGTTGTCAAAAAAAATAATAAATAAGTTTTCTTTGGTATTTTGTGACGTTTATAAATGCTCGAGTTCCATGAAACCTTTCATTTGCATTTTGCATTCTGCATTCTATATAGCATCCTTCATATAGCATTTGCATGTGCATGTGCCTCTTCTCCGTTGCGTCGCTCAACCGACTTTCTGTCTCTGTCTTTTCAGCTGACATCTTGACCATCTGACCAAGCTTGAAGTATTACTAAAGGATAGTAAAGAGAACAAAGGATATGGATCCCATGACTGGCTTCAGAGTTGTGACTAATCCGTTATTTGATCTTCCCTCTAATGACAATGTTCAACAAGTGAATGTTCCTACATCATTGAAGTCGACTTATAGGAAGGTTATATATTCTCAACCTATACGCTTTTCTCAGCAAAACTCTCCTCAACCTCATTCTTACTCTCCTTAGGATTTTCGATTTGTTTTTCACTATTGGTTGTTACAACATTCACATTCTCCTCAGGGGAGGGTCCCAGAGGTGTTTGTGCAAGCAGTGAGATTTGAGACTCCAATGCCTGTGAGTTGCAAGGGACTCGACTACAGTGTTCAGCTGCCTAAGGATTTCATTAGTATGGGGACTTTATTTTCTAAACTATTCATTTTGGAAAGTTTGTGTCGCCACAAAGCGCTTCATCATAGATTATAGCCTAGAGTGAGTTTGCATCGCAATGAAATCCTCCATTAATATTTCGAGGTTGGATTTATGGGAATCTTGCGACTCCTCAAAATAATGGGAGTGGTAATTGTAAAGAAAATTTGGGTGATCCATCTACCTAGGATTATACGAACTTAAATAAGTGTGCCTTAGTCTATACGGTGCAACAATGGAATAATAATATTGATTGTTGGTCCCCGACAACGGTGCCAAAAACTTGATGCGTATCTGCAAGTGCATGGAAATGCCAGTTATAATATAAAAAGAGTCGAACCCACAGAGACCAATGTCAACCTATTGTAGTCTATTGTCGCTTTGTAAATCTAGGCTAGCAATTATATATTTTTGGAGTTTTTAGAAAAGAAAATAAAGTTGGTTTGGATAAAAGTAATAAAAGTGAGACTAGAATCTAATTTCAAATCGCACCTCTAAGACTCAAAAAACTCTTAGAGTTTTGTTTTGGTATTAAAATACTTTTCAACAGAATATATTAGTTTAAAAACATTTATCTCACACTGTCGTTCTATTTACACTAGCTATACTTCTAGATCATAATGTTATATCTTCGCTCACCCATTTGATTTAAGATATACTTTTTGAAAACCAATAAGTCATAATTAATCCTAAAGCTATGTCGTTGTGTTTAGGATTAATGTCCAATTTTTACTATCTGGATCGAGCCTCACACTATCATGCTATTGATTCGAAACCTTAATGTTCTCGATGTCGTGCAAAACTTTTTGAATTTAAAATTAAAAACCAAAACCAGAAAAACAGTTTATAAAAGTTACGCCAATTTGAATCTACTGAGTTCCGTCAGAACGACGGTCCTCACATCCAGACTCTAGAACTTTAGCCGGACATGATTGCGGAAATAAATAAATAATTGTGTCTTTTTGAATTAAATAAAGACATAATAGGAGGTTTAAAATAATTAAAAACCACGTTTGAAGAAAAAGATAGAAGCTTGAAACAGTAACAATGACAGAAAATTAAAGTATAAAAGTAATTGGTGGAAATTAAAGGCAAGAAAATAAAGGCAGAAAAGTAAAAGCCTAAAAGTAAATGAACATGAAGATAAAAGATGGAATATAAAAATTAATTAAAAACTTTTAATAATGGCAGCAAGATTGTTTGATCCAAGCATTATACAAATTATAAGCCTAAGCACTAATGGTGTAGTAGTTCTCCAACGTGAGAAAACTACTACTTTTGCCATGGTTATTTCTACTTGAAACTATGAAAAGTATAAATTGCAAAAAACTTGGATACCAAATTCCACATTAAACTTGTATTATATAGTGTTATGATGCTGAAAACTAATGTCAAATGAGTGGGAATCGTGGGAAAAAATGTAGGGAAGTGGGCGAAGATCGAGCCATATTAGTTTTCAGATTTTTCTGCACTGCACGTACACGACCAATGCCATGAGGTCCATGGCAAACGCCGTGGCTTCATGAGCATTAATTCATAAAAACTCTGTTTTGTCACCGTTTTTCTTTTTTCGTTTTCTTGTGTACTAATTTTACCTATTAAATACCAGAAACTAACACAAAATACCAATATAACACAATAAAAATATATAAAAATAACACTAAAATGTGTGCTAATTGAGTCGATATATACTATGTATTTTCGTGCTATCAAAAACCTGATATTTCAAAATAGAAAAGGTGGAATCTCACCAGCCAAAAAAAAATGTCATTCATCCTGAAGCTAGCAATAAGAGCATCCCCCTGATATACGAAAGGGATCTCAATCTAACATTAATCCGGGTAAAAAGCACAACCAGGAGAGAGTAACCAAATATGATGTTAAGATTGGTAAAGTAGAAACAGTAATGGAAGTAGAGGTTGTCCCATAGACATCTAGTTTTTGTTATGTTCCCATGCGTGTATGCCCTTTTTTCCTACAAATAAGTCTACTCGTGATTGTTCCATACACAATCTTAGTCTAGAATTGCATAGGAGCATCCAGTAGTGCTTTCTTTAGGTTCAGTATGTAGCTTATCACAAGCATTCCATGTTGTTTATCATTCCATGTCGTGATTCATTCATTTGAGTGTTATCATATTATTTCTTCAAAGATTGAAATTTGACCTTTTTAACCTTCTCATCACCTCAAAACAGCTTATGGAGTGTATCTCACACACCCTTAGCCGTTTCTTCTCCAATTCTCTTTAAAATGTTTGAATTCATAGATTGGTGTATCAAGAACAATCATTTTTCATCTTTCTTACTCAATTTGCAATGAGCAGCCTTCTTTGGTAAGGAGCATTTATTTCTTATAAAAAGAAAATACAATATAGACAAAAAGATGGTTTTGTAAAGTTACATTAATCATTCTTGTAGTGTTTTAACTCCATTTTGGACAAGGTTGAAATCTCCTGCATGTTGCCAGGAAGTGATAATATTGTTGAGACTTGATTTTTCGTAGGTTCATGTTTATTTAATGATGCATTTGTCATGAACAAACTAATGTTTTTATAGAAACTACAACAACTTTTCAATTACTCTTGTAGTGTTTTAACTCTATTCTGATTAAGGTTGAAATCTCCTTCATTCTACCTAGAATTGAGACTTGATAATTCGTAGGTTCAAACATATTTAATGATAAATTTTTATACATTAATGTTCAACCATGTTGAAACTTGACAGAGTAACCCGTCCAACCTACAAATCAAACCCGAACAGCCCAGAATAATGTTCAGTTTACGGTTTGGGCCTGAATCCGCCCGAAGTTTGGCCTTACGAAGAGTTTTCAAGGATATGCTTTCACCCCAGAAACATATGTTGCCTCTAAAGATGCAGATGCTGTTTCAGCAAAGTCTTTCCATGAATCAGTGGATAATATGACAAAATCTGCAAGTTTTCCAATAGACAAGGATCCGAGATCATTGTCGATGAAGCTTGCACGTGCAGCAGAAATTGTATACCTGTCAGAGTGAATTTGAGAATCTAAGAAACATGCAAGAGTGGTGAGGTTTTGTCATAGGTACTGAATGAACTAAGGAAGAATCATAACATTAGAACAAAATTAATTGCTAAACATTGATTACCCTTTTATTGCTTCTTCTAATGAAATGCACTCGGATGGAATCCATGCATCTTCCGAATTCGGAGGTTTTCTTTTCACTGCTGTATTTATGCCACTCAAGGGATTAATGTCTGCTACCTAGTAAGTAGAAACATAATGATTAGTTAAGTACAACTTCATTATTTTTTTTAGTAGAAACCGTGTATCCTCTACACGCAATTGCAGCGACTAATTCCTCGAATTGAGAAGGACCACAGGAAGCAAGGTAGAGTCTCTAAATCCTCTACTAAATCAGAGTATTGTGTCATGTCTACTTCAAGTTTAGAAATAGTTTGACCTGTGGTATTTTCCCAAATTTGGAGTTCCTCAAACTGAACCAACATCTATATATGCTCACAATACAAGTGTCATTCAAATTGTTGCAAATCCATTTCTTCATGAGTGTACTAAGCATATTGAAGTTGTTTCATTTTATTTGTGAAGCCTATGATGACCTTATATCCATCTCTCACATCAATACTCAGCTTCAAGTCTAAATAAAGTTATTTCTCGATTGCGCCATCAGTTTCTTGTTAACAAGTTGGTGCTACGACTAGATGCATCAATTTGAGAGGGATAGAATCATAAATTGTTTTGCCTCCTTAATTACATTTATTACTCCCTCCGTTCCTTTTTAAGTGTCACTTTTTGGATAATTTTTTGTTTCTTTTTTATTGTCACTTGCAAAGTTCAAGGTAGTGCCTAGAATACGCCACCTACACAAATCAGATACCGATTTGTTTTCATTGATTATAACTATTTGTTGTAATTACTTGTATAAACTGAAACCTTTATATGTACAAGGAATAACAAAGGGAAAGAGAAAGGCATCAAGTCCTAATTGATGAGATTTATAAGTAGGGACAGAGGTATAATATAAGCCAAGGTACAAGTGTACTAATAATTCCAAAATACTTACTGGCCAATCAGAACCAAGTGCAACTAGTGCATTGGATTCTATGAGTGACTTGAATAAATATGATTGCTTTACAGCCCTTTCATTGCCAAGCTTTTTAGCAACAGAGTCAGCATCATCCAATAAGTGATCTGGCTGTTGATGATGAATAGAAACAAAAAACTATTACAATGTTTGTCCATATCAACAAGTTCATATCATGTTACTTTTAGGCTAGGGTAATAGACATTGAAATGGAAACAATGGAAAACTACAAGATAATGGTAATAAAAAGAAACCTGCACAGAAGCAGCAACCCCTTCTCTGCCAAATCTTGGTGGACTACCAGGTGCCAAGTGCTGTGCATGTTCAATCTGAAAGCAGAGTTTCAGTTGTTCAAAAAGAGATAATAAATATTTAAGGGTGCAATAGCTATGAAGCGCAGACTCCGACACGGATACTAGGATGCGATGACACGGACACTTCGACACAGATATGTCAAAAACATAAGACACTGACACCGCTACATATATGATAGTATTTGAACTCCATTTATCGATCTATTATTGAAAGAATTAAAAGTATTTTAATCTAGATTAATATTTATAATTCTTCATTAGATGTTTAAGGTTTGTCCAAAAAATGTATAAGTGTTGAAGCAAAGAAATAACAATTTTTTTAAAACACTTGTTGGAATTTTGTTGGAATTGTCCGACACATGTTCTATGAATGTCATATAGGTACTGTACTGGACACCGATTAAAAAGTTTCAAAGTGAAGAAAAAAACTATTTTTCTAGGGACACTTGTCTGACTTTTCCAACACTAGTCAGACCTTTCAGACACGTGTCATACGGATGTTATACAAGTGTCGGACACCACGACATGCCTACCGGTAGAGATGTCCGTGCTAGGAAAGGAAAATAATTTATCAAAAGTAGCAAAATTTATTCGTTTTCTTGATATATGTAAATAGCCTTAGAATAATAACTAAAAGTAACCGAGGTTGTATCACAGTTAAGTGTAAATTTCCAGCATTCAACTAGCAAAAAGCACGGACACATCGAACACAACCTCGAAACTGACACGGTGACACCGCTAATAATTTGAAAAAATAAATAAAATAAGCGTAATCACAAGTGTCAGTGCAGGTGTCTTACACCGACACGGACACGGACACACCTTTTCTCAGAGGTGTCGGTGCTACATCGACAACAAGTATAATAGAAAATTATTGAAGGTTTCTCAAATTTTAACAAAAGAGATACCCTGAATCTTCGATCTCTCATTCCATTTGTAGAAGCAACTAAGCTATGTAAATCCAAGATCAAATCATTCGCCTTGTCTCCTATAGCATGAATTGCAATCTGAAATAAACCAAAAGGAACAAACACAGTAACTAAAATTTAATCTTAGTCCATCACAGGTTTATTGTAGCAGTAGAATAAAGTACCTGAAGACCAGATAAATCTGACTCCAAAGTCATGTTGAGAAGAGCGTCAAGGTCTGCGAGTTGTAAACCATAGTTGTCGGGCTCGTCTTGATAAGGCTACAAAATTTGAGATACGAATGTTATTAAGAAAAATCACGAGATTAACAATTTGGATAGAAGTAAGGTCCTGGATAGAGGCATTATGGCGAAAGCTGATCCATGCAGCTGACCTCACCTAGTGGGATAAGACTTGGTTGTTGTTATTATTGTTGTTGTCTTCTGTTGTATGATATCCGTATCGTATAATGTATCATAGCTTCTTAGATCACATGCAGATATTGAATATGAAAAATTTAAAAACTCGTCTCACCTCATAAAACAATGCACTATTGGAACCCAAAGAACCGTCAAAAAAAGCTTTGACACCGCCGAAATAAACCCATTGACTTAAGGCATGGCCCATTTTATTAACCAGATCCTAAGTAGGAATAAGAAAAAGCTATTCAGAATCAGGTACATAAAAATCTGCAAGTATTGGAAATGTCATAATGTATAAATTTCTTGATCAATATTTTTCTTTGTAAGTGACGAGTTTCATTTGCAAACAAGGCAGAAAGATTGCGTAAAAAAGGAGACAGATAAAATAAGCTCTAAAAACGAGGCACAGACTAAAATCGCACTTGAAAAAAAAAACTAAAAAAGCATTTGTTTGTTCATACCGCTAACCGTCGCCATGTCTCCATTGGAAAAAACAAACATACTCTAACTTTCATTTTCGACATAGCATTAGTCCACTGATAAACATCTGTACAATACACACAAAACACAAACATTCATCTTAAGCAAAGATTGAGGCTTTATAGGACTGAGTAAATAGTTGGAATAGCATTAGAACTCGAACTAGAACACTAAACCTGTAAAATCCTCCCAAGGAAGATCTGCAGAAACCCCTGGAAAATATCTTCCCATATCAACAACGGTTGTCACACCCTTCGTCAAAGCTAGATTGCTTGCTTTTTGCAACGCTTCCCGCCTGTCATCTATTGAAAGCTCGGGAATTCGGGAGACTACTAACGTCATTGCAGAATCAACCAGCAATCCAGTAGGTTCTGCATGAAATAAATGACCCAACAAAACAGTTAGTGAAAAACTCTTCACACTGTCAGTACTTATGAATTAAATTCGTCGCAGATTACTTGAAGAAAGCTCTAACCATGCATAAGAATAATAAACTATTACCTCCATCAACACTCCTCACTATAGTTCCTCCACTTGGACTCTCGGTTGAGTTTGTAATGCCGGCCAGCCTTAGCGCCACTGAATTAGCCCATCCCATGTGCCCGTCCATTCTCGATAGCCAAACCTGCTTGTGAACTTCAACTTAGATTCACAGTCGTGTGTATGATGAACATGTTCAAATCGAAGTTAACATTGTATTCCTTACAGGATTATTAGGAGTAATGTCATCAATCCAATAGGCAGCAGGCAAATCTCCTCCCCATTGATCATTGTTCCATCCACCACCCAAAATCCAGGAACCGGGTTTTGCACCTAACATTACCCATGTAAATAAGTATATATATATATATATATATATATATATATATATATATATATATATATATATATATATATATATATATATATATATATATATATATATATATATATATATATATATATATATATATATATATATATATATATATATATATATATATATATATATATATATATATATATATATATCAAAAACATGATTCGTGACCAGTCAAAATTAAACTTCAATATCGTAATTCGTTGTCTTGTTTCTTTGCATCAATAGTGCATTAAAGAAGTAAATAAGAAAGCAAGAGCTCAAGTTTTACTTTCAACTGCTTCTTTGATTCTTCTAATAACTTCTTCCTTCTTATTCACGCCTCTCAGTCCCACCTGCATCATCTGCATCCATGACTATAATTAAAAGAAAGCAAACGAGACAAGTTCGCAAGGATTTCTCAAAGAGAAGAAAACTTATGTACATTAATCCCCCAATTCATTAGGATTTCAATCATTCTAAAACTTTTAAAGAAAAATATAACATAAAACTTCTAATATGAAGAGAAAAACATAGAATGATTCAGAGAATGAGGTTGCATGTACAATACCTGTAGACCACCAGAAATGAAATGAACATGTGAATCGATAAATCCAGGAAGCACGATTTTCCCCTCAAGATCCAGCACTTGTGTTCCATGACCTGCCACTTCCTATACAGAGTTTGTTAGGAATCAGAGGGTGCCATAGCTCCAAATCATACTCAAAAGAGAGATAGAAAGTCTATTGATATACATGAAGCTTCATTATATGAAAACTTAAAGAAGTTATTGAAAACTGATTACGGAACCGGCTAATTCAAAGACGGTTAAACCAGCCACGTTTGAACCTCGGTTCAATCAGTTCAACCAAACTACAACATAACCTGGATTAAACCAACCGACAAACTGGCTGCTTCTCGATTTGATCGGTTGAATTGGCCAGTTCAGTTTTGTTTTTAAAATATTGAATTGGATAGAATGCAGAAGATTAACCATCTAACTACTTATTAACAACAGCTACCTAATTCCTACCTAGCTACCCATTCCTACCTAGCTACCTAATTCCTACCTATGGTATGCTTGGATTGGTGTAATGTCATGAAATGAAACAGAGTGGTATATAATCACCTAGGCTTTGTGTGGATTGATGGAATCGGATGAACCGGAGCAGAATGAGATGGAATGTAATGATATTTCATTATTTGGATCATTTAAAATCGGATAGAGCGAGCAGAATGGAGAGGTATGGATTTCATTCTATTCCATCACATACCACCATATTTTATTGTTCCATCCTAAAATTTTCAAATAATGGGATGGAACTTCGTTCCACACTGTTCCATTCTGCTCCATTCCACTTTGTTTCATTTTGTTCCGTTTATTTTATGATATCCAAACATACCTTAGGGTTATGTTTGGATTGGTGGAATGTGATAAAATGGAACAGAGTGGTATATAATCCAAATGGAACAGAGTGGTATAAAATGGGATTTCATTTTTTGAATTTGCAAATAATGAAGATAATGGAATAGTGATGGAGTCCATTCCATTCAATCCTTCAATTCCGCTAATTTAGGATGCATGCAATGGAATAAACTGTTTGTTATGTTTCCTTCCATCAAATTATAAATAAAAAATACACAAACAAATGGAATCTCTTCCATTCGGCTCCACTTTCAAAATATTAGTTGAAAAATAACTTCAAGGTCAATGGAAATTGAAACTTACAATCAAGTTCAAAAGAACTCAAATACAGTTCTTACTTTTATACGTAAGAAATAAGAAAAATGAAACAAACCTGAACAAAAGAGTTGTTCCCAATACGAATAACCCTTCCATTAGCCACAGCCATGGAATGTGCAAACGGGAGAGATTCATCGCTTGTGAATATCACCCCATTTCTAATTATCAAATCAGCTTTTGACGGAAGAGAAGACTTTTGAAGATTCTTCCATGGAAGAAAATCTGCAAAACCCAGAAATGGTTTTTACATTTCTGAATTCATTCATATTTGTGCATGCAACGTGTTTGTAAGAAAGAGAGGTTGTGTTGTTCTTACCTAACGTGGGTTGGAGAACATGAAGAGAAGCAATTAGTATGGCTAGAAGTAGAGAGACTGGAGCGGAGAGGACTGTGAGAAAGTTCATTTGGAGGAAGAAATGGTTTAGAATACAGAATTTCTAGCAGTAACGTTTCCAAGTTCTCATAAAGAATAGAGAGAAAGTAAAACTATGGTGTGAACTGTGAAGCGTGCCTACTTATTAAGCACAAACTTCGACCAATTTCTTGGTCTTATATTGTTCAATAAAATCGTGAGTATGTCCTTCAAAATCAAATGCTTCCAAACTGAAAACAACAAAATAATAAATGATTATATAACATAAAATACTTATAATTATTAAAAATTAAAATCTTTCAAATATAATTAAAAGTTATAACAAAACATGTGTGAGAAATGAGAATGACAAAAATTTAGTTTCTAATATTTTTTACCTTTTGTATAAACTATTTTTTAGAAGTTTCTTTTATAGGAATTTTTTAGTCTTGTCATGATGGATTTTACGATGGTAGAGGTATTCAAGGTTTAAATGTTAAGTAGTTCTTCAAACACATTTGCATATATTGAATAACCTTAGTGAAGTTCAACCTTACTTGACCGCTCACAAAAGTCTTTTAAAGGAAAAATACCCCCGGATGAAGGAAAAAGGGTTGTTGACAGAGTATAACAAAACTTTCATAAACTGGTTTAATGAAAACATTTCTAAAGAGAGTAGTGCATCAGATCTTTGTAAATGTTGTCACGTATGCCTGAGTTTGTTGTAATTACTTGGAGTGCATACGAAATTTCTAAATATTCATTCTATACAAAATCAAACAATGATTGTAGCACCATGCAAAACAGTGGGTTATGGTTGAGGCTGAATCCATGTACTTTTCTATTTCCAAAGATAACAATCATGTACTAGCATCTAGGTCGTGCTTTGGGATCATTAAGGAGATTTTGGAGATTGAAAAGTGCCTTTATTTAAGTGCAAATGGATTGACAGTAACACTGGTATAGAAATTGATGAATTGGGATTCACACGGGTTGATATTCGTAAGGCAACTTATAAGAACGAACCTTTCATCATGGCATCCCAAGTAAAACAAGTTTTTTATGTCACTGATCCTTCTAACACTAGATGGTCAATTGTTCTTCAAGGTAAACATCTTCCCGATAGTACTGATGAAAATCAAGATTTTAACTATGAGACGCCTTGTTTATCAACACATGTACGTCAAGCATCCGAAGAAAATAATTCAAATGATGTGCATGTTATTCGTCGTGATCATGAAGAGGGGATATGGAAAAACTAGTAAGTAAATATTTTATATCCCTTTGAAATTTATAATTAATCATTTTACTCATTTTTAATCATTATACTATATATTTAAAATTATTGTTGACTGGCCTAATTAGTTTCAAATGTTGTTCAAACTATAGGTGCTTAAGAACCGGTGACAAATCCTATTGGACAACCTATAAAAATTTCCATTTTGGTTATTGGTTTTGTTTCATAATCCTTTGTTTTAGTTTTGAAAATGGTTATGTATTACATGTTCTAAAAAAATATGATTCTATAATCTTGTAATTGATTCTAAAAATATAGTTTTATATTCAGGAATATGGTTCAGTAAATGGTTGTATAATATAGGTGAAAACGACGGTACAAAAAAACTTAACGTACCTCTTGGGGTTTTCATAAAACCGAGGTAATAACATTGATATATTACCTTGGTGTTAAATAAAACCGAGATAATGTCATTTGGCGCACCATTCAGTTCTGAAAATGCTGAAAATGCTAATGTTGTGGATCGAACCCACGACCTTTAAATTTCTAACACTGGCTTTAGATTCTCTGAGGTGACAAGTAATTGCTTTTTATGTCGCCCTTCGTAACCTTGCCTGTGTAACCGAGGTTAAATGCATTATGTGGTCGGTGTTAAATGTGTTATTTATAGTAGTGCATAAACATAAAATAAAGCTACATAATTAAAATCTAACATACTTCTTAGACATCTAATCAACTAAAACACATAAAACAAGTGAATCATCAACCCCTCGATTTAATTTTACTATGTGTTTTAAACATACAATAAACATCTAAATCATTACGTATATGATCCTAGTCATAAATGTGGGTTCCATCTAGGTTATCATCCTTCAACATTATGTATGGACAACAATATTTTAATTTCTTACCTTTCTGGTGAGATATCATATCCTTCATTAAGTAAATTGTAGAAATACATCTTACATCCATCCTTTATGTTAGTTCCATGATTCTATGATTGTCCGTGGTTCTATGATTGGCTAAATTTTGGTAAAACATGATTCTGCACTGATGTTAAGCAAGATGTCATAACATCCACATCTACTGTTATGAAAATACTGCTGTCATGGGTTTTAATCACGATGTCAAGACAGATGTTATGACATCGTTGTTTGGTACAGCAGGAGCTGCTATTTTATAGCTCTTGACAGAGATGTTTTGGTTTGATGAGATCCTGTTGGATATACCTCATCAGTATGTGCAGGTCAAAGAGATTTATTAGGAACAAAGTGCAGATTTAATTGGTGTTCATAAAAAGGATCTTTGAGACTTTTTAGGAAACTGTAATATATTTGTTTCTACTATTATGAAGAAGATTTTGCATCTACTGTTATGACAATACTGCTATTTTATATCTCTTGACAGAGGTGTTTTTGAATTGTTATCACTGTTGTGATTAAGGGGGAGTGTGAGGTGTCTCTTGTCTAGTGTGTTCTAGGCAAAAATTGCATTGGGTAAAGATTAAGTGAGGAGTTATAAACTGGGAGTTTAGCTCTAAATTAATTCTACTAATAGTGGATTTTCTTCCTGGCTTGGTAGCCCTCAGATATATGTGATGTTGCATCGAACTGGGTTAACAATTCATTGTGTTATTTATCTTTCAGCATTTACAATTCTGCATAATTTAAATGGTTACATAAGTAGTTCTGTCAGTCTGCAGATGTTACAACGAATGTCATGGCATTGGTAATTTTTAAAGGGATTTAAAATGGTCATGTTCTGTCCTTGTTCTGTTTTAGCAGAGATCAATGTTCTTAGGACATCTGAGATCTGCATACCAGAATTTCACTTTATATATTTTTCCTGAATTAAGACTTTGTCATCTTCATCTTTAACACACTTCACTTGATCCAAATCTCTAGTATTTCTTTCTTTTCCCTTAACAGTCTTACATATAATTTTTTTCCCTCACTGGTTCCTAAATATTGGTATAATCTATCAAAAGCTAGAGTTTTTGCTTCACTCACCACCTTATTGTTATCATTCTTAGTTTTCTTAAACTTTTCCCAAGTTTCGGCATTTGTACACTTAGATCATTCTTTAAAACAATCTTTTTTAACTCTAACTTTACTCTAAACACTTTCATTCCACCGCCATGATTTTTTACCCCTAGGTCCAAAACCTTTTATTTCTCCCAACGTCTCTTTAGCTACTTTTCTAATCTTTTGGGTCATCTTGTTCAACACATCATTTACACTTCCTTGTGGTTGTTCAAACCCCTACAAGATCTTAAGTTGGAAGCTTTCTTAATTTTCACCATTTAAATACCACCACTTGATCAATGACGCCCTATGTGACTTATTCTTTTAGGTCTCCTTTTGATTCTTACATCCATAACCAATACTCTATGTTAGGTAGTAAAACTTTCTCATAAAATAACTTTGCAGTCCAAGAAAATCTTCCTATCAGACTACTAAATAAGAAAGAAATCTAGTTGTGAACATTTCACCCCACTCTTAAATGTGATAAGATGCTCATCTTTTTTTTTTCTAAACTAGGTTTTAGCTATAGTAAGATCAAAGATTGACGAAAACTCCAAGATGGATTTATCCTTCGCGTTTATCTCTCTGAGGTCATACCCCTTATGCACATCCTCAAAACCTTTTGTTACGCTCTCCACATGTCCATTTAGATCTCCTCTTAGACATAGCTTTTTTCATTGGGGTATATCCTGAAGAAATCCTTCTGAACCCTCCTAATTTTTTTTTACTTAAGGTGTTCTTCTAACCCAATTTTAGTTGTGTAAGTACTAATAATATTAATGATGTCTTGTTTCACTACAAATTTCAAGACTATGATTCAATCTCCTACTCTTTTCATATCCATAATATCCTTTTTCCACTTCTTTTCCACAATAATCCCTATCCCATTTCTCGATCTAACTTTTTTGATGTACCAAAACTTAAATCTCAAATTGTCTATTTTCCTCTCCTTTTCACCTGTCCAACTAATTTCTTATAGGCACATGAACTTGATCTTCCTCCTAACTATAATATCCATTATTTCCATAAATTTTCTAGTAAGTATGTCTATATTCCATGATCCAAAATGAATCTGTCTCATGAACTAACTTTTTTATCCACACATGCTCACGAAAGTATGAGAACCCTTGCTTATTTTCCAATAAAAATATGACAAGTGTATTTAAATGTCTTGCATATATGTAGCATAAATTATACAATTGTCATATTTTCATTAGAAAATAATATAAACCACACCTAAATAATTATATATAAAATTTCTCCTAATAAATAATTAAGAGGACAATAAAAAATAGTATCAATGATTTTTTAACATTATAAAACTATTTATAGTTTGACACTTTTTTGTCCTAATAACTACGGACAAAGTATTCAAAAATATGATAATTTTAGGAGATTTTTTCAAATGTGTGGTTGGTGTAAAAGATTCGAATCTCTTGTTCCCAAGTTAATGTTGGGCGGAATCTTTTTAGGAGTTAGAGTTGCATCATTAAACAAACAAGCTGGCTTTTGGGACAACCTCTGATCCATCACAAGATTTATTTGTTACTAGTACAACCTATGTATTATGACTCGTCAAAGTCACAAAGCTTGTCGGTTTTGTGGGCCCCAGCAAGAATCCAAACGAACTTGGTCACACACACGCCATATTGACTAAGCAGTGACACATCCTCCTTTCACTCACATCCGAAACAACAAATGGAGATAGAGAGACAAAATAAAAAACGTCTCCTTTATTGATTAATGTATCTTGGTCCACAAATGATTCTCTAATATAGATTCTACATGATTATCCTGTCACAATTTTGGCCATACAAAACCACTTGCACGAAAATCCAATGCTCAAAAGTATCTTGTGGGAAACCTCCAACAAAGATTCCTCCAAACCAAGCTCTATATAAACCACCAATCAATGGCAATAAAATTCATAAGACAATATTTATTAAATTCATTCAATAATTAATTAATTCAACTCATTCAACAAACTAAAAATTAGGTTATACATATTTAAATTGATAGTGGACAAAATTGATTTTGACAAATTTAAGTTTTGTAGAATTGGTTTTAAGATAATGGAATATAGTAAACTTAGTGATGGTTACTCTCTCCCGTCATTATTATAAGAAGAAAAAAAAACTTTAAATTATTGATTATTGTTATAAATAAAAGTCAATAACTTTTAAATTTGTTAATGCTTGTGTAACTATTATACTTTTGATTTAATTCAAAAATATTTAATGTTGATAGTTGATTTATTAAATATAATTAAGGATATTATAGTCAATTTTATTTTGATTGTACATTAAATCAAGAAAACTAAGAGGTTTTTTTTTTCATTCTATAGACATCTTACACACCATGCGATTTTTTTCATATGCATCTAGATTTCGGAGATATACCTTCATACGCATCAAAATTCAATTGAATGTTAAAATATTTCAGAGGTATATCTCCGGACGCACTAAAAAATAAGTAAACGTTGAAATATTTCTGAGATATATCTCCAGAACAATTTGGAGTATATTATCGCGTCATACTCTTCTTCTCCCTCACTTTTCATTTTCATTCACAAACCTCTTCATCTCTCTCATTCCAAAATATCTCCAACTTCACCAAATTTGATTTCATTCGTTCGAGGCTTAAGTAATCATCAAGCAACATCCAGTACATTATTCAACATCTTCCAAATCATATAATTTGGGTAAGTTTTTCGAGTTTTTGATCAATATTCGAGTATTCTTGTAAACGTGTTAGAATGCATTGTTAGGTGTAGAAATGTTTATAAATCAACTAAAATATAGTTTAAAGTAAGTGTATGTATTGTTTGTTGGCTCAAATGGACGATCAGGGCTTTAAAATTCTCATTATGAGGGGTAGAGGACGCCATTGTCGCGACCTCTGAGTTTCAAAAAATTATGGAAATATATCTTTGGAAAAAATCAATGTTTAATGTACTCTGGGTGATTCTGGAGATACATCTACGAAATATTTCCGTAGTTGTATCTCTGGAATCACCCAGAGTACATGAAACGTTGAATTTTTCAGAGATGTATCTCCGGAATTTTCTCAGTCTATTTTTTTGTTTTATATTTTTCTTATTTGTGTTATTTATTTGCATAAACTCATTGTATGGTTAATTATACCTTGCATGCATAATGACTGACAGAACCGACCGATTTAGGCATAGACGGGTTGCCCAGCACGTATCCGTTCGGAGGGAGCGAAGGCAGCAGGTACCTCTGGTCAGGGAGAGGTGTCGACTGCTGGGGCACAATCTACTCCTAAGATTCATTCCACTCCTGGGGCTCGGCCTTCGCCTCAGGTCACTCCATCTACATCTCAGCTCATGCCCCCTTCTACTACTTCTTCCCGCAGGTCACGAGATGCACCAGATGACGCATCACTTTCTGCATCCTCCCACAGGCGTCGGTATGCACCTGTGCCACCTCCTATTAATATATTGTTATGTTATTTTGGTATGTCACTTGTTTTATAATTCATCTGCAAACACATACAGAGTGCATTTTAAAAAAACATATTCTTAGACACTTCAGAGATGTATCTCTGAAAATTTTCCGTAGATCTCCGGAAATATTCAAATGAAACTGGGCTACGGGAGATATGTTGTGGCCATTTAAGATTTAAATTGTTTCAAACATATATCTTCGAAAAATTGTCAGCCATGGGGCACGCCAGAAGATATATCGCATTTGTGGAAAACCACACGGTAAAAAAGAAATGCATATGGTGAAATAAAAAATTTCCAAAATTAATTATACTTAACTAATTTTCTTATTTCTTAATAAGTGTGGAAGTAGTGATTTTTTCTTATAATAATATTTGAATAGTTTTTATCAAAATTGATTTTTTAATGTATAATTGCCAAAATAATAATAAATTATAATACAAAGTAAAAAGGAAAGAAGCAATTGATGAAATTAAGGAGGGTAAAGAAGAAAAATTAAAGGGAGTTGTAACAACCAATATATAATAAATATATAATAAATGTAGAATTAATTCTTACTAGTGTCAAAAGTTAGGAATTGTAGCTTTTAAGATAAGAGTTTTTGATTCCGTAAAAAAATAAATAAATTGTTTTTTTATGTGTAACAAAAAAGAATTGTTTTTAAAGGAGGATAATTGGTTTTGGAGAAAAACTCAAACAAAGAAAAAAGTTATATTTTTATGTTTATGTAGAATAAAAGTGTTTTTGAGACTTAAAGTCAATCCAAACGAATTCAATTCAAACATTTAATTATACGGATAAATTCAATCTATCTATTTTATTTTGTAAATCTAACAAATTATATTTAATTATTTTTATTATTTTTAAAAAAAAATTTATAAAAAAATTATTTAATTAAGTTTTTTACAAAAATTTATATATTCACACGTGATTATATTATTAATTCAGGTTGTTTTATTGTTAATTTGTTACAAAAGAGACATTGAAATCTCAGTTGGATTATTTTATTAATAAGTGGCTTATGTAAACAAAAATTTGACTTTAAATGAATGATACTTAAATATGATGATTATTTGGGTTGATAAATGATTAAGTTAATGGGTTTTTATTTTTAAATTTGAAATAAAATTTAAATATCTTTTCACTCTTCATGACTATAGAGATATGACTCGTATGAATGAGTTGTGACTATTGAAATAAAATACTTATAAAACAGACACATTTGAAAATGAATGTAACAAAATTTTTGAATTTTTTTCAATTTCTCATAAACAAAATAAAATAGTATATTCATCATCAAAGATTGGGGTGTTCAAAATCGAACCAATCTAATAAAAAATCACAAACTAAACAAAAGCAAATCAAAACTATAAAAAATCGTATTTGATTCGCATGTGTTTGAACCATTTTTTAACAAAAAGTGTCGTCGACTAATTGAATATAAATATATATTTTTGAAATGCATCAACGACACTATGTGGTAATGATTTTACAATTTTATAAATGAATAGATTATGGCTATTTATATTGTTATTGCAGGTTTTTTTTTCTTTTTTTTGTGGTAAAAGTGAGGGTCAAAGGCCTAACAGAAGAAACAATTATAAGAACACCTTCCTAGAGGTGAAATCCCCCAACTTATCTTTTACAAGTAACTCCTCAATGAATCTAGGAGTTGACGAGAGATTCAACATATAAGAATTCAACCTATATTCAGCTTTGACCAACGCATCAGTGCACCTATTAGTTTGTCTATATGAATGCGATACACGAGCCACTTCAAATCGACTTAGAAGGCTCTCGATCTTCCTTAGCATCTCTAGCCCATCAATCCTGCTAGATCTTCCTTGATTTAAATCCATTGTAATCTCAGCGGACTCTGTCTTAACTTCTATTCTCTAAAACCCCAAATCTAGATCACACATCAAACCTTCAAGCATACCCCATATTTATGCGATATAACTACTACAAATTTCCACATTCTTGTAAAAACCACCCAACCAGCTTCCTGCCTCATCTCTGATCAGACCGCCACACCCAGCTGAGACTCCCTCACTACAAGCCCCGTCTACATTAAGCTTCACCATACCATTCTCAGGGGTAATCCATTTAACAAGAATAACCTCTCTATTTCTATTAACCGCATTATTATTAACCAACAAGGCTTCTTCGTAATCTTTCAACCGAGCAGATGCATGCAAACTAGGGTTATTAGGCCTAACAAAATTCTCCACATTCTCTTATTTATTACGCCAAAGTCAAATGGAATGGCACGCCAAAGCCCCAAAATTATTCCACCCTTCTTTCATATTCCAGTTAATGTTCATGTTAATCCAATCCTGCAGATCAAGTTTAAAAAACTCATGGTAGATATCCAATGGTACTTTATGCACCCAAACCTCCTTCGCTTTTGGACAATCTTAGATTGCATGCATGATAATCTCCACTACATGGCCACACATCATACAAGTAGTGAAACCTAAGCCTCTCGAACTTTTGCTCATATTAGTCAAGAGTCTATCATGTTTCAAATTCGAAACAAAGGTCATTACTCTTTCTGGAACTTTCAATTTCCATATACTCTTCCAATCACGATCATTGTCGCAAAAATTATGCTTTGCCACTAAATCATAAAATGTCTTCATTGTACCAGCTTCGAAGGTCATACCATCTAAAGAGATCCTGTCTGCAATTTCCTCAGAGTTGACAGAAGGCGGGTGAATGTATCTCAGCTTATTCAGAATTTTGCACGACATCCATTAACTAAGAGCATACCAATCCCAATTTCCACTAGCATCCAAGAGCTCACTAACCTTAGTATTATTCAAACTTTCAGAAATATGATGCACATGTTCACGGATACAGTATCCTGCATCTATCCAACCATCCTCACAAGCATTAATAATGGTATCATCGCCTATAATCCATCTAGCATGTCTAGCCAAATAAGCCAAAAACTTATTTATTGCTTTCCATAAACCTAATCCAGTGCACTTATTTGTGGGGCTACAACTTAACTTCACATCCTTATAAATACCTCTCAAAACTTTACACCAAAGATTATCAGCCTTGTTTATTAATTTCCAGCTGAGCTTCATAATACAAGCAACATTTACAAGTCTAAGATCTCTAATTCCAAGCCCACCGAGATCCTTAGGGCGCATCACCATATTCCAATTAACAACATGGAT
This sequence comes from Lathyrus sativus, assembly GCA_963859935.3. Lineage (NCBI taxonomy): Eukaryota > Viridiplantae > Streptophyta > Magnoliopsida > Fabales > Fabaceae > Lathyrus > Lathyrus sativus. The sequence goes on along the minus strand of OZ012739.1, from coordinate 4,994,972 downwards.
TTTTTTTTCCGTTACTAGTGTCACCCCAATTGAAGTTATGTTGAAGTTTTCTGACTATCATCAATTCAAGCCTTAGGGAGAAGGTTTGTCATCATCGGATAAATCGGAATTTCTTCAAGCACACTCTTAGCTAACGTTACCCGACCCGCCATGGATATCGAATTAGCTTTCCAACAAGAAAGTTTGGCAGCAATTTGATCCACCACATAATGAAAAATAGATTTTCTCAAATTCTTTCCACTTAGAGAAACCCCAAGATACTTGCTAAATTGCGGCACTTCTCTAAACTTGGAAATATGCACGAGATTTTTTTTCATACACCTCGCAACATTCCTAAAAAAAATATGTTGGATTTCTCTTCAGTTACCTCCTAGCCAGTTAAACTACAAAAGCAACGAAGAACATTCATAACATACCTTATTTGAACTTTAGAAGCTTCCCCAAACAATAGCAAGTCGTCGAAAAACAATAGGTGTAAGATACTAGAGCCATGAGAACCCAACAATAGCAAGTCGTTGGCAAACATTAGGTGCAAGATTCTAGAGCCACGAGAACCCATCTTGATTGTGTTAGAACAAGATTTGGTTCTGCAAGATATCTCTAAGTTTTGATAATAACAAAGTAGAATTTGTGTGAGAACATTTTGGTATTCTAACGTTTGTTTTTCTGAAGAATTAACAAACAGGTTCTGAATTTGATAGAGAAAGCTCTGACTCTGATAGAGATCATATTCAACAATTACTCTGATCTGACCAAAGTCGCTCGTGCGCTAGAAGAAGCAAGTCTTCTTCTGATCTACTCTCACTCAGAAAGATTCTAAGAAGATAATATGTTGTTGTTGTAATGCTCTCTTGGTATCTGCTTCTGATTACGACTCTGATACTTTACTTCTGAAGGCTTTCTAGCTTCTGAAGTCATTATCTTCTGAAGACTAAATGCTGAAGACAAGGTTCTATTGAACGAAGTTCTGAAGACTCTGAAGACTTGAGTTTTTGAAGAATAAATGCTGAAGACTTTGAAGATAAATTTTTGATGAACGACGTTCTGAAGACTTAAGTTACTAGTGACCAAAGGTTCTGAAGACTGAGTGCTTATAGTTCTGAAGACAAGGTTCTGGTGAACAAGTTCTGAAGACTCTGAAGACTCAAGACTGTGAAGACCTAGTGATCAACTCTTCTACTCATGCTTTAATCATTTCTATTCAAAAGCCTCTAGTGTAAAGAAGAGAAACTCAAATGTTTACAAGGGAAAATAATACATAGTACATTTCAACGTTTCATTCCACTACCCTTATTTGGTGGTACAAAGGAAAACTTTTGTGTACGATTTTCATCCCTGCGTAACGACATTATTTCAATTCGCCAGCTACCTAAATGATATTCCTTATCTACCCTCCAACAGATCTTTTTCTGACTATATAAGGACTTTATTACTTGAAGAAAGTAATAAGCTTTACAATGATTAATAAAGAGGTTACACTTTGATTGAAAGCAATCCATGAAGAACTGAAGCTACTGTATTGAAGTGCCACAAAACAAAGAAAGAATATTGTGCATACTGTATTAGTGTCTTTAAGACATTTGAGCTATTAATAGTGTTTATATCTACTTATGTAGAAGCAATTTCATTGTAAACGTCTTTGTTCAAACTGTTGTTTGTAGCTCCTTAAGGGACAAATTAGGTCAGAATTCGTAAGAAGAGATGGTTAGTCACTGTTGTTAGTCACCAGCGGTAACTTGTGAAGATTGTATTTCCTTAAGGGACCAGTTAGGTCAGAATCCTTAATAAGAGACGGTTGTCTGTGTTGTTAGTCACCGACGGTTGCTAGTGCAGTGTAATCTGTTGATTATAGTGGATTAAGTCCTTGTGCATAAGGCAAAATCACCTTGACGGGTGGACTAGATTAGCTTGATAACTTTCAAGTGAACTAGGATATATCGTCTGTCTTTCTTTCTTGATTAGTCTATTTGTGATCTTTGTTTGAGTTTTACAAAAAGTTTTCATTTTGAAAAATCCAATTCAAACCCCCCTTTCTTGTGTTTTCTCACACCTTCAGATTGCTCTCCAACTCCCTTGCACCACCTAATGCTCAATGATATGAGACAATTTCTCCATACAAAGCACAAATAGTTAATCATATATATATATATATATATATATATATATATATATATATATATATATATATATATATATATATATATATATATATATATATATATATATATATATATATATATATATATATATATATATATATATATATATATATATATATATATATATATATATATATATATATATATATATATATATATATATATATATATATATATATATATATATATATATATAGTTAATATAATTAATTATACATGGTTGTTTTGTATCGATGATAACACTCATTTGAAGATTTTTTAAAAATAAACATGTTTTTCAAATAAAATCTCCAAATAATCACTTTTTCAGAAAAATATCAAATTAACCATGTTTCAAACAAAAAAGTTCGACCCATTGAGGATGCACCATTGTCTATAGCGCATGCACTCATATTTTGGCCTAAGACGGCATAACATGTGGCGCATGCCTTTAGGAGTATCCAATGGGTGTGGCGCAAAATTTAAGTGGATGTGTCATTACATGTGGCTCATGTGTTGTTTTGGTTTTTTCATATATAGGTCATTCCCTTTCCACCATTTTTCACCCATCTTCTAATTCTCTCCTTCAATTTTTCTTCAAAATGTCATGTTTTATTATCAAGAGAAATATAAATTTGATTTATTTAGCCGTAAAGCCTTCGATGAAGATCCGAATATAGAACACAAAGACTTTCAAGCATCTTCAGAGGAGCTTGATCCATTGGTTAGATGAAGACATTACAGACGATGAAAAGATCAGAAGAATTGAAAGGCTTGTTACGGTGTACAACAATAATGGAGAACATCGTACATTGGAGTCTATTAAAACTGACAGTGACTGTCGTATTATGATACATAGTTCAGTGGAAATTGTCCAGATGGTTGTAATCGCATAGATATATTGTTTAGTCATTTTATTAGTTTGTCATGTTTTTATTTAAATTATTGTAAGCGAATATTGTGATCTTTATGAAAAAAGCGTTGTTTTCAATATCAAATTGAATGGTTATATAAAATGAATTACATATAAAAAGCATGACTAAAAGTAAATAATTTAATTATGTTGTGGAGCTTGCTCCAACATTGGGATAGTTTGACGACTGTGTCCAGACTGACAACATTGGCATACCCTAAATTTTGACCGATTTTCCGTTTATAGTTTAAAGGCATTCCATTTCGAATGGATTAGGTAGCTCTGTTGGTAGTGTGGTGAAGATGTGAAACATAGGGTTGTGGTTCAAACCCCATTAACCATTCATTTACTTTTTGTTGTTTTTGTTAAAAGTAAAAAAAGTAAAATAAAGTTAAATTTTTACTTTTAATATTAATTTTTGTTTTTTATTTTATTCTTATTTTCTGTTAGTGTTTCATTTTATTTTGGTAACTTTTCTTAAATAAAAAAAATCATTAAAAGTAAAGGCTCTATTTTTATACAAAATCAAGAAAATATTGTTAGTTTTAGTCAAAACTTATTTACATTATAAACTTTTATTTTCTCATTGATTCACTTTTAATATTCCAATCAATATTGATGCAGGTAGACTGCAATTAATATTAAGAGCACCTTCTTTGTTATCTCTAATTTCTGGATGCAGGTGATTCCGCTTTCTAAAAAAGTGATCAAGCAAATTGATACTAGGTGCCGCTCGTTTATTTGGGCCGGTAGTGGAGATGTTTCTAGGAAAGCTCCTATTTTTTGGAAATGGGTTTGTACTAGCAAGAATCAAGGTGGTCTCAACTTGGTTGACTTGGAGGATTGGAAGACTGCTCACTTGATGAAGCTTCTTTAGAACATTAGCAGGAAAAGTGACACTATTACTATATGAAAGGAAAGGAATTAATGGAAATCTCAGCTAAGTCTAATTGATCTTGGATAATCAAGGCCATCTTGAAACAAAGGCGCATAATATCTTACTTGCAAATTCGGAACAACATTCTGTAGCAGGAAAAAACCTTAGTGAGACAATTTTATCATCTCATAAAAGGAGAAGGAGACAAAGTGGAATGGAGAAAAAATTGGTTTGATAATCCAGCCCGTCCTAGAGCTCTCTTCATTTTGTGGCTTGCTTGTAATGGGATGTTGGCTACTAAAGAGATACTTCATAAGATTGGCCTTATTGAAGATACTTGTTGTTGTTTTTGTGAGGATGTTGAGTCCTTGAACCACCTTCTGTTTGGTTGCAGGTTTATGCAAACCATTTGGATAAGATTCTCACTTGGCATCATATTGACCATAGGCCTCAAATTTGGGAGGAGGAGCTCCATTGGATGTTGAAGTTTAGTAAAGAAAAGAGTTTTAAATCCAGAATTTTGAAGTGTGCTTTTGCCGAGACTATTTATGAAGTTTGGAGATTGAGGAATCAACATTGCTTTGGTGGGGAAACTAACATTACAAATGTTGATCAAAAAATCATTGATCATATTGTTTATAGATGTTGGGCTAGGCCGAAACTTATGAATCATATTAGTATCTTGATGTTGCCTTAAGTGTTTTTGCTGTCTTAATTGTGCTTGGTTGTAGCAGGCTGGATCTTTGATCGCCTTTATTTTGTATTATTTTTGGAATTTAATAAAATTTCTTTTATTTAAAAAAAAAATCCAATTAATATTTTAACCTAGTCTCCCTAATATAAAATGCACATCAATGCATCACTTGAAGATCCACTCCCTCTCACTTTCACACGTGAAAACACTACATATTACATATAATACTCACCCTCTCACATTATCAAATTGACACCAAACAACCATATCATCATTCTTCATCATAAAGTATAACTACCAAATTTATACAAAAAAAAACTCAAAAATCATACATAAACCTTCACCTAAACCTCCATTTTGACTCTTCATAACATAACCTCCTCTCTAACCTTCATCCCCATTCATAAACATCAAGTTCACCACATTCAACACCATTTAATAAACCAACTTTCAAAAATTAAGAAATCAATAACTTTTTCGGTATACCAAAGCTTGAATCTCGATTGTCTAATTCCCTCTCCTTTTCACTTGTCGACTTAGTTTTTTATAGGCGCATGAAATTGGTCTTCCTCTTAACTATAATGTCTAATATTTTCATAAATTTTCTAGTAAGTAAGCCTATATTCAATGATCCAAAACGAATTCTACTTTCATGAACTAACTTCTTTACCCACATCCGTTCAAGAAAGTGTGGGAACCCTTACTTATTTTTCACTACATCCAAGCGGCGATGCATCGACTCTTACTCTTTTGTAATTGTACTCGAGTCATACAACGTGTTACTTACGGGCAACGACCTAGTATCACATCGTTTCATAGTTGATCCATGTCATAATGATTCCATAAAATTTTACGTTGGTTATCGACTGCCTAACACAACTCTCTTCTTTTATCCGAACTTGAGACTGGACATAACTAACGTAGGTTGGATTACAGTGTAAAATTAAATTAATATTTTATTATGAATAAACATTAAATATTAAATATGAAAGTAAGACACAAAAATAATTATTTTTTATTTTTCTTTAAAATCAAATTAACTTTTTAAATAATTTATTATTATTATATTCTCTAGTCCTATTGATAAGAGACAAATTATATTAATTGAATAATCAATATATTGATCTATATATTGTGCAAGTACATTACTTATTTACTATATTAATAAATAAGGCCAGAATGAATATAATTTTTAATTTATTAATTCATTAAATAAAAGGAAAAGTTCAACAAATGAATGGAGATCCAAAGAAAAGACATCGTCCACTTATTCAATTATAAAAATTAATAAAAATGGTTGAAATAAAATATTTGAAAAATTAAATTTTAAAGTCAAATATTTTAGTATTTTATTTTCATTTTAGGACCATTGACATCCGTATTGTGAGGACCACAATAGTAATTAGAAATTTGAAAATAAAAATCAAAGCACTATACTTTAAAAAAAAAAGATTATCTAAAATTTTACATTAGTGAGGTCGTTCATGTTTTCACTCTACTTTCTGAAATCTTGGTGATGCTTTGACAGAACCGTGATTTTCTTTTCACTGCTATGTTTCATTGGGAGTACAATGATATGAGTCATATTTTGGTCTAAGGTTTTATGGTTATCTGATTTTTTTAAAAGAAAAAGAAACAGACTCTTTTCAAGAGCTTGACGGTGGGCTTCTAAGCCCATGATGAATATTCTGTTCCCACCCTAAGCACTTCTATGCGCCTCCTTCATCATTTTTTTTTTATAAAAAATTTCACTTCTATTTTTTATTTTTTCTTCAAGATTATTTTTGTTTTAGTGTTTTTATATAAAAAGGGCTTGCTTGATCTAGACCCTAATTGATCATAGTTTCATCTTATTTATTTCATGATTTATTTCCCGTTTTGATTTTATTTTTGTTTTCGATTTTTGGTCAATGAACATCTAAGAGTCGTGGATTGTTGATTTGTCGATGAAAATCCATGATTAAGATTAGACTATTTTCTTTTATGACTTATCTCATTCCATTGTGGTTTCCATCTTATTTCCTTTTTTCTTTTTCAATCTTGGTCGATGAAGTCTTTTTATTCATAGATGTTGGTTGGTTGAAGTTGTTTAACCTTCATTATTTCAAACCTGTAATGAATGATCATTGAGATCATTTTCTATACTTTGGGATCGTGATAGATTACTCTCGATTAATTAGCACAAGTTTGTGATTAAGAAGAGACCGTCACCTTTTCTTATTCGTGTGGCACGATTACTTTGGAAAATGATCCTCAATATCATTTCTCCATCGTGTTTTTAGCACGAATATCAACTTGCACGACCTCCTATAGTTTGATCTTCGTCATAGATTGAGCTACGACGGTTTAGCGCTGCATTTCGACCCGATTCATTCAATAGTGACTAACAACTAACTTTATTTTCCGTCAATATACTCTTGTTTTATTTTCAGTCATTATATCTTGATTATATTATTATTATTATTCATATACTTGTTAATATTATCTTGATTATACTATTGTGGATATTATTTTGATTATATTGTTATATATCTTATCATATTATTCACATTGTTCATATCATCTTCATATTGTTCATATCTTGTCCATACTATTCGAACATATTAACAATTATCGAAACCCTAAAAGCCTAAATTGGTGGACTGTGGTTACCTTTTCCGAGCAACAGAACTTGGACTGTATCAGAAACCCTAACAAAGGAGCTTTTATCCAACTCTTGCTCAAGGCTTAATTTAGGACACCTCACACACACACACACACACACACACACACACACACACACACACACACACACACACACACACACACACACACGACTTCCTCTTGGGCTACCTTACAATGAGACCTTTTATTTCGTGCAATCCCGTGTAACTTACATGTACCCCGCTCCCATTTCGATGTACACATTCGTATTTGCTTTGATTGTGGTTTATCTTCTAGGAGCACCCTTAGGGGCTAGAGTAGACTAAACTGTTTTCAAACTAATTCTCGATTCGTCATCGAGCCATTTTTAAACACCCCCCCCCTCGTAAGTCGATTTCTCGTACGCATTCCCTATCAACCTATTGCATACACTTTCACGTTTCATCGTAGTTTCGATATTAAGGAGCATCCCTAGGGACTAGTATCGTTTCTCACAACCAAACCCTCTATTCGTTGTCGAGCTGGTTCCATTTTCAAATCACATTCCTTCAACCAAAACGTCTTTGCACACAAATAAAATCAAACCTTTGATCCAACGTCAAATGGTATTTTTAAACTTATAAGTCGAGTGTCTTTTGCTTTGCAGTCCACCTCTTTTCGCAACCAATCCAATTCTATCATTTTCAAACTATTTTCTTAACAAATAACGAAAGAAGAAGATTCTTGGAGTCTAGAATTCCTTGAATATTTGAATGAATGACTCTTAAGGCGCATGCTTTGGGTTGTCATTCATTCAACCTTTCCTATCAAAATACATAATCTTAATCTAGACATTTTCTTAATCAACTTGATGTAGGGCTTCACATGCACCAACAATGATCCTAAAACACTCCTAAAATGAGAGAAAAAAGGTTGAAGAAAATACCTAGTGGAGAGTGTCCATTGTACCTTGCTCTTGCTTCAACACCTTCTGCAAACTCCTCCTCCAAGCTTCAAGGACCTTCAGAGGTGATGATAAAGGCAAGAAAGGATGGAAAACTCAGAGGAAATGAGCAGCTCGATTTGAAAAAGTTGAGAGAGTGAGTGAGCTATTATGATTTGATTCTGAGGTGAAATGAGATTATCATCTATAAATTAGGGTTTGTACACTTATATAGGGTGGATTATGAGGTGTTAATGTGCCTAAAACACAAAAACAAGTTTGTTTGGGAATTTGGCCAAAACATGTAGTTGAGAGTGAGGTACGGGTTTTGGTATGGATGGGGTATTGATGTTGTGGTAGTGAGTGGAAATGAAAGGACAAAAATGTATGAGGCACATGGAGGTCAGAATTGTGGCAATTCTTTATTCTTTTCCAAGTTTTTCAAAAGTGTGCATGAGGTGCACATGGTGAATATGGCTCATGTTTGGTCATTTTTGGCAATGTGTGGAGTGGTATTTTGAAGTGGTTTAGGAAAGGAATTGAGGAGGCATGTTTATGATATCATGTGCTGCAAGAATCATTAAACAAAATGCTAGTAAAAAGCCTTGAAACCTCTTTGAACATCCCACTTTGCATGAGCATATCTTGATGAAAATGGCTCCATATGATGAAAGATTTGATACTAAAATGAAGTAAGGAGGATGGTGAGCAAGTTTGATGTTCAAGGTTCTTTGAGATGAGGCCCATAAGATTTTTAAAAATAGATTAGAAATCATGTCCACAAACTGACCTAGAAGCTTGAAAAATTTCTAAGTTACAAATCCCATTTGACAACTTGATGACATTCACCTTGAAGCTTCATATCTTTAGCTCTAGGTACTAAAATGAGGAGTTATAGCTATGGTTAGAAAGCTTGAAGAATGATCTAAAACCTTCATGCTTGAAGTAATTGAGTTGGGGCTTTGATCAAAGAGAAATATGACCATGAAAGTATTTGATCAAACATGAGAAATTTCCATAAATAGTAACTTTCTAAAACCCTAATTTTCCAAAAATGACAACTTATCCCAACTCTTGATTTTTGATGATTCCTTTGACATTTCTTGATCAAATTCCATCCATTGGTCATATTTATCATGAAAAACATGAAAGTGTCCTCAAAAAGTCAGGGGTTGACTTTTTTTTGCATAATTGACTTTGTTATCAATTTAAGTGATTTGCAATCATCTGATCAATTGAAGCTTCTTTGATTAAAATTGATGATCAATCTTCCACCCATAGAAACTATAAGACATATAAAAGACTGGAATCAAGTCTTGCTCAAAGAATCAAACATAAGCTGATTTTATCCAAAACCCTAATTTCAACCCTAAGAGATAGGAGATGTCGACCAAAGCTCAAAACTGTATTTCCTCTGAGTAAGCTGAGGAATATATTGAACAAGATGATTTATGTAACATGATGTTGATGAGGCTTCAAAATTCTTTCCCATGAAGGTGTCACATACCCAAATATCCAAAAAACCTAGCTTGAGAACCAAAGATAAGAGGATGTGGTTTGATTGTAATCTTGATCTAGATGATTGTGTGAGATAGTTGAGAATGCCTTGATGATGAAGGGACCTTGGGGATTGAGAATACCATAAGGTTGAGAACAACCCCTTGCTTGATCCACTAAGAATCATACCCTCATCTTGAAATCCAAATAAGATACCTTGATCCCATGCTTAGAACCAATGCTATGCACAAATGATGATGCAAATAATATGAAACATAAGCCAAGAGATTAAGAAAAAATGAGGCAAATTTTAGGGTGTTACAGTTGCCCCTATTCATCAACTCGGACCTGAAGGAGTGATAACAACGAATTTCAAACAGTCAAGGTACACAGAGATTGAATACCAAAAGAACCCGAAAATTTGTAGTCTGTGGGGAGATAAATATAGCGGATACCAACCAAAAGTCGAGATAGCGAATAAATACAATAAACCAACCAAACACAAAAGATAATAGATAAGTCAACCAAAAGATACCAACCAAGAGTTGGGAAGTAGACAGAATGAGGATACTAAACAAGAGTTAGAATAACAGAGAGTACAAGATACCGACCAAGAGTTGGGATGAAACAAGGTACTAACCAACAGTTAGGATAAAATAAGGTACTAACCAAGAGTTAGGATAAAAGAAGGTACTAACTAAGAGTTAGGATAAAACAAGGTACTAACCATAAGTTAGGATATACAGAACGCCGACCGAAGACGAACTCAAATCAAAGAAAACCAAGCAATAGTTGGGATAACAAGATACTAACCAAGAGTTAGGATAAATAGAACATAGACAGAAGGTGAACTTAAATCAAAGAAGACCAACCAAAAGTTGGGATAACAAGATACTAACCAAGAATTAGGATAAATAGAATGCTGCCCGAAGGCAAACTCAAATCAAAGAAGACCAACCAAGAGTTGGGACAATAAGATACTAACCAAGAGTTAGGATAAACAGAATGCCGACCGAAGGAGAACTCAAATCAAAGAAGACCAACCAAGAGTTGGGATAATAATATACTAACCAAGAGTTAGATAAATAGAACACTGACCGAAAGCGAACTCAAATCAAAGAAAACCAACTAAGAGTTGGGATAACAAGATACTAACCAAGAGTTAGAATAAATAGAACACAGATAGAAGGTGAACTCAAATCAAATAAGACCAACCAAGTGTTGGGATAACAAGATACTAACCAAGAGTTAGGATAAACAGAATGCCGACTGAAGGCGAACTCAAATCAAAGAAGACCAACCAAGAGTAGGGACAATAAGATACTAACCAAGAGTTAGGATAAATAGAATGCCGACTGAAGGCAAACCCAAATCAAAGAAGACCAACCAAGAGTTGGTATAACAAGATACTAACCAAGAGTTAGGATAAGAAGAACACTGACCGAAGGTGAACTCAAATCAAAGAAGACCAACCACGAGTTAGGATAACAAGATACTAACCAAGAGTTATGATAAACAGAACGCTGATCAAAGGCGAACTCAAATCAAAGAAGACCAACCAAGAGTTGGGATAATAAGATACTAACCAAGAGTTAGGATACATAGAACACCGACCGAAGGCGAACTCAAATCAAAGAAGAACGACCAAGAGTTGGGATAACAAGATACTAACTAAGAGTTAGGATAAATATAACACCGACAGAAGGTGAACTCAAATCAAAGAAGACCAACCAAGATTTGGGATAATAAGATACTAACCAAGAGTTAGGATACATAGAACACTGATCGAAGGCGAACTCAAATCAAAGAAGACCGACCAAGAGTTGGGATAACAAGATACTAACTAAGAGTTAGGATAAACAAAATGCCGACCGAAGGCAAACTCAAATCAAAGAAGACCAACCAAGAGTTGGGATAACAAGATACTAACCAAGAGTTAGGATAAACAAAACACTGACCGAAGGCGAACTCAAATCAAAGAAGACCAACCAAGAGTTGGGATAACAAGATACTAACCAAGAGTTATGATAAATAGAACGCTGATCGAAGGCGAACTCAAATCAAAGAAGACCAACCAAGAGTTGGGATAATAAGATACTAACCAAGAGTTAGGGTAAATAGAACGCCAACCGAAGGCAAACTCAAATCAAAGAAGACCAACCAAGAGTTGGGATAACAAGATACTAACTAAGAGTTAGAATGATAGAGGGTACTAACCAAGAGTTAGGATAAAATAAGGCACTAACCAAGAGTTAGGATAAACCAAGGATTATACAGAAAGTAGAATCAACAGACTTACGACCTGAAGAGAAGGTGGCTCTGCTGAGGAAAAGAGAAGTTTAAACAGGCAACTCTGTCGGGGAGCACAAGTAAAAGGAACACATCCATAAGTGACTTTACTTGCGATAAAGTAACACAAAATCTCTTGAGTTATGCCATTATCTGCTGAGGAAATGTCTGGAAAAGGTGATATCAAACCTGGCTTATGCTTCGAATGCATATGTTTGAATTTTTCTATGGCATAATGTTCCACACAAAATGGAAATACTACACATTTGGAAGATGCAATGCAAAGATGCTTATGTAAAAGAACACTCCAACGAGAGAAGTGCTGAGAAGATCAGAAATATACTCTGCTGAGAAAGACACACTGAATGGCCTTCCTGAATATAACCTCTACTGAACATAAAGCCCAAAAAAACTTCCACTATGCTGGGAATTATGAGCAACATCTGCCGAGAAATCATTCATAGAATCTGATACAGCAAGATGCCAACGATGACTGAGCTTGGAATATGCTGGAGATATAAATCACCGTTGATTTACCTGTTAAGGGAATCAATACCAAACTCTACTTGGGGAGAAAAGTTAATGGTACCAAATCTACTAAGGAGCAACATTGGTCTTATCCTGTTGTTGGGGAAATATTCTTCAATCTTACCCTGCTGTCATACCCTAAATTTGTCCAACCTTTTTCAAATTTTTATTTGTCTGACTTTATTTTCATATCTACATCTCCTGCATTGCATAACTTTTTTCCAGCATGAATAATTCCTAAAATGATTAGCCAGAATAAATTTCTTGGATATACAGACTGACTTGTCGAATTATGTCTCAAATATACGAGAAAAATCAGTGATTGAAAAGTTTTGAATTTAAGCTTGCAGACGTTAGCGATTTTGACCTACTTTCCATTGAAGCTTGACCTAGCATACTCGTCTTATCTCTCAACAAATTTTCAATCACTTTTTGATCAATCTCAGCCTTTCTACTGGTCCCTGTCAATTCTTCAAGTTTACTGAGTGCTGCATCTTTCCAAGTTATTTATTTCATGTTAATCTTTTGTGTGCGGTCGATTTAATATTTCAGACATCTTTGTCAAGAGTTTTGTGGACAAATCAGAGTCCTGTACCACAAGGATAAGGTCGAGTTTATGGCAGATGAGACGTCTTTGTCTTCTTATGATAATTCTAAAACCATGACCTCAAGAGAAGAGCTGGAAGAGAAGTCCAAAAAGATTGTATCTATTGAGGAGGCCTCAAAAAAACACTTTGGAGAGCATCTCACAGACGCTGAGGAAGATGATGACATCCAGCTTTGGGTCCCAAAATGACAACCAACAATACCTAAGGAACCATGTCAGAAACCTTGGGCTGCTCCCTATGCAAATTAACGAGCATATGGACAAGGAAAACAGAATCCACGCCAAAGTTAACATAGGCCTCACAACAATTTAAGAAGAAGGAACGCTCCTCTTCATCCAGTTCCTGTATCTTACACTCAACTTCTGCCACATTTGATTCGAAATTCACTGGTGGAGCCTAAGTCTCTCAAGCCGGTGCCAGAACCATATCCTCTTGGGTACGACCTCAAGGAACATTGTGGATATCACACTGGATCAATGTGGCATTCAAATGAAGATTGCAAAGCCTTCCAAGCAAAGGTGAAACAATTGGTTGACGAGAAATGCATATCCTTTCAAGAAGGGAATTTGGTTGTGCGTGTCAGCCTTGCACCCGAATGAGTTTGAAGACTTCAAGACGCATCTTATCGAGACAGTGAATCAAAAAAAGAAGAGCCCAGTTCCTCAATGCTGGCAATTTTTAAATCATGTCATTTCTTCGCATTTGTAGTTTCTTTTCTGTTAAGTGTTATTTGCTTTTAGACGTTGTTGTTTATTAATTGTATTGTTAATGTAATGATTATTCTTGTTTTGAATAAATCCATTCGTATTCACTCACATTTTCTCATTTATTGCAAAAAAAATCACAAAAAATTTCACTTCACTTCCTTTATCACATTGTTGCTTTAGTAAAGATTGAAGGGAGGATGAAGAAAACAAAATATCTGTAATTGCTGATAGTATGCTTTTAAATAAAATTCTGCTGATGATGCACAAACATTGTTTCAAATCCCCAAACACTGGAAAGATAAGGAGTTAGTCCATAGTTAACCACTTTGAGCCTAGAAGTAGGAGTTTCATTTGGATTTCCAAACCCTTACGCTTAACCTGGGGCATGGGTAGTGTTCAGTTAACCCAATTACGCTGTCGAATCACAAGATAAACATTCAAAAGATATGACGGTTGTTCATCAATGATCAATGACTTGGAAGCCACAAGCCTTTCAAAAATAAATTAAAAGAAGATCAAAAAGCCTACTAAGTCGAACACCTCAAAAGGAGACTTAGGCAAAATCAGGGTGTCGTACCTCGAAAAATACGATCCTCGCGATGGACGCAGAAAAAACGTTCGAACAGAGTCGCCACTGAAATTTATTCATTCCAAGAAAAGAATAGGAAAATATCGATAAAACCTTTAAAGAGATAAGAACACGGTCATCGCAACCAATATTCTAGGTTTGGGAGTCGATTACGCAAAAGGAAGGTATTAGCACCCTCTACGTCCGTTGTACTCAACAGGAACCTCTTGATTTGATTCGTGAGAGAAAGTTAACTACGCTTGTTTATCTTCTAAATGATTTGCTTGCTAAGGGGAAAAATGGGTGGTTTTTAAGATAGGGTGCTCGCCAAGGATTGGGGCCCTTGTGCCTATGTACTCACTTATGTAATGGGAAATTCAGAGCATCGTAGTTCAGGGGACTACGGGAAAATGAGGAAATTGTGGAATTGTGGGGAAATGTGCTCGCCAAGATCATCACAATCTTGTGCCTACGTATCCTTATTAGGGAGTAAGGAATCATAGCAGCCGTAGTTCGACCAACTGCTAAACGTAGGCTTGTCTGCTCGCTAAGAGAGGCTAAAGCACGAGTTTGTTATGCACGGAAGAGTGGAATAAACAATGTTCTTTGGTAAAGGGGTTGAGTTGAACGAGAGTTTATGTCGCATTCTAACTGTTAAACTTTGGCTTGTCTGCTCGCTAGGGGAGGCTGAAGCACTAGTTCATTCGCGGAAGAAGGGACTAAACAATGTTCTCTGGGAGAAGTTGTTTGAGTTATGGATCGCACGGGGGCGAGAAAAGAGAATTTGATTGGTTAAGTATTTGGTTTAGAAAAGATGACAGATTTGAATAGGTTTTAGGGCATTGGTCACACGGGGGCGAGAAAACGAGGTTTGATGTATCAGATGTTTAGCTAGAGGTGATGATTACCTGAAGCTTAAGACAAACTTCTCGGACCCAAGTAATTGGGAGAGTGAACCAAAGACTTGGAGCTCTCTCTTTTTCATCTACATGTTTAGGAAAATATAATTAGCGTGTTAAATCGGATGACGATTACTCGAAGCTTAAGAAAGACTTCTCGAACCCAAGTAATCGGAAGAGTGAACCAAAGACTTGGAGCTCTCTCTTTTTCATCCTTTTATTGAAAATGTATTTGAGTATAGTTATTAAGTATTTTAATTTTATTTGAAGAAAATGTTTGATGTGAATCAAGGTTTGAATTTGAGTTTTAAACGTATGCACTAGCAAAGTGGGCCAGTCTTCTAAATGACCAACTAGAGATAATTGATCAAATAGGTCTCACTGTAAGGAAGCCCAGGAGTAAGCTTTAAATGTTGTGTATGGTGATCAAAGGTTGATGGCGAGGCTTTGAAAGCACTCGACTTACAAGGATAGAAAATGGCTCGATAAATCGAGAATTTATTTAAAAAAAAAAGAGGATTTTAAAGCGTTAAAACATAATTAAGACAAAAAGCGATAAAATTATTACATTTTGTGGGAGTTGGGATACATTGTTATCGAATGGGGATAGAATATAACGAAACAGATAAATCGAACTTACCTGAATGAGTGCACGTTATGGCGCGGCAAAAATTTCCAATTAATGCGTAAGAACCCCTAGTGGCATAATGGACATAGAAATGTCGAAACCATGGATTGAAGTTCGATTAATTCAATGGAGATCAAACAATAACCAAAATTATTTGTCACACATGAAATGTAAATAGTGGATAGAAAAGTGTTAAAAAAACCTGACTTCTCAATTTCAAGTGACTCAAATGCTCAAGAATAAAAAAAAAAGTATTAGAACTTAAATTAGTATCTAAACTTTAGGACTTAAATTTGTTGTATATATATATATATACACGTGAAAAACAAACAAATCATTATCTAAAATTTGAACTAAAACTAAAATATATATATTTACTTTTAAGAAAAATTTAAGCAAACAGTATAAACTTTAAACTAAAATATAAGTATATATATTTACTTTTAAGAAAAATTTAACAAACAGTATTAACTTTAAACTAAAATTTAAGTATATATATTTACTTTTTGAAAATGAAACCAAGGGATTTGAAACAAAGCCTTTAGTATGTACATATTAACCGAAAAAAGTTTGCATTCAATTTATAGAAATAACATATTAACCGCAAAAAGTTTGAATTCAATCTACAGAAACAAAACACTACCAAAATGGTTCAAATCGAAATGATGCGAAACAACACGATGAAACCCTATTGTGGAGGCTGTTGGGTATGAGTGCTTCGAAACAGCGTCGGAGTTGGTGCAAAAAATTATCATCGGGGTCGTGTCAGAAGAGGGAGACGTGCAGGACCGCAAGCCATGGTCGAATGTTGTTGGCTTCGTCAGAATGTGCCTCTTATGTTGAAGAAACGTCTTAAATGGTGGAACCGTGTTATTTGCTCGATGATGGTTACTTTCAAGCTTGAGCGTAATCAACTTATCTCTTGAATCTACTTAAAAACCTGCAACAGTTAACAAAATAACCTCCATGAATTTGAGACCTCCAAAACAGAATCCATTTTTGCGTAGGCTTCAACATGAAATCAGCTGCGGTTGTTGTTGTTCTTCTTTTAGAGCATAGATGCTGCTTTCTTTTGCTGCTATTGCAAAGGCCGTGATTGCTTCAAGTTTGGGTTTGCGGTGAGTGGGTTTCGCGACGGCTGGGTGAAAAAGAAGAAGAGGTTTTGCAGATGCAAAATGGAGGGATGAAGCTTGCGGTGGTTTGGGGTGTTTTCGGAGGTTGGGAGAAAGGAAGATGAAGGGGTTTCGACTGGGTTTCGCGGTTTGGTTTTGGGATAGAGAAGAGGGAAACGACGGGTTGAGTGAGGAGAAATAGAGAGATTAAGGATGGTTTCACGGCGGGTTCTTCTGAAGAAGAAGAGGATTGGTTTCATGGTGGCCGGATTTTGATAGTGAAAGGGAAGAAGAAGAAGGGGAAAGGCTAGTGGCGGCGGTGACGAGTTGAAGAGGAGACGAGTTAGGGTTTTCGACGGCTGATTTGGGGATTTTCTTGGGAAGATGAACAATATCATTCCCCTTTTATATCAATTTTGCCAACCCTAATCCCAATTTTCCCAACCGTGTTTCTCTCTTCATTTTTTAATTTTTCTTTAATTAATTATGTTTCTATTTTCTAATTTAATTAATTCTAATTTTAATTAATTAACCAATCCTAATTCTAACTAAATAAATAATCCTAATTCTAACTAATTAACTAATCATAAATCTTCTAATTAATTGATTAACTAATTTTAATTCTACTTTCTAAATTAAAAATCTAACCTAATTTCTAATTAAAAACTAATCTTATTTCTAATTAAAAATCTAAAATCTAAATTCTGATTAAAATCTAAATTAAAAAAATCTAATCTAATTAATTAATATTCTAATATAATTCCTAATTAAATTCTAAATCTAAGCTAATTAATTAACTAATATTAAAATTATATTATATTAACATTATCTAAAAATAAAATGTTAAAACAAAAATAATAATAAATAAAAAGATGCCACGTGATAAACTCTTATTGGGCTAAAAATAAAAAGAAATTTAAAAAATTCACCATTTGTCAAATGAATTCGCTAAATAACAAAAATCGAGCGACAAAGGTGCTTGAAAAATTAATTTATTTTTGTTAAAAAATGTTACATTGTACAAGCGATTCGAATTGAAAAATAAAGTCGGGTGAATGAAAATTTTGAAAAAGGTAGGACAAATTTGGGGTCCTTGAAACATATTGTGAGGTATTGGATCATGCTTTTCTCCATAAGTCATCCTAGAGATTGAATTAGGTCAAAATCCTAATTTGGTGACACAGATGATCTTGAGGCTTGACCAACTTGAAATGATGTAATCTTGTGCTTGATTCTTGGTGAATGAGATCTCTTTATCTCCAAGGATGATTGATGGGCTTGATAAGTTGAAGATCATGCCAATTCTTGATTGATCATTTGTCTGAATCCTCTGTAGGGCTTAAAACCCTAATTGATGATCATAATGAAGCAAACAACAATCTTAACTTTCTAAAATGAGTTAGTGATGCATAAAAGTGTATGTATGAGATGCAAATGATGTGGGTATCTTAGGGTCAACAGTTAGAGTATGACAAATAGGGTTTTTTTTATCATCTCTAGTCTTATAGAATTTTTTTAATACTTCTCCCCCTCCCCCAAATTATAAGTCATATTGCCAAAAATATTTATTTCAAATTATAAGTCACTTTATATTACACATGTAATATTAACGACATTTTTTCCAATATATCTTTTATCATTTATTCCTATTTCTTTTTTCAATTTTTTAAATTTCTCTTTCATATATAGTAAATGAAAGATAATATTGTAAAATCATACACAATTTCTCTTTTTTATACAACAATAATTATATTTCTTAATTAGTGTGAAATTGTCAATAAAATTTAAAACAAAGAATATTATTTATCATCTCAATTCACCTATTTCTTTTCTAAAAAAAATACTTAAAAACTAATATGGACAAAACTATAATTAATATCATTGCATTGCATACATTATTAAAAATGACACAAGAATACATTTTTGTAGCTGGTATTTAGCACAATTCATTTTTTCTGTGTTTAGAAAAGAGCATAAACCGTGTATACATTAAATGCCCTTCCTTAAAATAATTATCCTATACTATATATATATATATATATATATATATATATATATATATATATATATATATATATATATATATATATATATATATATATATATATATATATATATATATATATATATATATATATATATATATATATATATATATATATATATATATATATATATATATATATATATATATATATATATATATATATATATATATATATATATATATATATATATATATATATATATATATATATATATATATATATATATATATATATATATATATATATATATATATATATATATATATATATATATATATATATATATATATATATATCAAATTAATCCATTAGTTTGATCTCTTCAAATATGATTCTTCCAAACCATATTCAATAAAATTGAAATTCTCACTTTGCATCACTATGGAAGAAAGCAATAGTGATGCACAAATCCAACCTACCAAAACCAAAAAAGGAGGATGGCATGCTGCCATCTTCATCATAAGTGAGTAACTTTAGTTTTATTATATTTATTTTATTTCTGAGATAATTATTTGAATTTTGATTTTAATCTTATGTTATTTATTTTATCTCTTAATTTAGATTTTATATATTTTTGAGGTGAATTTTGAATTATCGCCTCCATTACTTTTAAAATGAATTTGTATAAAATTTTAAATGTTGCAAGTTGATATGAATTTGAATCTTGACTGAAATAATTTTTTTCATTTTACATTTTTTTTATATACTTTGAATTTTCAGATTGATCTGTTAAAAAACCGGACTATTGTGATTAATAAAAATTAAATTTGTAAAATTCATTCGGACTTTTATATGTAAATTTTTTTTTGATTAATTTTTTTTTTTTTTTATAAATTTGTTTATGTTGTTGTAATTGAGCATTATGCAATTTTTATTTTGTAGTTATGGAAGCTGCAGAGCAATTTGCAAACATTGGATTAGGTTCAAATTTGATTTTATATCTCAATAAAGCACTTAATGAGCCATTAACTGAAGCTGCTAAGAACAGAAACACTTGGGTTGGTGTTTCTTCTATCTTTCCTTTGCTTGGTGGATTCATTGCTGATTCATATCTTGGTAGATTCAAGACAATTATCATTGCATCTCTCATCTATCTCATGGTAATTTTATATTTTTTCCATTCCTCTATTTTTTTTATAAAGAAAAAATCATTCTCCTATTATTTGGTATTTATATTTTTGTTTGTTTCTTTAGAATTTTTATTTTTACCTTTTAAATTAAAGTTTTATATTTAATTTTTTTAATGAATCCAATTTAATAATTAATTCAAGTAAGGATGTATCTGATCTTTGGTGAGATAAAAAATCCCATTTTTTATTTAAAGTTTCCCAAGTAAACATTAATAAAACAATGTATGTTGACTTAGTTGATAAGATTTGAATATCATCACTAAGATTAAAATTTTATTGATAGATAATATATAAATATATCTGTAAATACTCTTTCAATTTTATATTTTTTATTTAGATGATTGTCTTAAAACATCATTTTGTATTTGAGTAGAATTACTTTCTCTTTTATATTTATATATATTTTGTCTTTTAAAAACACACATCTAAATTTTTAATAAAGCTAATAGTTTTTTAATATAAAAAGAAAAATATATTATTAGTATTGATTACACTAATAATTATTTTATACTTATCTAATTTTTTTTTTTGTATAAAATTAAATAACTTTTGTAACAATTATAGACTAATATTTTTTTTGAAAGGAATATAAGACTAATCTTATATTTCTATAGTTAAATATAAATCCAAAAACTTTAGTAAATCGTGAAGAGTTATCGTCCAAATAATTTTTAGTGTCTCTCATAAAATAATTGTGAAAACTTGAAGAATAAAAATAAAAATTATGAATTTTAATGGAAGACATTCATTTATTGTTATTAATGGATATTTTTTATAATTCAAGAAAAGTTTTTCCATATTACCATATTTTGGATATATGCATGAATTAAGAAAGTCAATTAGAAAACGTTTTCAAAAATCTTAAAATGACAAAAGAATATAAAGGAAAAATAAATGAGGACATAAAAATAGACAAAAGACAAATCAAAAGCATCTTTCTTTATATATATATATATATATATATATATATATATATATATATATATATATATATATATATATATATATATATATATATATATATATATATATATATATATATATATATATATATATATATATATATATATATATATATATATATATATATATATATATATATATATATATATATATATATATATATATATATATATATATATATATATATATATATATATATATATATATATATATATGAATCAAAATGATCTTTAAAAAAAACAAAATATATTTTTACTCTTCAGCATGATGGAATACTCGTCTGTCGACGTCTTTAATTGATAATGTAAAAATATTTTATTGTCTTCTAATTAACATTATATATGCAGGGTATGATTTTGTTGACACTATCAGTCTCTATTATAAAAAACAAGAAGCTGTTTTTTACCGCGCTTTATATATTATCGGTCGGCGATGGAGGACACAAGCCATGCGTACAAACATTCGCTGCCGACCAATTTGCAGAAGACACATTAGAAGAGAGAGATGCCAAAAGATCATTCTTCAATTGGTGGTACCTCGCAATTGTAATTGGTTCAGTTTTCGCCGTGTTCGTGATAGGATATCTGATGGTAAATTTTATATTAATTATTCAATGAATTTAAAAAAGTTTATATTAATGGGAAAAATTAACTAGCAAATTGTAACACATTCATATATTAAAAGTGCAGGATAATGTAAGTTGGGGTATTGGACTTTTAGTGTTGGCATCAATGTTGGCAATAGCATTGGTGGTGTTCTTGCTAGGAACAAAAAGGTATACAAAGGAAAGCCCGAAAGGGAGTCCGATCACTAGTATTGTTCGAGTTTTTGTTGCTGCAGCACGTAAGTGGCGCGTCAGAGACACGCGCGGCCCAGATAGTTATTGGTATGGTCATGATCATGATAGCTTCCATCATTCCCGATCAACACCAATAATTCGAACTTTGGCTCACACTAAACAATACAGGTAATATTAGTGTGTACGAGTCTCAGTAGTAATTATCACTTCGTCTATAGAAAAATAATATTAGTTGTTTTATTTTGTATTACTCTAAACAAAAATATTACTATAGGTTTTTGGATAAAGCAATGATCATTGATGAACATGATGCATCTAGAAAAATTGTAAATCCATGGAGACTATGTTCAATGACGCAAGTCGAAGAAGTGAAGCTTGTGATTCGTCTGATTCCTATATGGCTAAGTTGCTTAATGTTCACTGTTGTTCAAAGTCAGTTAGGAACGTTTTTCACGAAACAAAGTAGCACATTAGACAGATCAATTGGACAGCATTTTGTGATTCCTTCAGCAGCACTTCAAGGCTTTGTTGGAATTGTGATCTTGTTTGCAGTGCCCCTCTATGACAAAGTTTTTGTGCCGTTTGCGAGAAAAATTACAGGACATCATTCTGGTATAACCGTTTTGCAGAGGATTGGAGTTGGTCTTTTTTTGTCGATATTTACGATGATTGTTTCGGCTCTTGTGGAAACTAAAAGGGTTGGTGTGGCCAAGAATCATAATCTCTTAGACAATAATCATAGCAAGGAGATTATTATACCTATGAGTATTTGGTGGATGTTACCTCAATATACTATTCTTGGAGTTTCTGATGCATTTACAATTGTTGGATTACAAGAGTTGTTCTATGATCAAATGCCTGATGCAATGAGAAGTTTAGGAGCTGCAGCATATCTAAGCATTGTTGGAGTTGGAAGTTTTGTTAGCAATGGTATTATAAGTGTTGTGGTGGATGTTACTTCAAAGGTTGGTGGAAAATGGTTGGGAAGTGATTTGAATAGGGCACATCTTAATTACTTTTATTGGGTGTTGGCTATGTTAAGTGCTCTTAATCTTTGTGTTTATATGTGGATAGCCAAAGGTTTTGTGTACAAAAAGAGACATGTGGTTGAAACAAGTGCAATGGAGTATAACTCCTAGAAGATGATGTTTTGTATTTGTAGTGAAATATGTTGTTTCTAGTGAAATAAAATATAATTACTCTACAAATTGAAACAATTATTTTTATTTATTTTATATAAGGAATATGTAATTTTAATGGTTATGAAAGATAGTAAGAACTAATAGTTTTTATAATTTGTTGTGATATTTTGAATGAATTTGTGTAAGGTAGAAATGCTATGAAAGTTTTGATATATAAGTTGAATTTAGTTATATTAATTACTTTTGAAGTTTCTAATGAGAAATTATACATTTTTCTGTAGCTACAATGAAGAGATAATGTAGAGTTGTCGTCTTTATGCAAGTAATACGAGAATTTTAACATGAAGAATAAGAAGGTGTTTGATTATATCTCCAGAGTGATTATGGTCATGAATGAGATGAAGTCTTGTGGAGAAACATTCTCTAAACAAGTAATCATTGAAAAAGTATTAAGATTACTTACTCTTCAGATTGATTCCATAAGAACACTCGAAAGACACCAGTATCATGAGAATTGAAGAGTGGCATAGTAGTTTAGAGGCACAAGAATTGTGTCTGACTGGAAAAAAACTCTGAAAGAGAAACAAAACAGGTTCTGAGAGATTTTTTTGTTGAGAAGAACAAGAATCAAGCATGTCTAGAGAACAAGAAAAAGAATGGTGTTGGTGCTTAGAAGTCAGAACTCTCTAATCAAGATGTGAAAAAACATAAGAATGTTCAGAAGGGAAATGAGAAGTTTGATAAAAGAAAGGTTCAGTGCTACAACTCTAACAAGTTTTGCCATTTTGCTGCTGATTGCTGGTAAAAAACGGAAAGCAATGGTGGAAAAGCCAACATAGCCAGAGGAAATTATGAGAATGAACTTGTGAAATTGATGGCATCTGAGAATGAAGGTGAAAAATGGTGGTATATAATCAGCGGCTGCTCAAATTACCCAATTGGAAATAAGCAATGGCTGATTGATTTTGACTCTGATAGAAAGACAAAAATCAGGTGTGCTGATGATGAATATTTGAATGCTATAGGAATGGAAACTGTTAAAGTAAAATTGAAGAATGGTAAAACTGTATTGATCAAGAATGTATTGTATGCTCCTGGCATGAATAGCAATTTGATGAGTGTATGCCACCTGCTTGAAAAAGGCTTTTCAGTAACAATGTAGGACAATCTCTTGAAAATCTATGACCATGACTAGAAGTTAATTATGTAGTCTACATTGGGAAGAAATAATGCATTCAAGCTGAATGTTGAAACATCAGACACTCAATGCCTTAGTGCAACTAGTGTTGTAAGGGAAAGTGAGTTGTGGCATAAGAGATTGGAACATCCAAACATTAGACATTTAAGGCATCTGAGTTCAAAGAATCTGGTACGTGAAATTCCAATGATTGTGGAACCATAGGAATCATGTGATATATGCATGAGAGGTAAGCAACCAATATTGCCATTCTCATTAGAAATGCCTCCAAGTGAAACTCATGCTTTGGATGCGGTGCATTATAATGTATGCCGACACTTTGAGGTACCTTCACTTGAAGGAAATAAGTAATTTTTGTCATTTGTAGATGAGTTCACAAGAATGACATGGGTAGCACTCATAAAATTCAAACATGAGGTGTTTGTTGAGTTCAAGAAATTCAAAGTGAAGACTAAATATCAAAGTGGACAAAGGTTAAAGATCCTCAAAACCCATGGTGGAGTTGAGTTCAATTAAACAGAGTTAAAGAAGTTTCGTGAGGAGCATGGAATTAAGTATGAAGTGACTGCTCCATACACCCAACAACATAATGGTCTTGCTGAAAGAAGAAATAGAACCCTGGTTGACATGACAAGGAGCTTGTTAAAAGAGAAGAATCTACCTCACTCATTGTAGGGCGAAGAAATTTCCACATCAGCATATGCGCTCATTAAATTTCTAACAAAAAATTTAAAGAATTAATTCCTCTAGAGAGGTGGAGTGGAAGAAATAAAGTGTGAGTCATTTCAAGGTATTTGGTTATGTATGTTACAAACTTGCACCATATACTACTAGAAGGAAATTGGATGACAACAGTTAAGTCATGTTGCTTAGAGGTTACCACTGTATAGGTGCTTATAAGCTCTATTTCTCAGTCACCAACAGAATCACTGACAACAGAGATGTCATAGTGAAAGAAACATAAACATTGGATTAAAACAAGTCTCAATCCAACTCTAATGCAGTGTCAACACTAGAGTCTAATCTTGACTCTGAAAGAAATTTTGCCTCTAAAGGTGAGTCCGACTCTGAATGTGAGTATGCCTTTGAGGGTAACTCTAACTCTGAAGGTGTATCTGACTCTATAGGCGACTCTGGTTATGAAGGTGAGTCTGATATGAAGGTGATATAGCCTTCAAAGGTGGACCTTCTGAAGGTGGCCCTGCCTCTAATGATGGAATTGCCTCTAAAGGTGAACTTGTGCAGTTTCAGAGGTCACAGAGAATTAGACACATACCAAGGATACTTTCAGACTTAGAGTTGCTCAACAATAATGAGATTGACAATGAAGGGGAATTCATAAAGTGTGCCATGATGTATAAATCTAAAATTTTCAGCATCAATGAGGCACTCAAGAAGAAATGTTGATGAAGGTCGTGAAGGAAGAACTTGGGAAAATTATAAGAAACAAGACATAGGAATTGACTATTCTACCTAAGAACAAGAAAACCATCAGTGTGAGATGGGGTTTTAAGTTAAAGCTAAAGCTAGATGGTTCATTTACAAGCATAAAGCAAGGTTAATAGCTAGAGAATTCCTGCAAAAGTCTGATTTAGACTACTTTAAAGTGTTTGCACCTGTAGCTAAACATGAAGCCATAAGATTGTTTATTGCTATAGCTGCAAATAGGATTTGGTCTCTGATAGATTTAGATGTAAAATTAGTTTTTTTTAAATGTTCCATTTCAAGAAGAAGGTTATGTGTTACAACGTCCTAGATTTGTGATAAAGAATAAAGAAAGGATGGTGTACAAGTTATATAAAGCCTTGTATGGGCTTAAATAAGCTCTAAGGGCTTGGAATGTGGAAATGGGTTCATTTTCAAGTATCAGGGATTCAAAAAATGTGAAATGGAGTATGGCGTGTATGTGCATCATACCTCTAATGACAATGTGATCTTGGTGTGTCTTTATGTGGATGAAATAATATTGACAGGGGGGAGATAAAATAATTCATGGTCATGCTTCGAATCCCAACAACTACAATTTTTTTTATTTCTTTAAAAGTGGCGTGTTTTTTTATTTTAATTTTTGTTAAATTTTTAAATAATCTATTCCATCGATTTCACTAATAATCGAGGGGTATGATACCCAAATTTGTCTATGAAATGATTTGTTCACTAAATTTTACCCTAAACATAACTCATATATACAACTGCTCCATACTCGTAAACACCATTCTTTTGGATTGATTGCAAGACAAAATAAAATTCTTTTGTTTTATGTTGTTGTTCTTCTAACACCAACCTTTAACAAATTATTTTTCCATTTTTTTAATCTATCAAACATAATGATGTTATTATTATATTGTTGTTGTTATTATTATTGTTGTTGTTGTTGTTGTTGTTGTTGTTGTTGTTGTTGTTGTTGTTGTTGTTGTTGTTGTTGTTGTTGTTGTTGTTGTTGTTGTTGTTGTTGTTGTTGTTGTTGTTGTTGTTGTTGTTGTTGTTGTTATTGTTTCCACCTCTTACCAATGTTGAACGGTAAAAGAAAACATTGTTATATTTTGGAATAACTTTGCAATGTTGTCAGTAAAAGAAAACATTTTATAATATATTGCTTTCTTTGGTTGATAATTTTGAAAATTATATTCCTAATCATACTGCAATTTTGTTGTTTCACAAAATAATATCTTGAAGTTTTTTTAGAATATAATTGTTTGTTTGATTATTGCAACACAAATAAAAATTGGGAATGGTAAAGAATAGAAAAAGAAAACAATGTATGCTACTTTCACCATTTTATCCATTCACCAATTTTTTGCAATAGAAGTAATCTACTACTTCGGGGAATTAAAACACCTAGGGGAAAATTTATTTTTTTAATTTATTTTTTATTTAACAAAGAAAAAACCTTTTACCTTGATTTTTTTTTGTCCAAATCGAAGGGTAAATAAGAGAGCTTATTCATTTTATTTGTCGTCCATAAGTAAATATTTGATTTCCATTTATTGAGTATTCACGCTCAAGACACTACCAACACATTAATTCACAAGAAATATTAGTGATCTATGTGAAATTGTAATGACAATCATTCAAAAAGCTATATACTATATATCTGAATCACAAAATTGATAATAAAAAAAGTGAAACTTAAAGGAAAATAAAAACAGTCTTTGTGATGGATTGCATAAGCAAAAAATAGTATTCGTTGAAGGTTTTTGTTATTTACATGTTCTCTTGTCTTTATGCATGATAAATTAGTTTCCTTATTTAACATTTGTTAATGTTATATATCATTATTAGGAAGATCCTAAAGTCACACATTGGTTGGAGATAGAGCATTGAAATAGTTTATATAGAGTGACACTCCTCACCTTACTAACCGATTTTGTAAGGTTGTGTTAGACCAAACTCTAATTTTATTATGGTAAAGTCCCACATTGATTGTAGATAGAGCATTGAAATAATTATATCGAGTGACACCTCTCACATTGATTGTAGATAGAGCATTGAAATAATTTATATAGAGTGACACCCATTACCTTACAAATTGAATGAGAAGCCACAACATTTTAGGATTCTTCCTTAAATTTGTAATTGTAGGTTTAAACAAAAATAATATAAAATTATAAAAGTTTGTATATATATAAAAGTTTATCTCCAATCAATGTGGGGTGTCACTCTATATAAATGAGGGGTGTCACTCTATATAAATTATTTCAATGCTTTATCTCCAATCAATGTGGGGTGTCACTATATATATAAAGTCCCACATTGATTGGAGATAAAGCATTGAAATAATTTATATAGAGTGACACCCCTCATTTATATAGAGTGACACCCCTCACCTTACCAACCGGTTTTGTAAGGTTGTGTTAGGCCAAACATAAAAGTTTGTATTTCAACGAAAACTATATATATATATATATATATATATATATATATATATATATATATATATATATATATATATATATATATATATATATATATATATATATATATATATATATATATATATATATATATATATATATATATCACATTGATTATTTGTATAACCGATAAGTAAAGTTGTGTGTTTTTATATAAAACTAGAGTGGTAAAAAAAGAACGTGCGGGTACTAAATAGAAGTTGCTAAAATAAAATAGGACTTTAGTTATGGTAGATATTATTTATTATAAAAACTCTATAATCTATATCATATATAAAGTGGATACAAATTTTTGTTCCAAAATTATCCTTTATCTTATTTATCAACAAAAAAAATAGTTTAATTTAAAATTTTGAGTGGTTAATAACTTTTATTAGTTACCAAGTAAAAAAGTAACTTTCATCTCTCACAAAAAAAATCTCACACCTATAATTTACATTAACTACTGAGTGGTGACAGAAGTTAAAAGTTCTCTTCTTTCTTTATGTAAATTTCATCTCTTTCTCAATGAAATTATTTTTTAAAACTTTTTCCATTCTATAATATTTTTATTTATTCAATTTTAATTATCGATCTTTTGATTTTTGAAAAAGAGATGAAACTTATTTTCATACAAAATATATACACGTTTATTTTTCTATGCTGGGCGTATTAAAATAAGCGGACAGATGGGTACGGGAGTGCCCGTCTGAACGGTAGTATAGATAATAAGACTAGCATAACAAAAGAAAATAGTTTAATTTTAATTGAAAAGTAATACATTTATAAACAATGGAAATGCAAGTTGAGACATAAAATTAAATGTTAAAACATAAAAGAAGTCTTCAAAATTGAAATCAATTTTTATGGTTTTAAGTTATTTTTTCTTAGATGAGGTTTTGTCGTTTCTTTGTTTTGCTTTAATGGAGTTTAGAGTCTTTATCAATTTGTGTATGAGAAGTAACTAGTCATTAGAGGATAATATATGAAGTTCATTGTTACAACTGTTATTTTTTGAATTCCTTTTGATATGTGTTTCATCATCTGTTGATGTTATGATTAGCCTTCATTTAGCATTGTGAGTTTTTATTTTTTTTCTTGTATGCTTTACCATTTATGTTGTCATCATCATTTCTTCTTCTTCTTCTTCTTCTTCTTCTTCTTCTTCTTCTTCTTCTTCTTCTTCTTCTTCTTCTTCTTCTTCTTCTTCTTCTTCTTCTTCTTCTTCTTCTTCTTCTTGGTGATCTTCTTTATTTTGAATCTTTGGTGGTGATATGGTCTCCTATATGTAATAAATATATTATTAGTATTCATAAAGTTTGTAGTATGTTTGTATGATTGTAGTAAAAATTTAATCACATGTTTATTAGAAGTTTTTAGAATTGGTTCCTGTAGAATAGCGGTTGGTATAAAATTTTGTGATACTGCGTAAGTTTGCTACCCTTCTTTTAGGCTCTTTGCAGACAAATTTATTTCAAAAATAAGAGTACGATACAGATGTTTTGTAGTATTGATTGCATATACGTGTTAGCTTGTTGTTGCAAGAACATTTGAGTTGTTGTATTAATCAGTAGCTTTTATGCCTTTTGATCAAACAATGTCAAAGCTGCTTTAGCGGTTTCATCAGATGCTTTCAACATTATCTTGATCCTGTGATTACATATTTTTTTTATATTATATTACTAATAACTTTTTTTGATAAGATGTTTTTTGATTGCAAATTTCTAACCTTGGTTTTGGATACTTGGAAGGTGTTTGACACGAAGGACATTTCAGTTCATGGCCTTTTTATTTAAGTTTCTTCATATATTTTTCACATGCAATGTAATAGCATCCAAATGTATCATCAATTTCATTTATAGTTGCTGAAATTGTGAAGAAAACCTCCTATATTTAAAAGTTTAGAGAAATTGGTAAGTAAACTAATTTTAGAGTTGTATTTACAAAAGAGCTTTTAGATCAAATTTATATTGCACATGTGTATCTGACTCTCACGTCATTGTCATTATATTGTGCAGCGTAGCTATTTTGAATCATCATCTTTTGAGGTTACATATTTTAAAACTCAGCAATCGGTATCACATTTATTTCTAGCTGATCAATTGATGGAATTTATAATTTATACAAAATAAAAAGAGATAGTGAAATAGTAACTTTAAATTTTAGTTATAGAAAATGATAATTAAAAATGTTAGTATTTAACAGATAAATTATATTTGATGGGTACATTACTTTTTCAGGCGTTGGAATTCTGAATTTTCTAGATTGATGTAAATTCGGGTAGTTGAAATTGAGTTGATCAAGTATTCATCAGTAGAATAAAAATTTAAATTTATTTGTGAAAATGGTAATCCTTTGAGTGAATAGAATATCTATAACATCTAAATATATAGTTACATCTACACGTCTTCATTGTTGTGATTGCAACAATGGTGGTTTTTTCTGGTTGACTTGTCATCAAATTTTCAAATTCAATAGCTACTTTTTCCACAATGTGGCCTTAAGAATTTTATTCCTATGAATAAATTATGTTTATAATTTTTAGATTAATTTTAATTTAATATACTTAATTTATATATGAATACATGAATAAGCAAATATGTCTAGTTGAACTCTTGTAGCATCAACTCAAGGCTAAGAATTTTTGTAGGGTTTCCTTGTACGTTAACATGTTCTTCATGCTATTAACACTACCAGAGAGAATATTGTTGTCTTTAACTCTTTATAAAATTGTTTCTATGGCAACAAATTCAAAATAATGGTGTGGAATTATGGATTATGAGTCTTAATTATTTGCTACGACATTTGTTTGCAAAAACCATGCATTTTTTAAGCATATGACTGATTTGTATGTTTCATTTGTCAAAATTATTTTTATATTTTTAAATTTTTCTCTTCTATCAATTCTCTAACCGTGGTACGAGTTCCGTGAAAAAATAAACATAGCAATAAAATATTGAAATCAATAGTTTTATAAAGAAAAGATAATAATGTTAAATAATTCGAATATAAAAGTATATTTTATTAACAACAGATACAAAATTTTGGATAAAGATTGAATACCTTCTCATCTAACAAAATCATTAATTTCTAAGAATGTTTGTTCTTCATCGTTTTGCAGATTATAATCGTTCATACATCAAACAACTCTGACTTAAAGTAACCAATCATCATGATCGGTGTTAAGATCTAAGATTAAACTTTTCATTATTAATTGTTTAATAATATGAAAATATAGTGAATATGGTCGTTGTTATCGTGTGGTTTCAAAAACTTAACAGATTAATTTTTATATACATCAATGTGTTCTAATGACTTTTCATATGACTCTAACATATGTATATTTTTTTTTGTGTTTATGGTTTTAAACGGATAAATAAATACAATTGTGATAATAATAAAGGAATATTCTATGCAACAGTTAACCACTGAATATAAAATTTAAATTCAATTAATTTTTAATTATAATAAAATTAAAATTGTAAATAATTAAATACGTAATTAACTCAGGTCCATAAATTTCTCAGTTATCTTTGAAGATTTAAAAAATAGTTCAATTTTTTTATTGTCATTATTTCATGTGTTATATATTTTATGCCATTATTGTCATTAAGGTATTTATAAAAAGAAAATATTTTATTTTTGTAACATTTTATTATAGGCAAAATAACCCCTTTGGTCCCTTAACATTAGCTCGGGGTCCATTTTGGTCCCTTATCTTAAAAAAGTGTCAAATTGGTCATTTAACTTTTAAAATGGTGTCATTTTAGTCCTCACCGTTAATTGACCACAAACGTCCATTTGTTTTGTATATGTGGCAGATGAGGTGGCAATCTTGTTATGTTTTTGTGTAAATTATGTTTCTGTTTATTATCCTCTAAACAATTAATCTTACAGGGAGGTATGCAAGCTGGTTGTGCCTTCTTTGATTGGTTTTATTAGGAGATGGGTGATGAGAAGGAGCAATTTTGGATGCATAGGTTGGGTGTGGTAACGAAGGGACTTGAAAAAACGGCAATGGAAAATGAAGAATTAGGAAAAAAGCTGATGAAACTTGAAATTGAAATGAAGAATATCATGAAGTGGAAAAAGATTTTGAATTTGATGTTTGTGATTATCATCATTGTATTAGTTGTTAGGGGTAGTTAGGTTATTACGGGTTGTTTGGAAGTATTATGTTTAGTTAAAGTTTGTATGACTTCAACATGAATGTAATAGTTGGATTTTAATATATGTATTGTATCAGTTTAGTTAATTTCAATATTTGCAGCAGCATACATAAAGCAGCAGCATAACAACAGTTAATTTCAATTTCAATATATGGATTGTAAAGTGTTTTGCAATATTTCAGCATAACAGCAACAACATATAATTGGTATAATTGGATTGTATTGTGTTTCGCAATATTTCAGCATAACAGCAGAAACATATAATTGGTATAACAGCAGCAACAACAATAATTGACATATATGCAATATTTTCAATTTACATGTTCTGGTGTAGGTGATGCTTGTAATAATTTCAATGTTTTGCAATGTTTGGTAATATTTGCAATAATTGGCATATTGGCATATTTGCAATAATTTGTATAACAGCAGCAGCAACAATAATTGGCATATTGGTATATTTGCAATGTTTTGCAATATTTTCAATAGTATAACATGTTCTGGTGTAGCAGCATAAGTTTGCAATAGTATAACATGTTCTGGTGTAGCAACATATATTTTCAATTTCAATTTACAGTTTTGGTTATAGGTGGTGCTTGTAATAATTATGTCACAGTTTAGATTATATCACAATTTCAATTTCAAATTATGTCACAATTTCTGGTGTAGCAGCTTGTAATAATTATGTCACAGTTCTGGTGTAGCAGCATATATTATGTCACAATTTCAATTTACAATTTCAAATTATAAACTTGTTCATAACACATAAACTTGTTCATGACAACAACAGTAGAATGTAAGAGGAACATCCAAATTATTATTACCTAACATGACAGCCCACTTTTAGCCAAAGTTTTAACTCAATATGATTTTATTTCATGAAAACAATAGAATATATAATTTAACACCATAAGAAAATGATTCTAATTTATTAGAACTCAAAATTTTAATAGTCATTATTCAGTCATTAATATAATTAGGTAATCATACATCCAAAACCTTGACCCATTTTCCAATTCTGCAACATTATATCACTACTCATGAATTAGTTTATACTTTATAATAAGTGACATTTTATCTCCAAAAGTCTGTATAAATTTTTCACAAGCATACATACTGCTAATCTGTTTTAGATAAAAATGCTAATATGTTAATTTGTTACTCTTATCTTAAAAGAAACACATACTTATTTTTATTGATTGACTAACCACTGCCTACTTGGCCAAACACTAGTCAACGGATATATTATATAGTTGCACAAATGAACCAAAAATGTATGTCAAACAACAATGAAATTCTATTATAAAAGTAAATTACAAGTTTCACTTTAACATTGGAGGAAAGTGAAATGATGATAAAGGCATAACAAATCTAGTAATAATCGCTACACAAATCTAGTACAAAGAAAGAATTTTCAAGAGAAACAAATAAATATAGGCAAACACATGCTCCCTATCAACCACTCTCAACAAGTCCTTTTCACAAAACCTTGAAGGATGGAGTTCTCCATTAACACCAGTTGTAAGGGTCCGTTTAGCAACTTGGCTTACGATGTTCTTAACTGAGTTTTTCAAGTTCTCTTCCAAATGTCTTAAGTCAATTGCTTGGCAGAGTGCAATCAAGAATGTGGAAGACATGAGTTGAAGGACCAGGGTGCAATCATACCGCTCTCAACATGTGCAATCATGCAACTTCTTGGCCGCTTTGACATATGCACTTCCATCCAAAATATGTTCCATAATAGCAGCAGCTTCAATTTGACCAGGGTGGTGCTTTAACTTGTGTGTCAAATGATCCGTAAATTCGGGTTTGCCTTGCATAACTTCGGCGAAAATAGCAGATAGGACTTCAGACAAGACAGCCAAGATGTTGGATTCAAATAGAACAATAGAAGCCAAACCAGAACCAACAGCAGTTCCATTAACAAGTGCAAGTCCTTCTTTTGGTTGTAACTCGAAGAAATCAGAATTGATTCCAGTGAATTGAAAAGCTTGTTTGGCATTAAGTATTTTTCCAGAAGGTCCATGAGCTTTGGAGTTCGGTCTTCCTGTTAGTAAACCAGCAATGTAAGAAAGAGGGACTAAATCTCCCGAAGCAGTGATAGTACCTCGAAGTGGTAAACACGGGGTGATGTTGCTGTTAATGAGCTTGGTTATGGCTTCCAAGATTTCAAATCGAATACCAGAATAGCCTTGGAGAAGTGTGTTGATTCGCACTAACATGGCGGCTCTTGTTGCAGTGTGTGGCAGTATGTGGTTTGACTCAGTTCCACTTCCAAATATTCCGGCATTGTCATAAAAGACCATTGTCATGGCGGCTTTTGTTAACATGGCGGCTCTTGTTGCGGCAATTTCTAAAGCACCATTGTTATCAACAAGTCGGTTCATCCCAAATTCAGGATCCTTGTAAAATATTGTTTCAAACTCCCTGTAACCTAGGTCTTTCAATACACCAACTAGCTCAAAATAACTCCATCTGTCGACATCTACCCTCAAATCATTTACTACTCCATTCTCATATACACTACGACCTTTGTCTGTGAACTCACCACTATGATGAATTTTCAGAGTTATGTATTCTTCCATGATACCTGGGCATACCATGTAAGTAATTAACGTTTAAACTAACAAATTTATATAAACCCTAAATCTGTCTGAACCTATACCGAAAAACTCTAAATCAGATAGATGAACTAACCTTTCGAGATTGGCTCTTGAATCGTCTGCTTCTCTTCAATCGTTTTCTTCTTCTTCGTTTTCTGCTTCTCTTCAATCGTTTTCTTCTTCTTCGTTTTCTGCTCTTCAATCGTTTTCTTCTTCTTCGTTTTCTGCTTCTCTTCAATCGTTTTCTGCTTCTTCAGTGTTTTCTTCTTCAATCTTGCTTTCAATCGTTCTTCACTGTTTTCTTCTTCAAGTCGTGCCCTCTTCACTTCCACCTCAACATTCCACCTCAGCACTCCACATGGCAATTTTTTCAAAAACAAACTAACGACAACTAATGGAAGGATAAACGTGACACCATTTTAAAAATTAAAGGACCAATTTGGCACTTTTTAAAGATAAGGGACCAAAATGGACCCCGAGTTAAAGTTAAGGGACCAAAAAGATTATTTTGCCTTTTATTATATGTGGTATTAATATTTGAGATAAAATATTATATGTATATTTTTTTTAATTTTTAAGTAAAATAAAATAGCATATTTATTATTCATATGTATTTTTCAATTTTCAATAATAATAAAAGTTTAAATGTTTATTATTTTCACAATTAATTTAATTGTATATTTATAGTATTACAAACAAACATTATTTTTTACGGAGACTAAATTAATTTTGTATGTTTCAAATGAATTTAATTTGAATATTTTATTTAATTGTTAGCAATGTTCATATAACTATAATATATGTTAAATCACCATGGTGATGGATGAATTTTAAAAAACTTGATTATGAATATTTTTTTATAGTAATATATATATATATATATATATATATATATATATATATATATATATATATATATATATATATATATATATATATATATATATATATATATATATATATATATATATATATATATATATATATATATATATATATATATATATATATATATATATATATATATATATATATATATATATATATATATATATATATATATATATATATATATATATATATGTGAAAAATATTTAATCATAGTAATATTTATTTTATATCTTATTTATTCTCACATTCTCATATTACTTATTATTTATTTATTTATTTTTCATGCCTCGAGTTTTTAAAGGTGTAATTTTTTTCATATATAATTTTTTTAAATTATATATATATATATATATATATATATATATATATATATATATATATATATATATATATATATATATATATATATATATATATATATATATATATATATATATATATATATATATATATATATATATATATATATATATATATATATATATATATATATATATATATATATATATATATATATGTATGTTTTTTTCATGTTCCTTTGATTGAATATAAATTAGTTAATCATTTAATATTTGTATTTATTATTATAATTTAAAAACAATATGAAGATTATAATTTTGATTATAACAAATAATAAATAAATTTTATTATAAAGATGAATAAAATAATGTACAAAATGATCTCTTGTTTCCTATGTTATATTAAAAAAAATTGATATGAATATTTATAAAAATAATATTATATAAGTAAACCATGTATATTGATTATCTAAAAAAATTAATATGAATATTTATAGTAATAATATTCATTGTCATAATAATAAATAAATATTATTTCTAAATTATAACACAATTAGAATCCAACTAATTCTTAATTATATTAAAATTGACATAGCCAACTATTTAATATAAGGAGTCATATCAATTAGTTATAAACGGTATGAATTATGAGATATAATGAACTTCAAACCAGGATAAAATTTTATTATTATATTCATCATAATGTATAAGGCAAGTCCATCCATTCATCTGTTTTCTTTTCCGATTTTAAAAATAGTCTATTATATTTTATTTAAAATAATATAAATATTTCAATTCTGTTCACAAATTAAATTGATAATTTTTTATTTTTATTATAAAATAAATAGTTGTAAATTTGATGTAATTTTTTTATCTACATCAACAAATATGATTTCCACATGGAACAATTTTCAATTTTATGTTTCATACATAAATTAAAAACTAATAAATTTTAAAAAAAATTACTTGTTTTTTTTTAAATAAACTATTTGTTATCTTGTTTTAACTATTTCTCTTTTTACCATAAATATATGAAAATAATAACGACAAAACTATAATTAATAGTGTAGCATTCAACTAAAAAAATGACACAAACACATAACCATTCTACAAAAACTAACAAGTTTCTTTTTGTTAGCTAGTATTTAACACAGTTTATTTTTCCCGTCTATAAGTTAGAACAAAGTTTAACTGCTCCTCCTTAAAATAACTATTTTATTTTGTCTATATATATATATACACACACATGTAAATATACCTGCATCCAATTCATTTACAATTAAACTCTCAGCATGGCTATGGAAGAAAACAAACGTGATGTCAAAGACCAACCTACCAAAACAAATAGAGGAGGATGGCATGCTGCCATCTTCATCATAGGTGAGTAACCCTAAAATATCCTTTTTATTTTTTTGGCTTATTTTTATTTTATTTTATTTATTTTATAGATGAATTCTGAATTATTAGCAATTTTTATTTTGTAGTTATGGAAGCTGCAGAACAATTTGCAAACATTGGATTGAGTACAAATTTGATTTTATACCTCAATAAAGCACTTAACGAGCCATTAACTGAAGCTGCTAAGAACAGAAACACTTGGGTTGGTGTTTCTTCTATCTTTCCTTTGCTTGGTGGATTCATTGCTGATTCATATCTTGGTAGATTCAAGACAATTATCATTGCATCTCTCATCTATCTCTTGGTAATTTTATTCTTTAATATTATACCACTCTTATATATATTTAATATGTTTTTTATTTATAGACGATATGAGACTTAATCATTCACATTTATATTTATGTCATCTAATACATACTACATATGTAGGGCATGCTTTTGTTGACAGTATCGGTCTCGATACTAAAAAATAAGAAGTTATTCTTTGTCGCGCTTTATATATTGTCTGTCGGTGATGGCGGGCACAAACCATGCGTACAAACGTTTGCCGCCGATCAATTTGCCGAAGACACCGAGGAGGAGAAAAACGCCAAAAGATCATTCTTCAACTGGTGGTACTTGTCAATTGTCATTGGTTCGGTTTTTGCCGTGTTCGTGATCGGATACCTAATGGTAAATTTCTATGTTAATATTACTAAGAAAATTAATTTTCTAAATAGTCCCTCTTGGTGTTATTATTAACTAAAAAGTTATTATTTTTATTTATTAAATAACTGATGTATCTGATCGAATATGAATATATAAATATTATTCAATTGAAAAATATTACATTCATATGGAAAAAAACACAGGAAAATGTAAGTTGGACTGTTGGGCTTGTAGTGTTGGCATCAATGTTGGCTATAGCACTGTCAATATTCTTGCTAGGAATGAAAAGATATACGAAGGAACGCCCAACAGGAAGTCCGATCACTAGTATTGCCCGAGTTTTTGTTGCTGCAGCTCGTAAGTGGCGCGTGAAAAACACGCCTGGTCGAGATAATTATTGGTACGGTAATGATCATGATAGCTTACATACTTCACAATCTCCGCCCGTAATTCAAACTTTGGCTCACACCGACCAATTAAAGTAAGTAACTTTATCTTTCACTCTTTTTCGTTTATTACCAAGAATTAAGAAAAACTCAAATATATTTCTATAGGTTTTTGGACAAAGCAATGATCATTGATGAACAAGATACATCAAGAAAGGATATAAACCCTTGGAGACTATGCTCAATGACGCAAGTCGAAGAAGTGAAGCTCGTGATTCGTCTCATTCCTATATGGCTAACTTGCTTAATGTTTACCGTTGTTCAAAGTCAGTTAGGATCATTTTTCGTCAAACAAAGTAGCACATTAGACAGATCAACGGTACAACATTTCTTAATTCCTCCGTCGGCGCTTCAAGGCTTAGTTGGAATTGTGATCTTGTTCGCAGTGCCCCTCTATGACAAAGTTTTTGTCCCATTCGCTAGAAAATTTACAGGGCACCAATCTGGTATAACCGTTTTGCAAAGGATCGGAGTAGGTCTTTTTTTGTCGATATTTACAATGACTGTTGCAGCTCTTGTCGAAACTAAAAGGATTGATGTTGCTAAGAATCATAATCTCTTAGGCAATACTCATGGCAAAGAAATTACTATACCAATGAGTATTTGGTGGATGTTACCTCAATACGCTATTTGCGGAGTTTCGGATGCGTTTACGATTGTTGGACTTCAAGAATTGTTCTATGATCAAATGCCGGATTCCATGAGAAGTTTGGGAGCTGCAGCGTATCTAAGTATAGTTGGAGTTGGAAGTTTTGTTAGCAATGGTATTATAAATCTTGTAGTGATAATAACTTCAAAGAGCGGTGAAAAATGGTTGGGAAGTGATTTGAATAAGGCACATCTTAATTACTTTTATGGGGTATTGGCTATGTTAAGTGCTCTAAATCTTTGTGTTTATTTGTGGATAGCCAAAGGGTTTGTGTACAAAAAGAGACATGTGGTTGAAACAAGTACAGTGTAAGGGAAGGAAGGGGATAAAGAAGTTATTAGTTTAGGATTTGAATCTTGACAAGTAGGAAAATATTAACATAGTAACAATTTATATAAAGAAAAATGCTATTTCTACACCCTTTTTTACACCCAATACTTACACCGTATGCACTATTCACCGTATTTATACGGTGAACAGTGTTTTTTTTATTAAAATAATATATTTTTTTAAAATATTATTTTTTTAAAAAAAAATATTTATTTTTAAAATTTATTTTATAACACAAATATAAGATTGTGCATTAACCAACTTCACAGTTGCATTAACCACAAAAATCTACATTATTAGCCAATTATTTTACCTATAATTTATTAACCACTTTCACTACTTCATTAACCAATAAAATACACACTATTAACCATGTTCTGGAAAATTTGTTCAAGTATTTGTGAACAGTAATTGAGGTGTAAGATGTAGAAATGGGTGTCAACATAGCAATGCTGTTTATATAAAACATCTATCAAAAGATGTTTCATATTTGTAAGTTGGAAAATATATTAATTCTAGCAAATTAAAATAAAATTACTACAAGTTGATAATATCTCTGATTTCAATGTTATTTTTTAAGGAAGCATTTCATTCTATAATGATAAACAAGGTTACAGTGATATTGAAATCAATGTTTTAAAAATTGGATTGGAGACTCAAGCGGTTGTTAAATTGTGGGATATTTGTGCATTCATAATGGTATTAGTATGTTACGCGCATTTATTTATAAAACATAATAAGAATAAAGAAAAACAAAATTACTTTATCAAAAAAGTTTATTATTTATAAAAAAAGACAGATTTTAATTTATATGCGAATTATAAATATAATTTTTTCATATATAAAAATATTTGAATGCACAATATATTTTTCTATATGTAATATTATTTTTGTTTTAATATTATTTATAAAAATATTTGGATAAAATCCCATTTACAAAAAAAATTAAGATTCACTCCTTAATTTAAAAATATAATAACTCGTGCGTTCACATAAATTCTGGTCTCGATACTCGTGCGTTTGTATAGGTACTAGTGTGTTACGCACATTTGTTTCTAAAATGTAATAATCATGAAAAAAAACAAAAAGACAAAATTATTCATCCAAGAAAGTTTATTATTTAAAAAAAATATATTTTTATTTATATTTGGACCATAAATATAGTTTTTTCATATATATAAATATTTGGATCAATTGTATATTTTTCTGTATGTAAATCTTAATTTTGTTTTGACATTATTTATAAAAACATTTATCTAATTATTTAGTTTTATAAATATCAACTAGGCTTAATTCATCTTTTGGTCTCTTAATTTATTGTTTCGCTTTGGTCCCTTAGTTAAAAAAAATATTACATTATAATCCCTTAAAACGGTTTCGTTAATCAAATTGATCTTTTCCCTTAAAACGGTTTACGAAGAAGTGTGCCTAAAGCAAAAACTAGAACCAATCAAGATTTGAAGCCCAAAATATTTCAATAGGCAGATAAGTATTATTTTTGTTCGTTTTTTTTTTAAGTTTCATTTTTTTATGGGGTTTTTTTTCAGATCTAAAAAATGAGTTTTGTTCTTATTCGTATTTTTTTAAGTTTCAATTTTTATGGTTTGGAGTAATTTTAAAGTCTTTCAATTTTGATATATAGAGATTTTTAAT
The DNA here is from genome assembly GCA_963859935.3 of Lathyrus sativus. NCBI lineage: Eukaryota > Viridiplantae > Streptophyta > Magnoliopsida > Fabales > Fabaceae > Lathyrus > Lathyrus sativus. Next base: position 4,953,693 of record OZ012739.1, on the reverse strand, counting down.
TTTTAGATTTGATGTATATTCTTAAGGATCTAATTTAAATACATAATCACATACCATGTAGAAAGAGGAACATATGAAAGGGAATTGCAGGAAGAAAGAGAATATGATATTTACATGAGAAAGAGGAACATCGTGTAGTTATCTACTTAATCCTGTACATATTTTATTCTTTCTTTTTGCGTGTTTGTAAAAAAATTATTGTTCATGTTTAAAATATTGCTGTAAATTAACATAATTGTTGCTTATTAAATGATGTCTTGTATAATTGCAAAAAGTTGTTATTTTTTTTACACAACTATTATAATATATTAAATCTAGAACCGATTTATTTCATTGACAAATCACTATCTAACTTGTCATATTAATTAAAATCTGATGCGACACTCTTCAAAATATAACTATCTAAAATTTATAATATTCATTTCACTATAATGTGTAACATTTATATATCTAAAACTACATTTATATATTCCACTCATTGTAAATAACTTTTTTTTAATGAAAGAATAATAATTCATATTTAACCATTTTTAAACTATAGTACAAAAATCTTATGACAATGTTTAAAATAAAATGGTCATACTATATTTTTAAGTTTCATTATAACTTTTAAATAGACATACAAATGCTTCATATTATTTATAAAATATAATTTTTAATTATATCTACAATTACATGTAATAAAATTATATTAGAAATAAAAAGTAGACAATCATTTTTCAACTACAATATATAATCCTTTAAATTTAAATTTTCTACAATATATTAATAAATTATATTTAATTAACATTAAAAAAAAGTATTGAATAAATTAATGACATAGTTAGATACACACAAAAACAATATCATTATACTTTGTTTAAAAGTCATAGTCAATATATTCTATAACTAACAAAACATATTAGACTATCAAGAGTTTTATTTTAAAAAATCCACAAAAGAATAATAATTCATATTTAACGGTTTAAAAATATACTAAATAAAATATGGTAAAAATTCTTAAAATAAAATGACCATACTAAAATTTTAAGTTTAATTATAACTTTCAAATAGACATACAAATGCTTCAAATTATTTATAAAATATAATTTGTAACCATATCTACAATCACATGTAACAAAATTATATTTAAAAAAAAATTATACAATCATTTTTTAACTACAATATATATAATCCTTTACATATAAGTTTTCTAAAGTATATTAAAAAATAAAATAAAATAAACATTATAAAAAATATATTAAAATATGTTGTGAATCTTGTTGAGAATTACGACAAAATCCAATATCAATTTGTGAGATAAAGAGCAACAGCAACCAAAATAAATGGTCTACATCAATAATCTGTACACAGATAATATAACAGAATAAGGTAAGAAAAAACCAAAGGTTTGTTTATCCAGTTCGATCAAACGATCTACTCTGGGGAGAGAGCAGCTCTCCAATTCACTATACTCAAAAAGTTGTTACAAGATATTACAAATGAGTTACAAGAAAATAGCCTTCGCCTTCAGGTTCCCAAGAATAACCTTGAAGGCACCCAAGAACAACTCTATTTTCTACCCTACCTCTCCAAGTCTCAATATATGAATCACTCAAACCAAGGTGTAATTCAAGGTTTTCTTTGTGGATAGCTTAAATCCTATGATATACCTTTAAACCTTGATCTCCCTTGTTGGAGTAAACTCTAAGATTATCACACACCAAACATATAAGAGATACATATTTATAATAGTAAATACCTAACAAACAAAGTCCAAAATCACATGGATCCAAGGACCGGATCGAAAAAAGTCCGAAAACTCGAAAACACTATCCATCGTACAGACAATACTATTCATCGTACGAACGATACTATTCATCTGTACAGATAGACTATTCACCGTACGGACAACACTATTCACCGACCGATTTTTTTTCTCGAGTTTTCGTCCGACTTTTTAAAACTTCTGATTTTCACGGTAAATGTAATCTCCAAAATATGTTTTCTTTCTCTTCATCAACAAAGGTTTTAAGGCACATTTACAACAATATCCACCTTGACTTTAAACCGTGTTGATACCAATTTAACAATCAACAACATTGATGCTCTCTACCAAGTTGAAACTTTAATCAATAACTTTGATCAAATTTAAGTAACTCTTGAATTTTGATCTCGCAACTTGAATCCACTTGTTCTAAATTACCCTTTTCTGCCTAGGTAATTTAACAAGCCTACAAGTATGATTTTTCAACCATCCTTGACTCCTCTTGTTTTCAAATGCCTCCCTGAAGGTTTTTCTTCTTTTATTTTGTAGTCCTTTAGCCACATTAAAAACATAATATCCAAGGATAGCATAACTGAAGGTGAGAAAATACTTAGAAGGGGGGTTGAATAAGTATATAGAAAAACTTATAGCAATAAAAACACAATGATTTTTATCCTGATTCGTTGAACTCAACTACTCCAGTCCACCCTATCAAGAGTGATTTGCCTTTCTCAACAAGGACTTAATCCACTATTAATCAATTGATTACAATAGCAACTACTAAGAGCAACTGTTCTTAGTCTTCTCAAGAACTACTGATCCCAACTGGATCTTCTCAAGGATCTTTTACAATCAAATGTAAGAATAATACAAGTGTTTAAATGCTTCTAATAAGCTATATCACAACTGTGATTTTTCACTTAAGATTAAGAACTATGAAATAAACTCAGCAAAGAGAATAAGAATAATTTATGAGAGCTTGTGATAATTTCTATTCAATGATTCGTCAACTTGAAGAAGATGATGGAGACTTGCTTTTATAGGCACAGTAGTCCACAAAGTCTTTCACGTTGAAGGCTGTGTACTGAAAAGGCTGAAACCTTTTTGTCTTCACATCACATGACCTTTCCTGGAAATGGAATGCACAGAGAAATCCTTTTGGTCTGTGTTCTAGTGTCAAGCATGAAAGAGGAAAGAGTCGTGGAGCCAAATCAACGGACATAACTTTTGAAATCTTCTTCAAAAATTGTTTCATACTTCAGCAAATAACATCAGAGCCTTGGTGATCAGAGTCTTTGATGTCCATCAGAGTTTATTGAATCAGAGTAATGCAGCAAGTGTGCTTCAGCGTGTAGTTCTATCAGAGCAGAGTTTTATGGATCAGATCCTCAGTACATGCAGCGTGTAGTACTCTCAGAGTCTTCTGAAAAACTGTGCTTCTTGAATCTCATACAAAAAGTCTTCAATGCTTCAGAGGCTTTTGCTTCAGATTCTTCTGTAGCTTCTACTTCAGATCCTTTTGCAGACAGCGCTCAGAACTTCTGTAGGCAGCATTCAGATTCTTCTATGAGATGCTTCTGACGCTTCAGAGCCTTCCATAGTTTCATGTTCATATTTAATTTGCTCTCAGAAGTATATTTCCTTTAATATCTCCTGCAAACATTCTTGAACAAATTTTAGAGTATATAATTCTTTAATACCAAATTTCATAAGAGTTATCATCAAAACATAGAGATATAATTAAGAAACAATCTGTGTTCTTACAATCTCCCACTTTTTGATGATGACAAAACATAAGAAATGTTATTCAATAAACAACAATAAATTATAACTCCCCCTGAGATTAAGAATCTCCCCCTGAAATGATTAGTCTAATAGAATAGAAAACTTCCCTTTTTGCTTGAGTACATTTCAGAATCAGAGCCTGATGAATTCTTCTAATAAAGAAGTTTGGTTTATCTTTCAGAATTAGAGTCAAATTTGCTTTAAAGATCAGAGTTTAAAGATCAGAGTCTGGTTGGGTAATTCTCAGGGTAACTTTAATGAATTTTTGTCAGATGAAACAATAAAATCTGAAAGACTTAAATTCAAAGTTAGTTAATAATATGTCTGAATTTCATTTTAGTATTTGCTTATGGATTGAACAATCAGATTCTTTTTCTCCCCCTTTTTGTCATAATCAAAAAGAGTTTTTAAAGACAGAAAAGATAACAGAAGAAAAGAAAATAAAACACATAGAAGCAAAAACAATCAGATTCATTCATGTAGAAAGTTCAGATAACAGATGATCAAGACAAACAAAAGAAAACAGATGCAAAACACAAGTGCAAAACATGAAAAGAAACTAAGGTTGACGAGATGCAATCAGGGTCAGAAGATTTGTGATCTTTGCAGTAGACTCTTCTTGCTTGGCCATCCAAGTCTTAATTTCCTTAGTGGTTTGTTCTTGTTTGATCATCCAGGACTTGATTTCCTTAACTTATTTCACAAGTTCTGGATTGTCATTCTTCACTTCAGAAGCAGAAGGTGCAGAACCAGATGCAGTTGTCTTAGTCAGATCAATCTCCATATCAGATGCAGCCTGAGTATCTGCTGGAGTATCTTCAACTATTTCAGCAGGAGCATCTTCCAGAAGCAGCACTGGTGGTCTGGGAATGCTTATCAGAGTCTGTCTGATCATTTCAGCAAACATTGCTTTAGCATCTTCAGCGCAGACTGTTCTGAGTTTAGAAGCAACAATGGTGATCTTAGAGATGAATTTGTCCCAAGAAGCTTCAGATACAACAGGATCCACACTGAATAGACACTCTTCTTCTACACGAGAAATCCCCATACGTATTTCCTTCTTGAAATTCTTAAACATTGTATAAACATCTGATCTTTGGTTGGGGTAAAGGTATTCCTCTAAGGTGAGTTTTTGTGAAGGTTCAGAGGTTGGTTGTGTTGGTTCACAAGTGGTATCAGGAGGTGTTGGATCAGATGGTGGTTGTACAGATGTTGGTTGAACAGATGGTTGAGGTTCAGATGTTGGTTGAACAGATGGTTGGGGTTCAGAGGGTTGTGGTATGGTAAGATGAGGTGTAGGGGTGTTGAAATGTCAACCTTAGATGATGATGGTTGAAAGTCTGAAAAGTTAAATTTGGAGCGAAGTGCAAGTTTACGAAGGTGTTGGTCAGATGCTGATAGGTCAGATAGTGCAGGTTTATAAGGATCAGGAATATGTAAGCTGGAGGGTGAGTGAACTTCAGATTCAGAGTCAGATGAATCAGAAGATTGGCAGGAAATGGAAGACAAAACAATCATGGTTGCAAGAGGTTGCAAATCCAGAATGTCGTCAGATGGTTGTGGTATAGATGGTTCAGGATTAGGGAAAGATGGTTCTTCTGGTGGTTTAGTAAAGGATGGTTGTTCATATTGTGTTTGTTGTGGGGGTTCAGATTGTGTTTGTTGTGGTTTAGTAAGGTGATCGATCCTGCGATCTTACCAACATTGCAAAAAGAAATAATTATTACTTTGTGTGAGCTTGAAATGTATTTTCCTCCATCATTCTTTGACATAATGGTACATCTAGTTGTGCATCTTGTGAAAGAGACACAACTGTGTGGACCTGCCTATATGAGATGGATGTACCCTGTTGAACGTTATATGAAAATATTGAAAGGGTATGTGAAAAACCGAAGTCGACCAGAGGGATGTATTGTTGAACGATACATTGTTGAAGAAGCTATTGAGTTTTGTACTGAATATTTGTCCAACATTCAATCCATTGGCCTCCCAAAATCTCATGTTGTTGAAAAAATAGTAGGTAAACAATCAATTGGAAATAAAGTTGTGACAGTTTCAAGGGATGAACGGGAGCAAGTGCATTTGTATGTTCTGCACAATGACATTGAGGTTGAGCCGTACGTTAAATTACACAAGGACGTTCTCTGAGGTTTAAATCCGAATAGAAATGAAAATTGGATAGTACGTGAGCACAATAGAAGTTTTATGACATGGTTCAAAGAGCATATTTTTTCAAAATTTTATTCTGATCCCGCTTCAATAACAGAAAGTTTGACATGTTTAGCATATGGTCCAAGTTTGCATGTGTTTTCTTATAGCGCATACGCAATTAATGGATACACATTTTATACCAAGGAACAAGATGATAAAAGTACAATGCAAAATAGTGGTGTCACCGTGCTTGCCGAAGCAATGCACATTTCCTCGTATTTTGGGATAATCGAGCGCATTTGGGTGTTTGATTATGAGAAGTTTCTGATTCCTATCTTTGGATGCAAGTGGGTTGAAAATAATAGTGGCATACGAATGGATAAGTCAGGTTTTTTGCAAGTGGATCTTAATAAGGTGGGGGTACAAAGATGAGCCTTTTATTCTAGCCACGCAAGCTAAACAAGTGTTCTATGTCACTGATCCGACAAGTACGAAATGGTCTATAGTTCTTTTTTCCAACAAAGTAATCGATGATAACATTGGAGAAAAGGGGGATGTTGATGTTGAGAATGAATCTTATATTATGGATGATCCAGATGAGAATATTAGAGCAAACGAATTATATATTAGAAATGATCATAACGAGGGAATTTGGATCAATCCATCCGTCCGTGTTGTTAAGAGACAAGTAAACCACGTTCAAACTAAGAAAAGAAAGAGATGTTAAAGGTACTTGTAAAATTACATATTGTCTCATTCAATAAAATTACATATTATTTCTTATTTATACGTACCATGTTTTTCTTATTTATACATTTCTTATGTATGTATATATTTCTTATTTACATATTTGCATGTCATTCATTTGATACTTTGGTTTTTCTGAATTACAGGTAAATTATGGCCAACAATGAGGAAACATCACATGATGGAAAACATACAACTGATATTAACCGATATCACATGGTATGGATCGATTCATAAGTTATATGATTCATTTTGATAATTATCCGATATTTCATCTGAGTAATTAGTTTTAGAATTAAATCGTGCATGTTCTGTTATATTATGTAGTATTATGATGAATTCAAGTGCGGAACTTACTCGAAGGCAAGATTGGAAGAAATTAAAGAGGAATGGTGTCATTTTATTCTAGAGTTGAGAATTGTATAAATGTATAAGTCGTGTCTATTTGTAAAGTTAACGGATTTATAATTATATGTAAATTGATTGTATTTGTGATGTTGTATTGTGTATATAATGCCAAAGTGTTGAATTGTGTATATAAGGCAAAAGTGTTGAAATAAAGGGCTGAATTATATAAGCAGGGAATGTAATATAAGCAGGTTTATTGAAAAAATATGAAAAATGTGATTATTCAGAAGAAGAAAAAAGCGCTGCTATAGGTGGGTAAAGGGGGGTCTAAGACAACGCTTTTAAAAAGCGCTGCTAAAGGGGGGGGGGGGGGGGTCTAAGACAGCGCTTTTAAAAAGCGCTGCTAAAGGGGGAGAGAGGGAGGGGGATTAGGCAGCGCTTTTAAAAGCGCTGCTAAAGGGGTAAAAAAGCGCTGCTAAATGTGCTGCTAAAGGGAGCCTTTAGCAACGCCACTTTAGGCAGCGCTTTAAAGCGCTGCTAAAGGCCAAAAAAAGCGCTGCTAAAGGTCAATTCTGGTATAATGGTCTTTCATCTCAAACTCTGCCGATAATTTCTCTTTGAGAAAATGTCTCTCAGTAAAATCATCTCCTGTAACAATAATATCATCAACATAAACAAGAAGTACAGTCAATTTTCCTTCCTGTGAATGTTTAAAAAATAAAGTGTGGTCTCCTTGACTTTGCTTATAGCCCAAACACACCATTGCCTTTGTGAATCTTCCAAACCAAGCCCGAGGGGACTGCTTTAGTCCATATAAGGCTTTCTTCAATTTACACACCTTGTTAGCTTCATTTGTTATGCCAACACCCGGTGGAATCTCCATATACACTTCTTCCTCTAAGTCTCCATGCAAGAATGCATTTTTAACATCAAACTGTTGCAATTCCCATCCACATGATGCAGCAAGAGATAGTAAAATTCGAACAGTGTTTATTTTTGCCACTGGGGCAAATGTCTCCTCATAATCAATACCATATGTCTGAGTATAACCTTTTGCCACTAGTCTTGCCTTGTACCGATCAAGTGTGCCATCAGATTTATACTTTACAGTATAGATCCATCTGCATCCAACCGGCTTTTTGTCTCTTTGCCTTTCAATAATCTCCCAAGTACCATTTTTTTCAAGTGCTCTCATTTCCTCATCCATAGCTTGGACCCAATTTCTATTTTGCAATGCTTCTTCAACTGATAATGGGATTTTCACAGAATCAACAGCTGCAATAAAACTTTGATATTGTGCGGAAAGATGTTTAGTGGAGACATATTGAGAGATAGGGTGTCGATATACGGAGGGACACGATCTTTTATCCTTCCTCAAAGCAATGGGTAAATCAACTGGATTAGTGTCACAAGTATCAGAAATAGAACAATCATCATTTGAGAAATCATTTTCAGTACTTACCTCCGGTTCAGACGATTGAATTTGTTTATGGAGAATGTCAGATTTACTTCTTCTCTGATACACTAGAGTTGGTGCTGAAGTTGTTGATTCCTGTGGAACATAAGGCATTGAAGGACCAGGAACAGTTACTGACTCTTTTTTTTTTCCTCTTTAAATCATAACAAGCAGACATATCTTGTTTCATGGAATAACTTCGACGAAGATAATCCCAAACTTCCTTTGCACTTGAGAGATACATGCAATTTCTACTAATTTCTGGAGATATGGAGTTCCAAAGCCAAGTATTAATAGCATAATCATCTTTATCCTAGGAAGGGAAATTAGGAGCAGTAACCAGAGGAGGATTGCCTTCAATATGATCTAGCATGTCACAACATTTTACCATGTTGTATAATATTTCATTGATAGAATAAAAGTTATGCTTACAATATTGCAACTACATGCTTTAAATAAGAGAATAGAAAACCTAATGGGTTTTGACTAATGGACCTCATTACTAATACTACTAATTACTATTTACAGTTTAATATTTACAAAAGCATCCAAATAGAATCTCTTGTTTCTTAGAACCATCACAATAATGCTTTGCAATGAACTAGAGTCAATTTCCCTACGTGGATTTCCAATTCCTAACCTCACTAATTTAAGTGTGATTTGGTGTAAGAAGTTGCATTCTCTACCTAAGGAATAAAGTTGTACAGATATTTTGCTTCCACATTATTCTTGATTGACAGTAGGAATAAAAAGTAACGGACACAAACAATAAGCTACTCAATCAACTTCTGTAGCAAATATACCATTTGAAAATCATGTCTTCATTCTCTTTATTACTTTTATTTATATTTGAGTTGAACGAATGGCTTCGATTATATCTCTTGTGAAGAGAATCTTGCATGTTAGATTTTAGAAACGTGAAGAGAATATTTTTATTATTGAATAGTATTAATCAATCGACCACTATATAAATCTTGTGTAGCTTCATTTCCTTCTACCTTTCATTGCATTTTCTTTCTACACCTATTACTCAAACTATTCTTACTCTGTTGAACTAAGTTATGGAGGCTATTGTTGGAGGAGCATTTCTTTCAGCTTCTGTAGAGAAGTTGGTGGGAATGATTACTTCTGGCGAGTTTATTGATTTCTTTCGGAGGACTAAGCTTGACGATGTGCTGATCTATAAGGTGAGAGGGTGGTCACATATTCCAAAAAATTTTGATGTTGTCACTGTTACTAAAACCATTCTTGAATCTGTCACGTCAGGTTCAGGAACAGTTACAGACTCTAACATTGCTAAACTCCATGCTCAATTGCAACAAACTTTAAGTAATCAAAAGTTTTTGTTAGTATTGGATGATATGTCGCACGAAAACTATGTTGATTGGAATAGTCTAAGTGATATTTTTAATGTTGGACAAATAGGAAGTAAGATCATCATCACAGCTCGAGATGGAAGAGTTGCGCTACCGAGGCATGAGTCTCTTTATGTCCACCCTTTAGGATCTTTAGAAACTGAAGATTCCTGGAGTTTACTAGCCAGACATGCATTTGTAGAAACAAACCATCAACAACATTCTAATCTAGAAAAAATTGGTAGAGAAATTGCTGAAAAATGTCGTGGATTACCATTGGCTGTAATAACATATTGGGGCCTATTCTTCGCACCAAATTGTCACCGGATCATTGGAGTGATGTATTAAAGAGCAGTATTTGGGAACAGACAAATGGTGAAGTGCAACCATCTCTGTTATTGAGCTATCATTTCCTCCCAGGTTATTTAAAGGGATGCTTTGCTTATTGTTCAATTTTTCCGAAGAACTCAATTTTAAGCAAAAAGATGGTGATTCAGTTGTGGATTGCAGAAGGCTTAATACCTCAGCCGAAAAGTGAAGAAAGTTGGGAAAAGGTAGCCGAAGAATACTTTGCTGAGCTAGTGTGGAGGTCTCTGATACGTCAACGGCCCATTGATGATGAGTCAAAAGAGTTCATTGGTGATGAGAGAGTGTGCTTTGAAATGCATGACCTCATCAACGATTTAGCTATGGCAATTTCATCTCCGTATTGCATTAGGCTCGACAATTATAAACCTGATGAAAGGGTAGAGAAAAGGGTGCGACACTTGTCGTTCGATAGAGTAGATTACTCCTCAAACAATAGACTTGAAAAACTATGTGGATTAAAAGGCCTGCGAACCTTCCTGCCCATGCCATTGCAAATTTCATGGGCTTGTGAAAATTCCGTGTCGTCAAAGTTATTTTCTGACTTGTTGTTGACAATGACACAATTACACGTGCTGTCACTTTCACACTTAACAAGTATGACTGAATTGCCCAACTCTATTGGAAATTTGATATATTTGCGATACTTGAATCTCTCAAGAACTCAGATTAAAACGTTGCCTTCAGAAACATGCAAGCTTTATAATTTGCAGACTTTGTTGTTGTCAAGTTGCCAACAACTCACTGAATTGCCAAAGGACGTGGGGAAATTGGTGAAACTACGCCACCTTGACATCAGAGGCACTAAATTGAAGAAAATGCCGACACAAATTTCCAAATTAAAAAGTCTACAAACATTGTCAGACTTTGTAGTGAGCAGCGTTAAGGACGTTGGATTGAAGATTGAAGATCTTGGAAAATATCCCCATCTACAGGGAAGCCTTTCCATCTCACAACTTGAAAATGTAACTGATCCATCTCATGCTTCTCAAGCAAACATGGAGAAGAAAAAGGAAATTGATGACTTGGAACTAAGATGGTCTTACGTTACTCCTTCAAACTCACAAATACAAAATGTTGTATTGGAACGTCTATGTCCGTCGACAAATTTGAAGAGTCTGGCCATCTCTCGATATGGTGGAGACAAATTACCAAATTGGTTGGACAGACCTTTCTTTAGCAACATGGTGCGTATGAAGATCTCGGAATGTATAAATTGTTCAAGGCTACCATCCCTAGGGCAACTAGATAATCTTAAAGAACTCTTTATTAGTGGAATGGAATCCGTAAAGAGTGTTGATACTGTGTTCTATGGAAGTGGTTCTGCTCCATTTCAATCATTTCAACCATTCACCTCTTTAGAGACTCTAAGCTTTGAAAACATGCCAGAGTGGGAGGAATGGAAGTTGATTGGAGGTGGATCTACAGAGTTTCCTAGTCTTATAAGCTTGTCACTAAGTGATTGTCCAAAACTCAAAGAAAACATACCGATCAATCTTCCTAAGCTTAAACATCTGTGTGTGAAACATTGTCCCAAACTCATAGGGATTACACCCAACAACCTTCCTTCCCTCGTTGACCTTAGGTTAAAGGATTGTCCCTCATTGATGAATTCAAGGCATTCTGACATATTCAGCCAATTGATGATTAGTCTGAATTCTCTTCAAAATATGACCTTACAAGACACTCCAACTCTAACCTCCTTTCCGAGAGAAGGCCTTCCGAAAACCTTACAATCTCTCGTAATTAAGGGTTGTGAGAATCTGGAATTCCTTTCTGCTGATTCTTTTCACAGTTACACATCACTTGAGGATTTGCAAATACACGATAGTTGCAATTCGATGATATCATTTACCCTGTGCTCTCTCCCAGCCCTCAAAATTTTGAAGATTATAGGCTGTAAACATTTAAAGTCTCTCATAATTTCAGAAGATGCATCAAAACAAAATCTCTTGTGTCTTAGAGACATCTGGATACAAAGTTGCAATGAACTAGAGTCGGTTTCTCTAATTGGGTTGCCTATTCCTAACCTCACTCATTTAAGTGTGCTTATGTGTGAGAAGTTGCGTTCTCTACCTGAATCAATAAAGACTCTAACTAGCCTTCAAGATATGTACATGGATAACCTTCCAAACCTGCAATCGTTTTCAATAGATGATTTGCCTATGTCTTTACGGGAAATTCGGATTGGTGAAGTTGGAGAGATTTTGTGGAATACAACTTCTTGGGAACATCTCACTTCTCTTTCAGCTTTGTCTCTTTCAGGTGATGATGTTGTGAAGGCGCTGGTGAAAATACAAGTTCCTGTTCTACCCATTAATATCGTTGACTTAGAGATCTTTTCTCTTGAAGATGTAGAATGTTTGGATGGGAAGTGGCTTAAACATCTCTCCTCTCTCCATACACTTGAGATTCATTTCGCATCCAATCTCAGGTCATTGCCGGAGCAGGGGGACTTGCCTTCCTCTCTTAAAGAACTGATTATCACAAAATGTCCGTTATTGGAAGCAAAATTGCAGAGGAAGAAAGGGAAAGAGTGGCGTAAGATTTCTCACATTCCATCCTTAGATATATAAATCACAAAATCATCGAATGAGTATTACATCAAGGTGAGTCACCTGTTTCTTGTTATAAATATGTTTATGAGTTATCTTTGCTACAAATTTATATATTATTGTTACTTACTGCAGTCTGTCTATCTCGTTTATTGCAGATTCTAAAGAGGCCTTTGTTAGAAGTATGTTTCATTTTGGCATGTCTAAATTTTATTTGCTTCTGGTTACTGCCTAACACCATCAAACTTTACACAGTATCTCCATTTGTTTTTATGTTAGGTACATCCTTCCAATGATTTCCCTACATGTCTGAATCATCGATATCCCGGAAATTTCCATACATCTGTAGAGAGATCATCCACGTCAGTCAAGACACATTCATCCTATAGATTATGCACAAAATAGGTGAAAATGGATTATTAAATTCGAGTCAAGAATATTTCATGATTTTAGTCAAATGAATAAGTAGAATGAGACAAGATCAATTTAAGAAAAGTGATGTGATTCAAGTCAGTTAAAGATGTGATTCGAGTCATGAAGGTTTGTGATTCGAATAATGTACGAACCCTGATTCGAGCCAAATAAGTTAGAATCAAATTGAAAAAAGTGACACAGCTTGTGATCTTTGTGATTTGAGTAATGTGTTAAGTTTGATTTGAATCAAACAGTTGCTCTCCAAACTCGCCTAATAGTGGATGATTTAAAATACTTGCTCATGATGTGATTATGCATACTTAAAAATACAATAATACACAAACAAAAAAAAATCATATCTTCTACGTGAACACAAATAAAAAGTAACCCTATCTCTTCTTTCAATCAAATACAAACTTTCAAAATCAATATTTAAAACAAAATATTTTTCAATTTTTCAAAACCGAAATCAAAGCTACAAAATTAGAGTGTTAGTATAACCAACTCCCGTACCTTAGAACTCTTTATTGCTTAACTTTAAGCTTTTCTTTGTGTTTTGCATGTTTACTGTGAGTTTATTCGATCTTTTCTCCTTTCCTTAAAAAAAATAAAAGTTCGACGGTAACATCTTGTTTTGCGAGTCTAGCTAATCAATAGTTTAGTCTCCGATTTTTCACCGTGACAGACGGTATTGTTGTTTTTGTCAGTCATCACATATAAATCCATGTTATTGTTGAGTGTGGAATAAGAAGAAGGAGAGAAAGGGCTTTTAGGTAATTATTTAAAGGTAAATAAAAAATTCCATGTCATTAACGGTATAATAGCCACTTAACTCACGTTAATGCCACATAAGCATATTTTGGACGAAATTTTTTTAAAAGGTAACGATGTAAACGTTGCATAACTTAAAGGACTCACTTGTTGCAAGAAAAAAACTTAAATGACCAATTTGTTAAAATATTATAACTTAAAGAATTTTTGGTATAATTTTGTCTTTTCTTTTTTGTATGCTATTTAATAATATTGAGTTTATAGGATCATTATTTATTTAACCATTAAGTAATTCATTTCAAATATACATGTGAATCTAAATACATTTTATACCGTATCAAATTGGATAATACTCAATATTAAAACAAAAAAGATAGTTTTCTATTTCACAAGTTATTATCATGTTAATATCTATTTTATTTTAATCAATAATTATTTTTATTTGATAGGCAAAATCTTTATTTTCAAGTATCAATTTTTTTTCTTTCTCTATTTCATGGTTTCCTTTTTCTTTTTGTACCGTTACTTTATTCACTTAAATTTATATGATGATTGTTGATTTACATTTAAGTATCTAATTTTAAATTTATATACATTTTATATAATATCAAATAAATTTATTTATGCAAATACACATAGATGCTATTGGTTGTTATTATCATTGTAGTGATAGAATTCTACTTATCATAATGAATATTTGACTCATCATAATCACAAGAATGAAACATATTATATATAATATGTGTAAATCGATGGTGGCATTTAGCCTGTACCCATCTATTTTTTTTATGAAGGAGAAGTGAAGTTTTAAACCATTGATAAATTAATATTTAATTTGAACAGCCAAGATGATTGACTTGTTATTTGAAAGCAGGAGTGAAAAAATAAATGAATTGAATTATTAATGAATAGATCAAAATAATTTATTAGTCCATTCACAATCTATTAAAATTTTATTTAAAATATTCAATGTAATCTATTTATTAAAGATAAAATCCATATAATCCATCCATTAACATAATATCGGTGGATGGATATTCATCCATCCATTTTTTTAAAAAGAAAATTGATTTTTTTATTTTTGAAAATTTTGGTTTTTGATTTTTTAAAAAAAATTAAATTTGTTATTTTAAAAAAAATCAATTTTTTATTTTATTTTTGGAAATAGTTCGATTTTTTGTATTTTTGAAAAAAATATGATTTTCTTTTTATTATACGGAAAAAAATCGTTTTTTTGCATTTAAAAAAAATGATTTTTTGTACTTTTGGAAAAAAATCGTGTATTCTATTTTCGAAAATAAAATATTGATTTATTTGCATTTAAAAAAAATCGATTTTATTTTTCCAAAAAAAATCGGTGTTTTTGCATTTTCGAAAATATTCAATTTTTTGTATTTTCGAAAAAAATTGTTTTCTTTTTGCATTTTCAAAAAATCAATTTTTTGTATTTTCAAAAAAAATCAATTTTTTTTAATTTTTAGAAAAAAATCATTTTTTTATTAAAAAATGTATTACTTTATAATTGTTTTAATTAAAATAGATATAATAAAATAAAAAAGAATTCATTAAATCACTAAAATAGATTGAATGGATTGAATTCAATCTATTACCTTAATTTTTATATGGTGGATTAATGGGATAGATTTAAATAAAAAATATTGTGTTGTAAGTAATTTATTTGTACAACTATATGATTATTGTGTGCAGCTGTCATTTCCTTAATAGAAGAGGAATTACAGGGACTATTTTGTGTATATATTGTATCATGATCAATGAATTATATATCAGAATTATTACTTTGAAAACTTATCTGACCTGATCAGAAAGAGATCACGGTCTGGCCACGCTCTGCTGGGCTGTTATCTGTTCACCTGTGTTGGAATGAGGAGGGGGTGTACCTGCAAGACACTCCGATGCCAAAGTAAGAGATTTGGACAGAGCGATTGCAAATACAGAAAGGGTAAGAAGTGAATATCCGACCCTCTTGTGAAAGAGGGTATTTATAGAGAGACCCCAGCGTTGGGCCAACGGTCATTTGAGTTGGGCTGGATGGCCAGGCCCAACCCAAAGGACTGTTAGGGCTTACGTGGCGTAGTGAAGACCAGAACGTGGTCTTCGCCCTAGTTCAACTGCTCTGTGAACTCCGGAAAGTGGTCCTGCTCTTTCGGAGGTGGGCAGTTGGTAAGTGACATGTCCCCACGGAGGGGAGCACGTGGAGAACGTGTGGAGGACACGTTTAGGTTTCCCGACAAAGGGAGGAGCGTCTGCCCGCGGGGGGCCTCGCGTGCCGGATGACCACGCGTGCCCGACGCGGGTTGTCAGCCCGACAAAGGCATTGTGTGCCCGCCAGACCTGTCCACAATGCTTTGGGCCTTTGAGGAGAAAGAGGATTGGGCCTGCTCGACCGAGTCGAGGCCCAGTCCGGAACAGGAGCCCCCAAGTCAAAGCTCCAAGGGAGGGAGCGAGGACTTGATGACGTTGAGCTGAAAAGGGTGGACCAATACGAGGAGGAATCACAACGTTCTGGATTTCGCGGGGAAAGTGCACGGGTCGTTGCGATGTCGGCCATACGGGGACGTCGAATACGTGTCGTTGGGATAAGACGAAGGGACGTGACTGTTAGTCTTCGCCACGTGTCACGCGTTGGATGGCTCCTAGGGAGGCTACCCTAGGGTACTCAAGTGCCTAGTGAAGTTTCGAGTCCCAAGCAAGGATATAAAAAGGTGAGTTCACGTTCATTCTTACTTTTCGCTTCGCTTGTATTTGTCTACGAGGACCACCACCCATCTTTCGTCCAGATCTGCCACCGTAGCCACCGCCGTGCTTTACACCGTGAATTCCGCCGTCATCATCAATCAAGTAAGTTCTCTTTGTCTTTTCTCTTGCTTTTTGTAATGGGGGTAGTGATTTGTTGAATGCTCCGATGAGGGACGTGGTCCCCCGCCGTAGTGGGCGGAGGTTTTTAGGGTTTTAGATGAATGTCCCAAGGACAGACGTTCATTCTGATGAATGTCCCGAGGACAGGTGTTAGTTTCGATGAATGCCCCGGGGACAAATGCTTAGTTTCGATGAATGCCCCGGGGACAAATGACTAGTTTCGATGAATGCCCCGGGGAAAAAGGAGTACGTTTGTTTGAGTTTTCTAGGGGAGAGCTGGTAATTTTACGCTGAGGGCTGTCTTTCGGGGACTCCGATCGGGACGTCCCCGTCGCCCTTTCACTTGATTAGCGGTGGAAGGGTGAATTTGATCTTGGTCATCGAATTCACCGTTGCCTTCTGCTTTTCAGGTGTTCATGGCGCCATACGTACCGGGGACAATCAGCCCATGCCACAGTCAGTTCCTCTGAAGTAGTGCTCGGCAGACGGCGCCACTGATCTGACTTGATCAGAAAGGGATCACGATCTGGCCATGCTCTGTTGGGCTGGTATCTGTTCACCTGTGTTGGAATGAGGAGGGGGTGTACCTGCAAGACACTCCGATGCCAAAATAAGAGGGTATTTATAGAGAGACTCCAGCGCTGGGCCAACTGTCATTTGAGTTGGGCTAGATGGTCAGGCCCAACCCAAAGGACTGCTAGGGCTTACGTGGCGTAGCGAAGACCAGAACGTGGTCTTCGCCCTAGTTCAACTGCTCCATGAACTCCGGAAAGTGGTCCTGCTCTTTCGGAGGTGGGCAGTTGGTAAGTGATGTGTCCTCGCGGAGGGGAGCACGTGGAGAACGTGTGGAGGACACGTTTAGGCTGCCCGACAGAGGGAGGAGCGTCTGCCCACGGGGGGCCTCGCGTGTCGGATGATCACGCGTGCCCATCAAGGGATGCGTGCCCGACGCGGGTTGTGAGCCCGACAAAGGCATTATGTGCCCACCAGACCTGTCCACAATGCTTTGGGCCTTTGAGGAGAAAGAGGATTGGACCTGCTCGACCGAGTCGAGGCCCAATCCAGAACAAAAACTTTTATATGGTATCAAGAGCCGTCACCGTTTCTCTTTCAATACAGAAAACATTGGTTTTTTTTTATATATATTTTTTAGTAATTTTGGATGGCTTTTGATAAAAACAAATCGGAGAATTTTGGAACTTCTGATGTTGTCCAATTCAACGATGCACTCTTGACGGTGCTAACTATGTCGAATGGTCGTTAAATGCACATAACAACATCAGAGGTAGAAAATGATGGGGTTACGTTACCGGAACAAAGACTGCACCAGCAAAAGATAAATCCGATGAATATGAAGCATGAGAAGATGAAAATTGCTTAGCCAAGTCTTGGCTTCTGGACTCCATGACTAAAGAAATCATATCCCTTTTCATTCGCTTATCTATGGCGAGGGAAATTTGGGAAACTGCGAAACAAACGTACTCAGTCGACCAAGATGCATCAAGAGCTTATCAATTACATCATGAGATAATCTCTACGCAACAAAATGGTGGATCTGTTATTACATACTTTGGAAAATTGCAGAGGCTATGACAAGAGTACGATAGTATTAATAATTGTACCATGGAATGCACTAAAGATGTTGAGAAATTCAATAAGATGATTAATTCTCAACGAGTTTATGTTTTTTTTGGCTAGTTTGAATTCACATTTGGATGGAGTTTGTGGTCGTGTTATGGCTTCCACTCCGCTTCCTAATGTTCAATCAATTTATGCAATTGTATATGCAGAGGCAAATCGCCAAGAAGCTATGCTAAATGGCGAGTCTTCGAATGGGTCCGCCTTGGCTCTCAATAAGTATCCGAAGAAAGAAGTCCGCAAGTGTAATCACTGTAATGGAGATAATTATGTCATGGAGACATGTTTCCATGGCTACCCAGAGTGGCATCCAAAGGAAAAAACTACTTCGAATAATAAGACAGAAAACAGCAAGGCTCATCTTTCCTTCTGTAGAAATAGCAATTGGATAATCGATACAGGTGCTACTGATCATATGACTTTTGATCAACATATGTTTACTAATTTTTCTCCTAACTGTCATAAAACTGTTATTATTACTGCCAATGGAGTAAAATCTCTCATTGAAGGTATTGGTACAGTGACCCTATCACCCTCCCTATAAATATCTAATGTCTTATTTGTTTCTACCTTGAATTGCAATCTTATCTTTGTCAGTAAATTAACAAAATCACATTCATGTGTTGCTGTGTTTTATCCAACCCACTGTATTTTTCAGGATATACATACCAAGGAGAAGATTGGCAATGATAGATACAGTGAAGGGTTTTATTATCTTGAAAAAGTTTCACAAGTCTATAATGGAGCATTGGTTCATCTTGCAAGTGATCACATACAAGATAAAAATAAAAATATTATTTGGCTATGGCATAGACGATTGGGGCATCCCTCTTTTAGTTATCTAAAAAAATTATTTCCATCGTTATTTCATAAATGCAATATTTCTCTTTAGTACACACTGGTGTTTGGGGTCCTGCTCCATAATCTACACATAATGAAAAAAAATGGTTTATTAGTTTTGTTGATGATTGTACACAGGTAACCTGGGTATATTTGCTTCAACATAAAAGTGATGTGTATGATGTGTTTCGCTCCTTTCATCAAATGATAGTTACACAATTTAACACATGTATTAAGGTAATTAGATCCGATAATGGCGGGGAATATTTTAAGAAAGAATTAAAAGATTTTTTGAACTCTAAAGGCATTTTGCATCAAACAACATGTCCTTATTTCCCCCAACAAAATGGAGTGGCCGAGAGGAAAAATAGGCACATATTAGAGGTGACAAGAACACTCTTAATTAATGGTAATGTTCCATCTCATTTGTGGGACGAGATTGTGAATTCTGCAGTTTACTTAATTAATTGAATCCCCTCTAGTGTGCATAACTTTAGAAGGCCTCTAGATGTTTTATCTGATCATCACGTTCTCCCTTCCATCATTAATTTACTACGTCATGTTTTTGGATGTGTTATATATGTTCACTTATACCCACATCAACGTACAAAACTTGAAAAACGAGCTCTTAAATGTGTCTTTGTTGGGTATGGATCAACTCAAAAAGGTTATCTTGCTTATCATCAATCATCTAAAAAAAAATTTTATGTAACTTTTCATGAAGGTAATTTTTTTTATGTTGATTCTACACTTCAAGGGGGGAATGAAAGTGAAGTGCAACACCATGATGTTAGCATGTTTGACTTATTTTGTGAAGATAGATTATCTTGTGAGGATCATTCTGCAGGTAATGAATTTGTGTCAAATATAGACACATCACCTTTAAATAATACAATTTCCCCTGATCATAATCAACTAGCTCAATCTTCTCCACAAGATCAAGTTGACTCTCCAGAGGTATTTCCTGATTCTATTCCTGGTAATACAATTATAAATGGAGTTGATATTAATGATCATTCTAAAGTTGATTCCTTTTTTCATGAAATTGACTCTAGTTTTCATGAGGCCACCAACACACCTAACATTGAATCCCCTATTGTCCAATATAATCTTCCACCTCGTTCTAATTGTGGTCAACCTCCCATTAGATATGAACCAAACCTTCAATCTAAAGTTAAATATCCCATTAGTAATTATGTGTCATCTCACAAGTTACCTAAGTCATATGCATCATTTGCATCTCAATTATCCTCAATTTCTATTCCTAGTAATGTGAAGGAAGCTTTAGCAGATCCTAGATGGACTGAAGCAATGGTTGTGGAAATGGCAGCTTTAGAAAAAAATAACACTTGGGATCTTGTGACGTTACCAAAAGGGAAGAAGTTTGTGGGGTGCAAATGGGTTTATACAGTTAAAAACAAGGCTGGTGGAACAATTGAAAGGTATAAAGCACGGCTAGTGGCTAAAGGTTACACTCAATCTTACGGCGTAGACTATCAAGAGACATTTGCGCTGGTAGCCATACTTAACACTGCGAGAATACTTTTGTCACTGGAAGCAAACCAAGGTTGGCCTCTTCTACAATTTGATGTGAAAAATGTTGTCTTACATAGAGAAATTTTAGAAGAAATTTATATGGATTTGCCACCAGGTATGATAGATTTAAATAAGATGAAGGTTTGCAAGTTAAGGAAGGCTCTATATGGATTAAAACAATCTCCAAGAGCATGGTGTGGTAGGTTTACTAAGTCTATGAAGGCTTTTGGCTATAAAGCAAGTAACTATGATCACACCTTATTTTTGAAGAAAGGAGAAGGTAAAATTACAGCTTTGATTATTTATGTAGATGATATGATTGTTACAGGGAATGACCAAGATGAGATGTCTAGTTTGCAAAAATACCTCGCTTCTGAATTTGAGATGAAGCAACTTGGAAACCTCAAATATTTCTTGGGTATTGAAGTAGCTAGACCTAAACATGGTATTTTTCTATGTCAAAGAAAGTATACTCTTGATTTACTATCTTAAACTGGACTGCTTTGGTGTAAATCTGTTGATACCCCAATTGAACAAAACCATATGCTATTTCAATGCCAAAATTCTGCCAACATAGTGAAAGGGAAATATTAGAGGTTGGTGGGCAAACTAATTTACTTATCTCATAGGTGACCAGATATTACATATGCAGTAAATGTCGTTAGTCAATTTATGCATGATCCATGGAAAGCTCATATGGATGTTGTTGAAAGGATCTTGAGATGTTTGAAGTCCACTCATGGAAAAGGAATTTTATTCTCAAATCATGGAAACTTGAAGGTAGAAGGATATACTGACGCTGATTGAGCAGGTTCAAGAAATGATAGCAGGTCTACCTCCAGTTACTTTACATTTGAGGGTGGTGGAGTAGACAGAGTTTCAAATGAAGTTGCGACAACAGTAGGAGACGTAGTTTCTGATGATATGAAAATAAGTGTAACTTATGATGAGCAGGCATATTGTAAAAGTGATACAAAAACAAGCAAGGTGGAGATGGTTGTCGTTGAGGAGGTTGTCATGTTGGATTTTTCAAGAGGAGAGGAAATACAAGGTGGTGTAGGTGGGATGGCGAAGGTAGTAACTATGGTTGATAATGATGGTGGTAACCAATGTTGAGGAGTCAGAAAATACAGTTGTTGAAGCAGAGGAAACATCAGTTGCAGAGTTCATAGAGAAATTTCCCAATTCCTTATGCCCTAACTTCTTTTTCTTTGCAACCATAACTTTTGAGGAAACATGCTTCCTCTTATAAAGGTTAGGTGGTTCAGCGAGAAGTTGATCAAATGAGATACCAGACACTTCATGACCTTCTTGTTCAAGCTGGTTTAAATAAGCTTGTAAGACCTCTGGTGGATCAATTTGGGTGAAAAGAGGAAAGTTGTCAACAATTAATCTCTGTCCCTTGATACTTTCAAATTATTTATCCATTGTAGGTTCAACAATGATCTCTTTGAGAATAGTCATGCTCCTGACATTATTGACATTGAAAGGTTTTCCAAATTTTTCACTAAGATCATCCACCAGGTTATGATCAATTAGATGATCCACAAGAGCACTCTCTATTAGAATATCTGAAATGATTCTTCCCAAAGGAATATGCCCTTTTGGCTTATCCCTAGAGTCTCTGACAGGATCTCGAAGAAATTTGAACAGAGTGAAGGGAGGATCCATTTTCACTCCTTGCTACAGAAAGTACAACATGTACTTTTAGTCAATGTTAGCATAGTCGGAGGAACTTGTTGAAGGTCTGGTGTAGATACAACTCAGAATAATCTTGAACCAAACACGGAGATTGTTGGAGAGTTCTGTTTCCTTAGGTTTTGATTTCTCATCTGAAAGTTGAGTGTGGATTGAAGGTATGACTGTTTTATTTAGGTAAGTTGTCTTACTACTCATGTTGTAGACACGTTTGCCTTTATTGTATTCCATTTTCAGTAGAGTGGCAATTGATTTTTTAGTGATGATAATCCTCTTTCACTTAACATCCTAAACAATATAATAATCATCTGCATTAGCATGAACCCAGAAATCTCTTACTAGAGTGGTGTAAACAATGCCTAAAAGACGCTTGAAATAATTTTCCCAACCTTGCTTCTTTACATCAATTGTCATATTTATACCGTTTTTTTAGGTTTTCGAAGTCAACTAAGACTTCACAGCAAACTTCCAATTCTTCAGGATCTATTTTCATATAAAGTTCTTTAGGTCGTTCTAGAATATGAATCTGATGTTGTTGAGGAGCGGCCATTGTTGGGGGTAAGACTTGAGATAATAGAGATGTGAGGTCTGTATCAGACTGTTGAGAAGAACCTGTCTGGAGTTCCATTTGTTTAGAGAAACTATAGAGAGCTTGTTGTTGAGCATCCATGAATGACGAAATTTCTCGGAGAAGACAATTGGATTTGAAATTTTAGGGTTAGAAGGTATGAAATGGAGTGAATAGTGTGTGACAATGAGTAATAAATAAGAGAATTAATTACTGTTTCTTGAAAAAGGACTGAAAAAGGGGAAAGTAATAATGATTTAAACCTACTCTCAAGACATCCCAATGCTCAAGGTGTCACTCAATCATCAAAATATGATTTACACGTGTAAGAGTGAATTATAGCCGTCAGTTTGAATTTTCACCATTTTGATGTTATCGAGGATAAGAAAACAAAAAGGTTTCTGATTTGAGATGTTTAAGAAAATTTATAACTAGTAGAAACTTCATAAACACATTAAAATTCATAACATCAAAATCATAATTTTACAAAAGGTGCTAAACAATAGAAGGTTTATTCTGGACAAAACACCATTTTCAAATGTTTTAGAACGAATAAGAATTTATCTTCAGCTGGGGTTTTATAAAGATATTAGTCCATTGATGATCTGTATCAATGAATGTTAAAGAAATAGTCTCTTTTTGAACATAGTCTCGAATAAATTGATGTTTAATTTCTATGTGTTTAGCCCTAGAATGAAAAATAGGATTCTTACTTAAACAAATAGTTGTTGTATTATCACAAAAGATAGAAATTTTACTCTCATATATCTAAAAGTCTTCAAGCTGATTTTTCATCCAGAGCATCTGGGTGCAACAGAGTGATGCTGATATATATTCTACTTTTGTAGTAGATAAAGCAATTGTAGATTATATTTTACTTCCCCATGAGACAAGATTGCTACCTAGAAACTGACAGTTCCCGGAAGTGCTTTTACGTTCTATTCTGTCTGCAGCATAATCTGCATCACAGAAACCTGATAGGTTGTATTATGATGTTTTCTCATACATCAAGCCAAGGTTAGAAGTTACTTTCAGATACCTTAAGATTCTCTTAACAGCAATGAAGTGACTTTCCCTTGGGTCTGATTGAAAACGATCATAAAGATATACACTGAATAAAATATTTGGTCGTAAGGCAGTCAAATTGAGAAGAGAGCCTATCATACCACGATAGAGCTTTTGACAAACATTTTTACTTACTTTATCTTTATCAAGAATGCAAGTAGGATGCATGGGTGTTTTAGCTGGTTTGCTGTCTATCATATTAAACTTCTTTAGAAGTTCCTTAGTATATTTTCCTCGATGAATAAATGTGACTTCTCGAGTTTGACTGATTTGAATTCCCAGAAAATACTTTAACTATTTCATTAGGCTCATTTCGAATTCTGTCTGCATTAGCTTAGAAAAACCTTGACATGCAGAAGTATTAGCAAAACCAAAAATTATATCATCTACATAGATTTGGCATATCATGAGGTCGTTTCCAAAGTTCTTATAGAAGAGAGTAGTATCCATTTTTCCTCTCGTAAAGTCATTTTCTAAAAGAAAAGAACTTAATCTTTCATACCAAGCTCTGGGAGCTTTTTAAGACCATATAATGACTTCTTAAGTTTAAAAATGTGTTCTGGAAACTTAGAGTTTTCAAAACCTAGAGGTTGGTGCACATATACTTCTTCAGAAATGTAACCGTTTAGAAACACACTTTTGACATCCATTTGATATAACTTAATATTATTATTCATAGAAAAGAGATGAGAAGGCGTATAGATTCTAACCTTGCAACTGGAGCAAAGGTTTCATTATAGTCAATCCCTTCTTGTTCATTGTAACCTTATGCGACCAATCGTGCTTTGTTTCTGACAACTTCTCCTTTCTCATTCAATTTGTTTCTGAGTACCCATTTTGTTCCAATAATATGACTTCCCTTTGGTTTAGGCACTAGATCCCAGACATCATTTTTGGAGAACTGATCTAGCTCTTCTTGCATTTCAAGAATCCATTCATTGTCCTATAGTGCTTCTTCACAAGATGTTGGTTCTATCAGAGATACCAATCCTAAGAGTACTTCTTCAGAATGTTTGAATGTAGATCTTGTTTTAACAGGTCCAACTTTGTCTCCTAGAATCAGATCTTTAGAAACAGTTTATCTAAGCCTTTGTGCTTTCTGTATGGAAGGACATTCAGCTTCTTCTGATGTATCATCAGATTTGGGATCTATAATTTCAGATTCTTTTGTCCTTTCTCTAGAGCCTATGAAGGTAACTTCTAGATCTGCAAAATTCTCAACTAGCTTTGACGTTTATAAGTCAAGCTTATCATTAAATCTAACATGGATTGATTCCTCGACAATACATGTTTCTGTATTGTATACTCTATAGCCTTTAAAGTGTTCTGAGTATCCTAACATAATACACTTTTGTGTTTTAGAATCAAACTTGTTTAGATTTTCTTTAGTATTCAAAATAAAACACGAACATCCAAAAGGATGGAAGTCGGAAATGTTGGGTTTTCTTCCTATACACAATTCATAAGAAGTCTTTCCCATAATGGGTCTAATGGAGATTCTATTCTGAATATAACATGTTGTGTTTACTGCTTCTTCCCAGAAATGCTTAGCTACATTAGTTTCGTAGATCATGGTTCTAGCCATTTCTTATAACGTTCTATTTTTCCTTTCTACAACTCCATTTTGTTATGGAGTTCTAGGACAAGAGAAATCATGAGATATGCCATTTGAGTCAAATATTTCTTCAAATAGTTGATTCTCAACTTCACCACCATGATCACTTTTAACTCTAACAATTTTAGAATTAAATTCATTTTGTACTTGAGAACAGAAACTTGTAAACATAGAATGCGACTCATTCTTGTGTCTAAGAAATTTTACCCATGTCCAGCGACTATAATCATCAACGATGACAAGTCCATACTTCTTGCCATTAATTGATGTAGTTTTGACGAGGCCAAATAGATCAATGTGTATAAGCTCCAAATATTTGGAGGTGGAAACAACATTTTTATATTTAAAAGATGTTTTTGAAATCATGACTTTCTGACATGCTTCACAAAGTGATTATGAAGTAAACTTCATCTTAGGCATGCCTCTGACTAACTCAAGTTTATTTTGCTGAGAAATTCTCCTCATACTAATATGGCCCAAGCGTCTATGCCACACCCATTGCTCTTCGTTGAGAGACATTAAGCACTTAACACATTAGTTTTTAAGATCATAAAGTTTAATCTTATAAATGTTGTTTTTCCTCTTTCCAGTGAAGAGAACAGTGCCATCTTTCTGATTAACAACCTTGCACGACTTTTGGTTGAAAATAATATCATAATCGTTATCACTTAATTGGCTTATGGATAACAGATTGTGCATTAATCCCTCAACATAAAGTACATTAGATATAGAAGGAAGAGATCAATTACCTATTGTTCCAGAACCTTTGATTTTTCCTTTTTGATTTCCTTCGAATCCTACGTATCCAGCATCTTTAAGATTCATTCTTTGGAACATATGCTTTCTTCTCGTCATGTGTCGCGAGCATTCAGAGTCCATATAATATTTTATCCTTTTGTTCTCATAAAATTTTGGGTCCTTTTAAACTAGTGTTCCTAGAGATTATGATAAACTTAGGTTTTCTTGCAGCATTGAATTTTCGTGTCTGTGCTGGTGTATAATGGTAAGAAAAAGGAGATATATGTTTGTTATCTTGAAAAGATTTCTGATCATCATTGTCAGAATCATAACCTATTCCTATTTTTCCATTGTGGCTAACACCATAGATCATGGAAGCTATTTTACTTCTGCCTATACTATTATTTAAGAATTTTTAAAATGTCTTATCATATTTATACATGATGGTTTTAGAAGAAGTAGCTTTAGAAAGAGTTTTTTCAAATTTTAAGCATTTTTAGTTAAGGAAATCATTTTCTCTACTTAAGACAAAGTTTTCATCTTTTTGTTTAAAAAACTCTTTCTCAAGCTTAACATTCTCTTCAACTTCATTTTCAAGAGTCATTTCAGATTCTTGAATTTTTGTTGAAGTCTCTGATACCTCTTTAGTGATTCAGAAAGACATAATTCTAAATCAGTACGAGAAAGATCAAAAAACACCTCTTCTGAGTCATACTCAGTTTCTGTTGCGACCTTTTTAGATGTTGTGGCTGTTAAGGCTATGTTGGCGTGCTCATCTTTAAAATCGGATTCCAGAACTTCAGAGTCAGAATTATCCTATGTTTCCATAAGAACTTTCTTATTTCCTTTAAACATGTTTTTCTTGAATCTTTCTTTTCTGAAGCTTTCCTTTGTGAGCTTTGGACAATCTTGTTTGAAGTTTCCAGGTTCCTTACATTCAAAACAAGTAATTTCATTGCTTGTTTTTCTTCTCGAAGATGATTTTGGATATTCTCCTCTGTTTCTAGATCCTCGAAATTTGTTTTGTCTGTTTCTCCAAAGTTGTCTGACTCTTCTAGATAAGAGAGATAGTTCATCTTCGTCACTAGAATCTTCACAGTCAGAGTTTTCACCTTAATTTTGATTAACCTTGTTTTTCTCTGACTTACTTCTTTCTGGTGTTGATCTTAGAGCAACATATTTAATATTTTTCTGAGGTTCGTCTTCTTCTAGCTCTATTTCATGACTTTTGAGCTAGCTGACTAATTCTTCAAGACATATGTTGTTTAGATCTTTAGACAACTTTAATGGAGTAACCATTGGTCTCCATTTTTTAGGAAGACTTCTCACAATCTTTTTAGCATGATATGCAGTGTTATATCCTTTGTCCAGAACTTTAAGTCCTGCTACCAAGGTTTAGAATCTTGGGAACATGGATTCAGTAGTTTCATCTTCTTCCATCTTGAAGGCGTCATATGTAACACCCCCTTTCTATGCCCCCAAATAATACAATTAATCATTTAGGCATAAATTTAAAATTTCATCAGAGTACATTTGTAACATGGCATAAAAGAGAAATATCACATTATCATAAAATTTCCAACACATACAGCACCTGCTCAACAGATATGCAACAACGGGATAACACCCACAAGAAATATTTAGAACAAAGGCGGAAATATCCAAATATTTCACAATTCATCAAACATGTAACACATATACAATTATCATTCATCATGTTTTACAAAACATATCAACAGCAGATACATACTCAGATGTATCACAAAAGAATCAAAATAAATCCTATTCTACCCGGTGCTACATATCAGAGTCGACCGACCAAAAAGGGAAGAAGCCACGCTTCACAAAATACTGCCAGCAATCTAGTCTGCAATGCCTCATAGAGCATTAAAAGAAACAACAGAAGGGTGAGAAACGATATCATATTAACAATGCATAAAAACATATATATATATATATATATATATATATATATATATATATATATATATATATATATATATATATATATATATATATATATATATATATATATATATATATATATATATATATATATATATATATATATATATATATATATATATATATATATATATATATATATATATATATATATATATATATATATATATATATATATATATATATATATATATATATATATATATATATATATATATATATATATATATATATATATATATATATATATATATATATATATATATATATATATATATATATATATATATATATATATATATATATATATATATATATATATATATATATATATATATATACATAATACCCAAAATACGTCTTTCGCATTCTCACCGCAACTCACCTCGTCATACCGTACATCGCAATGTATTCACATCATCTATATACAAATAGAACATCATGCATATACAAATATGCGTCAACAATGTTTATATCGGTTCATGAACACACCAAACATACATATTCATATATTCACACATACATGTGTCTTCAAGCATACCAATCATGCCACTCATCAACAATTCATATAAACATTTACAATTATGTTCACTCACCATACACCATGCAGGATGTCAACATGCAACTCATAGAGACCGACACACGACTCTATGCAGATGCAAATGCGGTACCGACTCATTTCAGCAGGTTCAATTGAAGAACCAAATAACCATCGCTCACACCCCACATGGGCACACGAGGTTCTGCAGATTCTACGCGGAATCAAAATAACCATCGTTATATACGAGGTTCTGCAAATCCACCGAGGGATCAATAACTAACCATCGCTCACACCCCACAAGGGCACACGAGGTTCTGCAGATTCACCGAGGAATCAATAATTAACCATCGCTCACACCCCACAAGGGCACACGAGGTTCTGCAGATTCACCGAGGAATCAATCGACACAAGAATGCATACCATGATGCTTCACATGCAACATGACTCATGACACTCTTGAAAATGCACACATGTTTACAAACATACTCATGCATTCTACACATTCATCGCATATATTCATACAACATCATAGATTTTTATTCAGGCTAAACAATGCACATAATTGCCCAAGCGGCCACAATTCATAATCTAGGATTCACGTCTTACGGCTACCCACAGCACAACACAACCCAGCATATAACTACTAAATCAAAGAGGGGTCGATCGCAACCGAAACCCCAAGTCACGACAACACCTAGCAACAGGGAAAATCCATCCTGCTACGTTCGCTACACGCTCGCCTAGCGAGCTGCTAGCGAGCGTTCGCTACCTCCTCGCCTAGCGAACTTGCTAGCGAGTGCAAACAGAACCTCCAAACATTGCTCGCTACCTCGTTCGCCACAGCGAACCCCCAGCGAGCTCTTCGCCACTCCCTTCGCTACTAGCGAAAGGCCACAATACCATTCTGTCCCAAGTCTGGGACCGTTCGCTGCGCACTCGCCTAGCGAACTGCCAGCGACCATTCGCGACCTGCTCGCCTAGCGAACTGCTAGCGAGCGTCTGCGATCAGAACTTCTCCCTACTGTTCAGAATCCAAAACCACCGATAAAATCACCCGATGAACTCCAACTCACATCGAGCATCCTTAGTCTAACATATACCGACTAATCTACGCCATCTAATCACGATTCTAACCGTTAAACAACGATTTCTATCGATTAAACCAAATTCAACCTAAAATGGAAAGTGTAGAAAAACTACCAACAATCCAAAATAATCCAACAAAATCACACATGATTATACACATTGATAGAATAATAAAGTTTCACACCCTTACCCGAACAATCGAAAGCTTTGGTGATGATTTCTTGAAGTTCTAGGTTTTTCCTCTTCTTTCTCTCCTCTTTCTCTTCTCTTCATTTCTTTCCTTTGTTTTTCTATCTCCCTTCCTAACTTTCTCTTTTTCTATCATATACTCATATTATCTTTTCTTTCCTCTCAAATTCTTTCCACACACTAATTAATCAATTCACATAAAATATCCACTTAACATAATTACTAATGCCCAAAATACCCTCCGGTCTATTTTATCCGTTACTCTCAAAGTAGGCAAAAATAACACAATATGCACAAATAACATATTAACACACAATTCCACATTTAAAATAATAATTCAATTAATTAAATCAGAAAGGACTCAAAATAAAGGAAATTCAGAATCGGGGCGTTACAACTCTCCTCCACTTAGGAATTTTCGTCCTCGAAAATATTACCTGATTCGAACAACTCAGGATGCGACTCACGCATTTTACTCTCCAATTCCCAAGTCATATTGCCTTCCGCAGCACCTCCCCATGCTACTTTTACAAGCGAAATATCCTTGCCTCTTAGGTTCTTAACTTCGCGGTCCAAAATCATAACCGGTAAAACCTCAACCGTAAGATTATCTCTTACCTCCACCTCATCCATAGGAATCACATGTGACGGATCCGGAACATACTTCCGAAGTTGCGAAACATGGAACACATCATGCAAATTCGAAAGACTCGGAGGCAACGCCACACGATAAGCCACCGCACCAACCCGTGCAATAATTTGATACGGACCAATAAAACGAGAAGTCAACTTCTTCGACTTCAAAGCACGACCCACACCCGTAACCGGTGTAACTCTCAAAAACACATGGTCACCTTCTTGAAATTCAAGATCCTTCCTTCTCTTGTCATGGTAACTCTTTTGCCTATTCTGGGAAGCTTTCATCTTCTCCCGAATCAACTTCACCTTCTCCGTCGTTTGTTGTACCATTTCCGGTCCAACTACCGATCTCTCTCCAGTTTCATGCCAACACAAAGGTGTTCGACATCTCCGACCATACAAAGCCTCAAATGGTGCCATACCAATACTTGCATGAAAACTGTTGTTGTAAGTGAATTCAATCAATGCCAAAAAGCTATCCCAAACACCACCTTGCTCGAGCACACAAGCACGCAACAAGTCCTCTAACGATTGAATCGTCCTCTCAGTTTGGCCATCCGTCTGCGGATGATACGCCGAACTCAATCTCAACTTAGAACCTAAAGCCTTTTGCAAACCTTCCCAAAATCTCGAAGTAAATCTAGGATCTCTATCCGACACGATACTCTTGGGAACTCCATGCAACTTCACAATCACCCGAACATAAATCTCGGCCAACGTTTCCAAAGGATAACTAATATCAATCGGAATAAAGTGAGCAGATTTAGTAAGCCTATCAACAATCACCCAAATAGCATTGTGACCTCTTTGCGTATTTGGTAAACCCGTAACAAAATCCATTGATATACTATCCCATTTCCATTCCGGAATATCCAACGGTTGCATCAAACCACTAGGCTTCTAATGTTCCACTTTAGACTTCTGACAGGTCAAACACGAATACACAAACCGAGCTACATCCCTCTTCAATCCGGACCACCAAAAGATTTTCTTCAAATCTTGATACATCTTATTCGCACCCGGGTGAATACTCAATTTACTCCGGTGTCCTTCCTCCAATATCGTCTTTCTCAAATCCACATCGTCGGGAATACAAATACGACCACGGAATCTCAAAACTCCAAAATTATCAACCTTAAAGTCCTCACTCTCATTCATCATCAAATCCACAAATTCCAAATCCAACTTTTGCTTTTCACGAACGGTAGCTAGAAAATCATTCGTAACATACAACATACCAAGTTTCACACTTCTCGGCGTCATTTCACAAACCAAACTCAAATCTCTAAAACTCTCCAAAAGTTCCCATTCTCTTACCATCAATGTAGATATATGCACTAACTTCCGGCTCAAAGCATCGGCTACAACATTTGCTTTACCCGGATGGTAATTCAAACCAAAGTCATAATCCTTCAAAAACTCTAACCATCTCCTTTGCCTCATATTCAATTCCTTTTGCTCAAATAAATACTTCAAACTCTTGTGGTCGCTAAAAACTTCAAATCTCGCACCATAGAGATAATGTCTCCAAATTTTCAAAACAAAGACCACGGCCGCCAATTCCAAATCGTGCGTGGGATAATTCTTCTCATGCACTCTCAATTGCCTTAAAGCATAAGCCACAAATTTACCGTCTTGCATCAAAACACCACCTAAACCGGACAAAGAAGCATCACAATAAACCACAAACGCTCCCGTCGGATTTGGCAAAATTAGAACCGGCGTCGTTGTCAACCGTCTCTTAAGTTCGACAAAACTCTTCTCACAATCAATGTCCCAAACAAAAGTCTTTCCCTTACAAGTCAACTGAGTCAACGGAAGTGCCAACTTCGAAAATCCCTCAATAAACCTCCGATAATAACCGGCCAAGCCCAAAAAGCTTCGGATCTCCGTAACCGACTTAGGAGCCCCCCATTGCATCACCGCATCAATCTTGGACGGGTCAACACAAATACCTTTACCAGAAATAACATGCCCAAGAAAATTCACTTCCGATAACCAAAACTCGCACTTGGATAACTTAGCATACAATTGCTTCTCCTTCAATACTTGTAACACAACCCGCAAATGCTCTTCATGCTCTTCTTGGGATTTAGAGTAAATCAAAACGTCATCAATAAACACAACTACGAAACGATCCAACTGCTCATGAAAGATACGATTCATATATTCCATAAACACACTCGGCGCATTAGAAACTCCGAATGGCATCACAGAAAATTCATAATGACCATACCGTGTCCTAAAAGCCGTCTTTTGAATATCTCCTCCTTTAACACGAATCTGGTGATAACCTGACCTCAAATCAATCTTACTAAAAACATGGGCACCAACCAATTGGTCCATCAAATCATCAATTCTAGGAAGCGGATACTTATTCTTGATAGTCACCTTGTTCAACTGCCGATAATCAATACACAACCGCATGCTCCCATCTTTCTTCTTTACCAACAATACCGGCGCACCCCAAGGAGAAACACTCGGCCTAACAAATCTCTTTTCCAATAAATCGTTCAATTGTCTCTTCAATTCTACCAACTTCGATGCCGACATACGATACGGTGCCATCGAAATCGGTTTAGTATCGGGAACTAGATCAATCGAAAACTCGACTTCCCTTTCTGGCGGTACATCCGTAATGTCCTCCGGAAATACTTCTGGAAAGTCACATACCACTGGAACCAAATTCAATTCAACCTTATTCTCTACCGACAGCGACGCAAACAAACAGAACACCTGAGCTTCGTCCGCCAAAAGTTTCTTCAACTCTTTAGTGGATAGAAAACTCTCTTCCTCCTCATCTCCCGAAGATGGAAACCTCACCAACTTGTGATAACAATCAATATGAACTCTATTATACTGCAACCAATTCATACCCAAAATCACATCTAATCCTTCTAATGGCAAACACACCAAGTCCATAATAAAGTCCTTACCATACATGGTCAAGGGACAACTCAAACATACCGAAGACGTAGTTACCAACCCCGAAGCGGGCGTCTCAATAACCATATCACCACCACAAGAAGAAAAACACAAATCCAAACGCTTAGCGCACTCGAAAGAAATAAACGAGTGAGTCGCTCCGGTATCGATAATAGCAATTAAGGGCATATTATTAATAAAGCATGTACCTTTAATCAACCGATCCGCATTAGTAGTGTCTGCACCCGCTAATGCAAATACCTTCCCGCTTGACGGAGCTTGCTTTGCCTTAGTACACTTCGTACTAATATGACCAACCTCCCCACAGTTAAAACACTTAATCACATTCCTTCTACATTCAGTTGTAGCATGACCGAGACCACCACAGTTAGCACACTTTCCCCCAGCCTTCTTACACTCAAAAGATTTGTGCCCCTCTTCGCCGCACCTATAGCACTTAACGGGACCAGAACTCCCTCCTCCGGATTTCTTGACAAAGTGTTCCCTATGCTTGCCTTTATCAGCAAGCGTCACATAAGACCCACTCCTTACTGGTTGCTTCCCTCGCCTCTCACTCAAACTCTTATAGTGAGTAGAACGAGCCCTACTATCCTCTTCGAAAATTCTACAGCATTCGGTTAAGTCCGAAAATCTTCGAATCCTCTGATATCCCACAGCTTGCTTGATCTCCGGGCGCAAGCCGTTCTCGTACTTAATACACTTGGAAAATTCCGCCGCCACCGCATCATAGTGAGGATGGAATTTCACCAACTCCGTAAACTTAGCCGTGTAGTCGACCACGGACATGTTCCCTTGTTTCAATTCTAGAAATTCCATCTCCTTCTTTCCCTTCACACTCTCCGGATAATACTTCCTCAAAAATTCAGTGCGGAACAAATCCCAAGTTATTTCCTCATCATCAACCCCAAGAATTTGTCTTATGCCGACCCACCAGTCATCGGCTTCTTCTCTCAGCATGTGAGACCCAAGTCTCACCTTGTTCCTCTCAGCGCAATTCATAACTCTGAAGATCCTCTCGACCTCCTTCAGCCAAATCTGAGCACCGTCCGGATCAAACCTTCCTTTGAACACCGGCGGTTGATTCTTTCTAAACTCATCGTTAGCATTAACATTCGGCGCACCCTGCACCGCTCGAGCCATAGCTTCCAATGCCGCAACCATCGCGTTGTCATTACGACCAGCCATATTCTGATTATTCCCAAAAATAACAACAGGGTCAAACAACCGTTCAACCAACAAAACAGCGAGACAGATACAACTGACTCAACACTGGGCTCTGATACCACTTAATGTAACACCCCCTTTCTATGCCCCCAAATAATACAATTAATCATTTAGGCATAAATTTAAAATTTCATCAGAGTACATTTGTAACATGGCATAAAAGGGAAATATCACATTATCATAAAATTTCCAACACATACAGCACCTGCTCAACAGATATGCAACAACGGGATAACACCCACAAGAAATATTTAGAACAAAGGCGGAAATATCCAAATATTTCACAAGTCATCAAACATGTAACACATATACAATTATCATTCATCATGTTTTACAAAACATATCATCAGCAGATACATACTCAGATGTATCACAAAAGAATCAAAATAAATCCTATTCTACCCGGTGCTACATATCAGAGCCGACCGACCAAAAAGGGAAGAAGCCACGCTTCACAAAATACTGCCAGCAATCTAGTCTGCAATGCCTCATAGAGCATTAAAAGAAACAACAGAAGGGTGAGAAACGATATCATATTAACAATGCATAAAAACATATATATATATATATATATATATATATATATATATATATATATATATATATATATATATATATATATATATATATATATATATATATATATATATATATATATATATATATATATATATACATATATATATATATATATATATATATATATATATATATATATATATATATATATACACACACATAATACCCAAAATACGTCTTTCGCATTCTCACCGCAACTCACCTCGTCATACCGTACATCGCAATGTATTCACATCATCTATATACAAATAGAACATCATGCATATACAAATATGCGTCAACAATGTTTATATCGGTTCATGAACACACCAAACATACATATTCATATATTCACACATACATGTGTCTTCAAGCATACCAATCATGCCACTCATCAACAATTCATATAAACATTTACAATTATGTTCACTCACCATACACCATGCAGGATGTCAACATGCAACTCATAGAGACCGACACACGACTCTATGCAGATGCAAATGCGGTACCGACTCATTTCAGCAGGTTCAATTGAAGAACCAAATAACCATCGCTCACACCCCACATGAGCACACGAGGTTCTGCAGATTCTACGCGGAATCAAAATAACCATCGTTATATACGAGGTTCTGCAAATCCACCGAGGGATCAATAACTAACCATCGCTCACACCCCACAAGGGCATACGAGGTTCTGCAGATTCACCGAGGAATCAATAATTAACCATCGCTCACACCCCACAAGGGCACACGAGGTTCTGCAGATTCACCGAGGAATCAATCGACACAAGAATGCATACCATGATGCTTCACATGCAACATGACTCATGACACTCTTGAAAATGCACACATGTTTACAAACATACTCATGCATTCTACACATTCATCGCATATATTCATACAACATCATAGATTTTTATTCAGGCTAAACAATGCACATAATTGCCCAAGCGGCCACAATTCATAATCTAGGATTCACGCCTTACGGCTACCCACAGCACAACACAACCCAGCATATAACTACTAAATCAAAGAGGGGTCGATCACAACCGAAACCCCAAGTCACGACAGCACCTAGCAACAGGGAAAATCCATCCTGCTACATTCGCTACACGCTCGCCTAGCGAGCTGCTAGCGAGCGTTCGCTACCTCCTCGCCTAGCGAACTTGCTAGCGAGTGCAAACAGAACCTCCAAACATTGCTCGCTACCTCGTTCGCCACAGCGAACCCCCAGCGAGCTCTTCGCCACTCCCTTCGCTACTAGCGAAAGGCCACAATACCATTCTGTCCCAAGTCTGGGACCGTTCGCTGCGCACTCGCCTAGCGAACTGCCAGCGACCATTCGCGACCTGCTCGCCTAGCGAACTGCTAGCGAGCGTCTGCGATCAGAACTTCTCCCTACTGTTCAGAATCCAAAACCACCGATAAAATCACCCGATGAACTCCAACTCACATCCAGCAGCCTTAGTCTAACATATACCGACTAATCTACGCCATCTAATCACGATTCTAACCGTTAAACAACGATTTCTATCGATTAAACCAAATTCAACCTAAAATGGAAAGTGTAGAAAAACTACCAACAATCCAAAATAATCCAACAAAATCACACATGATTATACACATTGATAGAATAATAAAGTTTCACACCCTTACCCGAACAATCGAAAGCTTTGGTGATGATTTCTTAAAGTTCTAGGTTTTTCCTCTTCTTTCTCTCCTCTTTCTCTTCTCTTCCTTTCTTTCCTTTGTTTTTCTATCTCCCTTCCTAACTTTCTCTTTTTCTATCATATACTCATATTATCTTTTCTTTCCTCTCAAATTCTTTCCACACACTAATTAATCAATTCACATAAAATATCCACTTAACATAATTACTAATGCCCAAAATACCCTCCGGTCTATTTTACCCGTTACTCTCAAAGTAGGCAAAAATAGCACAATATGCACAAATAACATATTAACACACAATTCCACATTTAAAATAATAATTCAATTAATTAAATCAGAAAGGACTCAAAATAAAGGAAATTCAGAATCGGGGCGTTACATCATACTTCTGGACCAACGCAAGAGCTTTGGTTTTCTTGACTTGAATATTTACATCATGAGTCATTCTCAAGGAGTCAAAAATATCCTTTGTTTTATGTCTGTTTGTAATCTTTTCATACTCATTGAATGAGATCACATTTATAAGAATGGTTCTTACTTTGTGATGATTTTTGAAGTCTTTCTTTTGCTCATCATTCATTCTGCTTCTTGGAATAGGTACCCTAATAGCAGAAAACGGTGTTTCGTAACCATTTGTTACTATATCCCAAAGATTTGCATCATAACCTAAAAAGAAACTTTCTATTCTATCTTTTCAATAGTCAAATTTCTCTATATCAAATACAGGAGGCTTGGCATTATAACTGTCTATTTCATTAATGTTGGAAGTGGCCATAGAGTTTTTATCACACTGGATCTCTCTACATGGTTAAGTGTTTGATATGAAAAATCAATAAAAGAGCCAGAGCTCTAATGCCAAACGAAAGTTGAGAAAAACACAAGGAAGAGGGTTTGAATTGGGTTTTTAAAATTTTAAAAGAAGTATATAACACACACACACACACACACACACACACACACACACACACACACACACACACACACACACACACACACACACACACACACTAGTAAGGGATAAATAGAAAGAATACAAATGGTTATTCTGGCTCACTGTTAACTAAGCTAATCCATTCCACCCGCCAATTTGATTTTGCCTTATCTTAAGGACTTAATCGACTAATATTTTCAAGATTACGACAACCTCTAAGTCATCAACGACTTAGCTCTCTCGAGTTTCCTGACTAACCACAATTAGTCACTCAAGGAAACCTTACAAACAACCTCTAAATTGTTCAAAAATAATTTATACCTCTTGAGTCTTCTTAACTAAAACACTTAGTCACTCAAGGAATATCACTTAGAAAAAGTTACACGAATGTTTACAATATTGTTTCTTAACAAGCAAGTTGAAACAAATTTAAGAGCAGTATTTCTACACAAATATGAGCAGTAGCTCTTTGTGTCTTTGAGATTCTTTGACAGAGTATATACTTTCAGCGTTTTAACTTGTGAGATTGTTATCTTTTGCAATGCATCATGGTCTTCTATGTATATCTACCCGAGGTATAGAAATATCTTTTGGTTTGGCCTGCTGTCTTCAATGGTAGAATTCCTGAAGAGCAGAAGTAGTAAAAGCTTAGAAAGCTTTTTGATCATTTTTGAGCAAAATCTATGCTTTTAATTTTTTAGGAAAGAGCCGTTTTTATGGATTCTTGGTCTTCACATTTTTCTTTGGACTTTGAGCTTTTGATCCTCATCATGTGATTTGAACTTAAGCGTTGAGAATCTTCAGAATTCTCTCTTTAGAAATGAACGTCGTGTTGAGATGCACATATATTCTTCATCAGAAACCTTGATATGTATCGGAATCTTGTTGAGTTGCGCTTCAAATTTGATTCTATTTAGAATTGTATATCTGTGCGCTTAAAATAAAATTAGAGTACCAAATTGTTACATATAAAATATATGCATTGTTATCATCAAAACTAGAAATTATATTCAGATTCAAGCTCTTGTTCAAACAATGTTGACCCAAGTCTTGTAGGATCTGAACCAAATGTCTTTAAGTTGTTCTTCCAACCATTTCTTGTCATTCACCTCCGCATATCTGACGAAGCCAAATATCCTTCCCCTTTTGTTCATTTGTTTTGCAATATAGACGTCGGTCACTTTTCCCCATTTTTTGAAATCCCTCTACGTTTCTATGTTGTTAATGTCATTTGGAAGATTATTCACGTAACAAGTAGTTGTTTTGTTGTTCTCTGTCTTGTTTTGATCTGGTATGTACCTTTTTCTTCTTTTTGGACTCACTATTGTCCATTTGTCTGCTTCTCTCAATTTTTGTTTCTCTTGTAAATGATATTGTTAACTAATTCTATTTCTAATCGATTATGGAAGTTTTGATTGCTTAAAATCTTGCATTGATTGCAAAAAAGGGGACAACTAGTAATACAAACCACACGCTATCCAATGAATCACCATTAAAGCTTTCCATATGCCAACACATGTCTTTTTCAGTAAAGGTGGGAATGAATTCCATTTAGATAATATTCATCCAATCCATCCAATAATTTATCCATTCAATCCATCTATTAGACAAAAAATAATTTAATAGATTTGATCCAATCCATCCTCTAAGGATGGATTCAATTCATCCATCCCATTTTATAAATCCATTGGATATTATGCTGTCACTTATTAAAATTAATTAAATAAACTATTTTTTTGTTGTGAAATTTAAGTTTTTTTTACGAAATTTAAAAAATAATTCAAAATATTTGAATAATGTTTCTATGAAATTTAAAAAATAATTAAGAATTTTTAAATTAATTTTTTAGATGGATGAATATCCATCCATTAGAAATATATTAATGGATGGATTGGGTGGATTTCATTAATGGATGGATTTGATTGGATTTTTATTAGGAGAGTTTAGTGTATTGTTTTGATCCATCCATTAACAATCCAATCCATCCATTTTACCACCCCTACTTTTCAGTTATTTTTAATGTGATTAAAAAATAAAAAAAATAAATGGGATGCAAAGATGTTAAAACTCTTAAAATCCAAGGAAGAAAAAAAAGACTTCATAAAACCCTTTCATCTTTTTATCTAACACTCTCTCTCTACATTCATAAAAAATAAAAAAAGAGCTTTAGTGAGGGTTTAGAAAATATTTCTGCAGAGCAACGATATTAGTCTATCTCCTTTTCCAATGAGAAGTATGTAGTCTAAGGTGATTAATGCTAATGATGAGCAATTGTATGGAATACTTAGGTACATAACCCTCAAGACCTTACTTTGAATCATGTAGTTTTGGCAAGCAAGATGGTCCTCATATTTCCTTTTGAAAGCAACTGTAAATTGTCCTTAAAGTAATAAGAACAAAATGCGTTTGGCATGTGTTTTTCTTGTTTCCAAATCATCCAAGTATCTTGTAACTTTGAATTTATGTGGCTTGCAAAACAAGCTTCTTCTTTTTTTTATGAATGTAACCTTGGCATGTACAAAAACTTTGCCACTTGTCTTTTAAAGTGATAACTTTTGGTGCATAAATGTCTTATTTTCAAATCATCGAAGCAATTTTCACTTTAGAGAGGTATTCAAAAAAGCTCTTATATGTGATCATAGGAAACTTAATTTAAAAAAGAAAGTCTTCAAGTCTACCACTCACCTTCCAAGTCCATAGCTCATGAGATTAAAAAGATCTAGGTTCTCTTTCTAAAGAACAAAATGAATCAAACATGCATTAGCTTTGTGAATAAGATCATAGCCCCTCTTGAGTCAAAATAAATTCACTAAAACTTGTAATTAAAGCTATCATAGATCATGATATAATGTGAATGAGTTCAAACCTATTTTTTTAATGTAATAATGCAATAGCCAGTCCTTTGGAATATAAAGAACATGCAAAAATGGTTTATTAATACAATTCAAATGAAACCTCCAACTAAACTTAAAGTGTGAATAAGTGCAAAGGAGTGAGAACCTGTAACACATAGTCCAAAGCCCAAAATGTAACTTTGGATGACCATGACCAAAGGTCAAATAACTAATCCGAAGTGAACATGCAGATGAACTTATTATCATAAGGATACTAGACTAAATGAAATGGTCATGCCTAATGCATGTGAAATATAAGATTTTGCACTACAACATATAAGACTAAATTTGGGAAAAGAAAATAAAAGGTAGGAAAAAATTGGGGTATGACACTTAGGAATTGATTGATCTACCAAAAGGAAAGAAGCTAATTGATGTAAAGTGGGTGTTCAAAGTAAAAGCAAATCTCAAGGGTGAGATAATCAAGCATAATGCTCGATTTGTGGCTAAGGGATTTTTGCAAAGAGAATACATAGACTTTGAAGAGGTATTTGCACCAGTTGCTAGGATTGAAACAATTAGGCTTGTTGTTGGTATTGCAAATAACCACAATTGGCCTATCTACCAAATGGATGTCAAATATGTGTTCTTGAACGGACCGCTTGAAGAGGAGGTATATGTAGGATAACCTCTGGTTTTGTTGTAAAAGACCAAGCGCTGAAGTTTTATAAGTTGAAGAAAGTTCTGGTTTGAAGCAATTTTCAAGAGCTTGAAATAAAAGAATTGATGGTTTCCTAAAGGATGTTGGCTTTAAAATATATGTATCCCAGCATGGAGTGTATATGAAGACGGATGCGAGGGAAGGAGTAATTATCCTTTGTCTATATGTAAACGACTTATTGATCACGAACAACAAAAAAACTGTATTTTAAAGTTCAAGAGTGAACTTATGAAAGAGTTTGAGATGACCCACGTTGGTCTCATGACATACTTCCTTAGTATTGAGTTCTACAAGTCCAAAAGGGGACTGCTCATGCAAAAAAAAAAATGCTCCTGAGATATTGAAGAAGTTTGAAATGGAGCTTGCAATGCTTCCATTTCTCCAACTGAACTAAGGTTGCAATTGTCTAAGAATGAGGATGAGCAAGATGTTAATCCAACTCAATATAGGAGGTTGAGTGAATTATTGCTTACTTGTGCAATACATGACTATACTTGGCGCTTATTGTCGATATTGTGAGTAGATTCATGGGAAGATCGAAGGTGTCTCACCTGGAAGTAGTCAAGAGAATCCTACGATACGTCAAAGATTCTGTTGGTTGCAGAATTCTCTTTCCCGCAGCTGATATGAGCAGAAAATGCAATTTTCTCAATTTTATGGTTTTCAACTGGTGTAGAGATAAAGATGATCGAAAGTCTACAGCTGAATACATCTTTATGTTCGACGCAACACCCATCTCATGGTGTTTGAAGAAGAAACGAGTATTTTCACTTTCATCTTGTGAGGCCGAGTGTGTGTGCCATGTCGTGTGGGTTATAAATCTATTGGAGGAGCTGGGCAGCAATGAGGGTAAGGTTGTCACACTCCTAGTTGACAACGCTTTCGCGATTAATCTTGCTAAGAGCCCAATCTCACATGGGAAGAACAATCATATTGAGATGAGGTTTCACTAGTTGAGGGAACTTGTTAGTGAATAAAGGTTACAATTGGGATATTGTAGAAGTGAGGAACAAGTTGTTGATTTGTTGACTAAAGGAGTTACAAATGATTTGCTCAAGAGGTTGAAGATAAGCATAGGAATGGTAGACTTGCAGCACTTGAATTAAGGTGGAGTGTTAAAGTTATTCAAGTAATTCAAGTATTGTAACCGGTTATCACAGGATAGTAATCGGTTATACCAAGGTCATAAGCTCATCTAAGTAGCGAAAAGTGGTGTTTTATTGCTGTAACGGGTTACACAAATGTGATAATCGATTACAGCTGAAAGAACATAGTTCTTTTTTATGTTAGGTGTAACCGGATAACCAAATGATGTAAACAGTTAAGAGCTTGATAATTGTATTTTCTCTGCTATTTTATTTGGTCATTTTGTTTATCAATCACATTGTAATTCATGTATAAATGTATAGGTCACATTCTCATCCTAATTTAATTCAATCATAACCTCTAAATAATTGAATTTATTAAAATAAACCATTATACCAAAACTTTGGAAAAGCTAGCTAGATCATATATGTGTGAAGTGTGTGTGAGCATTAAATGAAAATATATCCTAGATAAACTTCCGTCAACGATACATTTAATAAGCTTAATAAAAGAATTAAAATATAGCTCAAATCAATTTTGGTGTTTATTCAAACTATCAAAGACATCATCATCACACTACATATAGCACCCGTATTTCAAATGAAATATTCTACGCCAATACTTTATATTTTATATAGTCATAGTCATGGTCATTGTGATTTCGTAATTGTTATATTTGTTTTAAAAATTAGAACGTGATTTTGATGGACATTGTTTATCAAATTCTTAATATTCAATTGTTACCCACGATTTTGCTTCAGCAATATACTTCAACGTTTCATTTTAAACTATTATACTTTATAAACTGAACAGTTAATGCGTTTTCTTTTCTTTGTTTCTTCTGTAAGTAGTTGATCAAGTCAAGTAACACTCATAACCTCTTCAAAAAATATTATGATAATAGTTGAAGCAAAATCCAACTATTATAACTACTTTGTTTCTTCTGTAAGTAGTTGAAGCAAAATGAAAATGATAAAATAAAAGACTAAAATCCAATATAATAACTACTTCTTGGGAAGCAAGATCACATACATGCTTTGTGATGAAGGTTAGATATCCATAGGGGTAATACTCTTGCTGTTGCTGATTTGAATGAGAAGAGAACCATAACCAGCAATGTCAGATTGATCAAGATAATAAGCTTTCTAAAATAAGCCATGTTATAGCAAAAGTTGGCAAAAGCTAGCTAGATCATATATGTATGAAGTGTGTGTGTGAGATAAAATCAATTCTGTTGTTTATTTAAACTATCAAAGACATCGTGACACAACATATAGGACACGTCTTTAAAAGGAAATATTCTACGGCAATACTTTATATAGTCATAGTCTTGGTCATTGTGTGATTTTGTCATTGAATATTAGTTTTAAAAATTAGAATGTGATTGTGAAGGACATTGTTTAACAAAGTCTTATTCAATGGTTGACGACGATTTTTCTTCATCAATATACTTCAACGTTTCATTTTAATCTATGTTTCTTCTTTAAGCAATTATCAAGTCATGTAACACTTTATATATAGAGATTAATTTTTTTTATTGGTGTATATATATATATATATATATATATATATATATATATATATATATATATATATATATATATATATATATATATATATATATATATATATATATATATATATATATATATATATATATATACCTTTCATAACACCAATTTTACTGTTGAGAATAATATAACACGTGAGTTAAAGTCTTACATTGATTATAAATATGGAGAGTTGAGCATTTTTACGTGGGAGAACCCATACACTTATCACCTTAAGGTTTTGGGTGAATATGTGATATCTCTCTCACTTGTGTTGCACTTGACCCAATGTTCAACGCTCTCCAGTGATAAACTCCTCCAACAAATGATATCATGAGCCTTTGTTTCGAGTAAAGAGAACGACTTACTTGTATCGAAATGTCCGAGAAGAGGTGTACCGAAATGCCAATGAAAGAAGTATTTACTAAAGGACTTATCGTGA
Organism: Lathyrus sativus; assembly: GCA_963859935.3. Taxonomy (NCBI): domain Eukaryota; kingdom Viridiplantae; phylum Streptophyta; class Magnoliopsida; order Fabales; family Fabaceae; genus Lathyrus; species Lathyrus sativus. The sequence goes on along the minus strand of OZ012739.1, from coordinate 4,909,041 downwards.
TAGAAATGTGATTGATCTTGAATATCACCACGGTTTTTGTTTTCAACCTGATGAAAGGGGATACTTATTTATATATATGCATAATTATCTCTCGCTTATATACATAATAGTCGTCTCTCTCAAAACAAAACTTTAACAACACTTTCACTTGTCTCTTTTCAAATGAAACCCTAACAACTCTGTCACTCGTCTCTCTCATATGAAAATCTCAAAACGAAACCATAACATCAAATCTTAGTCAATGAGTATTTATAGGTTCGTTTTCTCTATAGGTGTTTTTTCAAAATTAATTTCAATAGTTTGTTTCATGATATTTGAACTTTCTTCTTTTTTTGACTTTTAGGTAGTGATGCTTGTTTCAATAAAGAGGACAAAGATAAAGTTATCGTTGCAAACTTGTAGGTAGGGATGTTAAGTTTGCTGCTCTAAGTTTAGCTTCATCCTTATTTCATTATGGACACACCATTATGAGACATATATGATACGTTTCTGAAGCATTCTATGACTTGATATATTGTATTTGTTGTTGATTAATATTTTTATTAATATTTGTTTAAAAGATGAGTTTATTATATATTGTGTGGTTTGATTGTTTTTTCAATATCTTACTGAATATATAACTTTTCAAACTACATTAGAAAATTATGATATGATAAATAAAGTTGTATTAGAAAACAAATACACGTTCAATTCTTGACAAGAATTCTTCACACTATTAATTGCATGTTGTTCTTTGAGAGTTAGAACTTGATTTAATGATTGTAGGTCTTCAACCGCATCTTTATCCACCTCTAATATTGTTTGCAAAGTAAATGACATTTTGCAAAAAGAACTAGAGGTGAAGGCAGTGATGGTTGAAGAATTAGGATCATTAAACCAAGTTCTTACTATCAAAGAATAAAATATGGATAAGGTGTTGAAGAACTCTTATCTATCATTGAATGCGAACTTGCACTTCTAATACAACTTAATTTGTCATATTATAATATTTTAGTGCATATTGAAAAGTTATATGTTTAGTGAGCATTGACGAAATAAGCATTCCACATAATTTATAATAAACGTAAGTCTATATATCACAACGGTTGTTTATGTTAAGTATAACAAGTATGAGTAGTGTGGATAATAGTCCTACATTGGATAGGAATGTGATGACTTGGGCATTTATAAGTGAGAGAACTCATACACCTATTACCTTAAGGTTTTGGGTGAGTATGTGGTGTGTCTCTTACAAAGATGTTACTTGTATTAGGTAGCCTGTTACGTAGATACAAATACGGTCGTACATCTGTAGTGGAAAGCATCATACATACAATCACATCTTACCTCACAACGTACACTTGGACCAAAGTGGTGGTATCGTATTTTCAACTGTTATAATAGATGTTTTCCGTGTGTGCGTGTGTGTGTGTGTGTATATATATATATATATATATATATATATATATATATATATATATATATATATATATATATATATATATATATATATATATATATATATATATATATATATATATATATATATATATATATATATATATATATATATATATATATATATATATATATATATATATATCAATTCTCAATGTCTACCTTTATTATCAATATAATAAAATTAATCTCTATAAAATATTTTGATTTAAATTTTAATTCATACAAGTATAATTTTTTTTTCAGTCATTAGTACTTTGTTTTATTTTTGTAAAATAAATTGTTTCGACTTGCTCTTATGGCCGGGCACGGATGCATGTATATTGGAATGAGGTCAAGTGACCTCACTTAATTTTTCTTATTAAAATCAATAATGATTAATTTTAGAATATTGATCCCTCGTTAAATACATCATTGTCCCCATACTACTCATTTGATTTGAATTCTAAGAAACATAAATCTGACTATTAATTTAATTTTATTACTTTTTTAAAAAAAGAAAATAGAAATTAAAAAGACACAAGTAAATTGTATTTGTATATGTTCTTCTAATTATAAATCAATTTACATACATACTCTATTTTTCATCTTCTTTCTTCTACACACTTTATTTTTTCTTCACAAATCTCCTACTTTTAAATCTTATTTGTTTTTATTGTTTTATCATAGTAGAGTTAAAAGACAATATTCAAGTAAGTTTCTTCCTTCATTCTTTTTGTTGTTGTTGTTGTATTTTATATTATTATATTGTGATTTCATATTTTTGTATAAATATTTATCATGTTTTTTGTTTTAATTTTATCCTTGTAGAGTTTTAGTTCAGTAGTTGTATTAGAATCAAGTAACTAATTAATGTTAAATTTTTATGTGTTAGAAATGGAAAAATATTTTAAAAGAAAATCAACATTAGAGTCTCAACAAGTTAATGAAGTGGAAAATGCATTTGCACAACATGTAGGGTTATCTTTGAAAAAAAGATTTTTAGATGTTGATTTAGATAATCTTCCTGTTGATCCTGGAGAAAGGAATCAAATGACATGTTATCACCCAAATGATCGAGATGAAATCCGAAGAGCTTATTTATAAAAAAGGTCTTGTCAACCAAAGGACCATAATTTTCCACAACGACAATTTGGTACGTCTTTACGTAAGTTCAATCCTAATTGGTTTCTTGAATTTGGTAGTTGGTTGGAATATAGTGTATCAAAAGATGTTGTTTTTCGTTTATGTTGTTATCTTATGAGACATGAGATAGGAGAACACAAAGGTTGAGATGCATTTGTGACTGAGGGATTTTCAAATTGGAAAAAGAAAGATAGACTCAATGTCCATGTTGGAGGTCCTAATAGTGCTCACAATCAAGCTTGGAGAAAATGTAATGCACTAATGAATCAAAAACAATATATTGAAGTTGCTATCAACAAACAATCTGACTTGATCAAAAGGGAATATCAGATTCATTTAACTGTAATAGTTGATTGTATTCGACTTTTATTAAAGTTGGGACTAGCATTTCACGGTGATGATGAATCAGTGGATTCAAAGAATAAAGGTAATTTTCTCGAGATTCTACAATTTCTTTATAATCATAATGAAGTGATTATAAAGTATTGAAAAAATCTCGTGGAAATCTCAAATTAGTGTCACCTAGCATTCAAAAAGATATTGTGATAGTTGTTGTTTTTTAGACCATAAAAGTTATTATTGATGATCTTAACAATGATTTGTTCTCTATTTTAATTGATGATTCTCGAGATGTTTCAGTTAAAGAGAAAATGGTTGTTGTTTTACGTTATGTAGACAAGAAAGGATGTGTTATTGAGAGGATTCTTGGTATTGTTCATGTTGCAAATACAAGTGATATGTCTTTAAAGTTAGCACTAAAGTCCTTATTGGCAAAGTACAATTTAAGCTTTTCAAGAGTTCATGGACAAGGATGTGACGGGGCAAGTAATATGCAAGGAGAGTTTAATGACCTCAAAAGTTTGATATTGAAAGAAAATAAGTGTGCATTCTATGTTCATTGTTTTGCTCACCAACTTCAGTTGGCACTTGTAGCAGTTGCTAAAAAGCATGATGACATTGCTTTGTTTTTTCTTATAGTTAACAATTTATCTAATATTATTGGAGCTTCATGCAAGCGCAGAGATATTCTTAGAGAAAGTCAAATTCTTAAAGTAATGGAAGCATTAGAGAGTGGAGAAACTTTAACTGGTCGTGACTTGAATCAAGAAACTACACTAACAAGAGCTAGAGATACTAGATGAGGATCACATTATGGTACATTACTAAGGTTGGTTTCTTTGTTTCCTTCTGTGTGTGATGTGCTAGATATGATTTTAAAAGATAGCCTTAGCGCAGAGCAACGAGTTGAAACTCGTCAATTATTGAATACTTTACAATCCTTTGAATTTATTTTTAAATTGCTTTTGATGAGAAATATATTGGGAATTACTAATGATTTATCTCAAGCACTGCAAAGAAAAGATCAAGATATTGTAAATGCTATGACATTTTTTAAAGTATCGAAGGAAAGATTGCAAAATATGAGAGAAGATGGTTGATCAAGTCTACTCGATGAAGTGTCATTATTCTGTGAGAAGCATAATGTTGACATTATAAATATGGATGATATCTTTATGTTACATGGAAAACCAAGTCGTAAAGTTGAAAAAGTTTCAAACTTGCATCACTTTCAAGTCGAGGTCTTTTATCAAGTGATTGATAGACAACTTCAAGAACTGAACAATAGATTTACCGAGGTGAATACTGATTTTTTTATTTGTGTAGCATGTTTAAGTCCACGAGATTCATTTTTTGCATTTGACAAGGAAAAATTGATTAATCTGGCTCGATTTTATCTGTCTGAAGTTTCTTTGGTAGAGCTTATGGGACTCGACAATCAACTTAAAAATCACATCATGGATGTTTGTTCTAGTGAGAAATTTTCTAATTTATAGAGAATTAGTGATATTTCAAGAATGATGGTGGAGACTAAAAAACACATTGCTTATTCAATGGTGTACTTACTTTTGAAGTTGGCATTACTTTTGCCTGTGGCTACGGCAACCGTTGAAAGAAGTTTCTCAGCTATGAATTTTGTGAAGAATCAACTGCGCAACCGTATGGGTGATGAATTTTTGAATGATTGTTTGATAACATACATAGAGAGTATTGTAAAATATTTCACTGATAGAATTAAAAGTTCTATTTACAATGTTGCAACTACATGCTTTAAATAAGAGAGAATAGAAACCCTAATGGGTTTTGACTAATGGGCCTCATTACTAATACTACTAATTACTATTTACAGTCTAATATTTACAACACTCCCCCTCAAGCTGGTGAATGGATATCTATCATTCCCAGCTTGCAAGTAAGTTGTTTGAATCTTTCTGTTGGTAAGCCTTTTGTTAACACATCTGCGAGCTGATGCCCAGAAGGAACGTAAGATGTAGTTATCAGCCCACTATCCAACTTCTCTTTGATAAAATGTCGGTCAATCTCAATGTGTTTAGTTCTGTCATGTTGAACAGGATTATGAGCAATACTAATAGCCGATTTATTGTCACAAAACAATTTCATAGGGCCTTCACACTGTATCTTCAAGTCTTCTAGAACTTGTTTCATCCACAATAGTTCACAAATTCCTAGTGCCATAGCTCTAAATTCTGCCTCGGCGCTTGATCGAGCAACTACACTTTGCTTCTTACTCTTCCAAGCTACAAGGTTACCACACAGAAAAGTACAATAGCCTGACGTAGATCTTCTATCACTCACTGAGCCGGCATAATCCGCATCAGTGTAAGTCTTCATAGCTAAATTCTCACCTCTTTTAAACAAAAGTCCTCTCCCTGGAGTTGCTTTAAGATATTGTAGGACGCGGTCTACAGCCTGCAAATGTCTCACCCTCGGATCATGCATGAATTGGCTCACCACACTGACTGCATATGCTAAATCTGGTCTAGTGTGTGCCAAGTAAATCAATTTTCCCACTAATCTTTGATATTGACCCTTGTCAACTTTGTCACTTTCCTCCTCAAAGCTTATCCTGTGATTTTGTTCAATGGGAACACTTGCAGGTTTGCATCCAAGTTTGCCAGTTTCCTGCAAAAGATCAAGAACATACTTCCTTTGAGAGATAAAGATGCCTTGCTTTGAGTAGGCTACCTCAATTCCCAAGAAATACTTGAGTTGTCCAAGGTCTTTCATCTCAAACTCTGCCGATAATTTCTCTTTAAGCAAATGTCTCTCAGTCAAATCATCTCCTGTAACAATAATATCATCAACATAAACAAGAAGTACAGTCAATTTTCCTTCCTGTGAATGTTTAAAAAATAAAGTGTGGTCTCCTTGACTTTGCTTATAGCCCAAACACACCATTGCCTTTGTGAATCTTCCAAACCATGCCCGAGGGGACTGCTTTAGTCCATATAAGGCTTTCTTCAATTTACACACCTTGTTAGCTTCATTTGTTATGCCAACACCCGGTGGAATCTCCATATACACTTCTTCCTCTAAGTTTCCATGCAAGAATGCATTTTTAACATCAAACTGTTGCAATTCCCATCCACATGAAGCAGCAAGAGATAGTAAAATTCGAACAGTGTTCATTTTTGCCACTGGGGCAAATGTCTCCTCATAATCAATACCATATGTCTGAGTATAACCTTTTGCCACTAGTCTTGCCTTGTACCGATCAAGTGTGCCATCAGATTTATACTTTACGGTATAGATCCATCTGCATCCAACTGGCTTTTTGTCTCTTTGCCTTTCAATAATCTCCCAAGTACCATTTTTTTCAAGTGCTCTCATTTCCTCATCCATAGCTTGGACCCAATTTCTATTTTGCAATGCTTCTTCAACTGATAATGGGATTTTCACAGAATCAACAGCTGCAATAAAACTTTGATATTGTGTGGAAAGATGTTTAGTGGAGACATATTGAGAGATAGGGTGTCGATATAAGGAGGGACAAGATCTTTTATCCTTCCTCAAAGCAATGGGTAAATCAACTGGATTAGTGTCACAAGTATCAGAAATAGAACAATCATCATTTGAGGAATCATTTTCAGTACTTACCTCCGGTTCAGACGATTGAATTTGTTTCTGGAGAAGGTCAGATTTACTTCTTCTCTGATATACTAGAGTTGGTGCTGAAGGTGCTGATTCCTGTGGAACATAAGGCATTGAAGGACCAGGAACAATTACTGACTCAGATTCAGGTGTTGAACTAGGACTCAAACTCAAACTAGGTGACAACTCGGGTTCAAGAGAGGGAACACTGACAGGTGTTCTCGGGAGGCTAGGACCAAGGATCAGAAACTCGGACTCAGACTCTAAGTCACTCATGTTCTCCCCCTGAGACTGAGAATGAGTGAAGTATGACACATTTTCATGAAAGGTGACATCTTTGGAGACAAAGAATTTCCGACTCGGAGGATGATAACATTTGTACCCTCTTTTATTGGGTGCATAACCCAGAAAGATACATCTGACAGCACGGGGATCCAACTTGTTGCGATATTGTTTGTGAACATGAACAAAAGCAACACAACCAAACACGCGAGACTCAAGATTATGTAAGATAGGAACAGAGGGAAAACGTGAGAGCATAAATTGAGCAGGACTAATATTACCTAACACTCGAGATGGGACCCGATTAATCAGATAGGCAGCAGTAAGAACTGCCTCCCCCCAATAAGAGGTGGGAACAGACATTTGAAACAGGAGAGATCGAGCAACTTCAAGTAAATGACGGTTTTTTCTTTCTGCGACACCGTTTTGTTGTGGGGTGTCAACACATGTGAATTCATGAAGAATGCCATGTTTACTAGTGAAGTTGGAGAAGGTATGATTGACATATTCTTTACCATTGTCAGAACGAACTCTTTTTATACATTTCCCAAATTGTGTTTGTACCATATTATAAAATTGGATAAATATTTGTGGTACTTCGGATTTAGTATTCATCAAGAAAATCCAAGTTACCCGAGTACAATCATCAATAAATGAAACAAACCATTTTGCACCAAAAATATTAGAGGTAGGGGCAGGTCCCCAAACATCAGAATGAATCACATCAAAAGGTTCAGCACTTTTATTAAAACTGGAAGGAAAAGTTACACGATTGTGTTTTGCCAACTGACAAACATCACACTTAAAAGACTCAACAGAATGGTTTAAAAACAATGACGGAAACATAGACTTAATGATATAAAATGGAGGGTGACCGAGACGCTTGTGCTGAAGCCAAATGTGTGAGGCTGAAGAGGAAGACTGAGACTGGAGACAGGAGGACAACACCTTTGGATGGTCATCAGAGAAGTAGTATAACCCTTCCTTTTCCTTAGCAATTCCAATCGTCTTCCCCGTGGTAAGGTCCTGAAAAATACAATGGGACATAAAAAACGTTACTTTACAATTTAGATCACGGGTAAGCTTATGGATGGAAATCAAATTGTGGGAAAGTGTGGGAACATGAAGCACGGATTGCAATTGAAATGGAGGTTGCAAGTCAATATTTCCAGTGCCAACAACACAAGCCTGAGAGCCATCAGCAACAGTGATATAAGGAATACTCGAAGGTGTGGTATAAGAGCATAATAATGTGGAATCAAATGTCATATGATTAGTAGCACCAGAGTCAAGAATCCACGCATTCTTAGGGATATTACCACAAACAGTAAAAGATCGGGAACACAAACTCTTACCGGTAACTGCTAGAGACCCAGAACCAGAAGGCTTACTCATGGAGTCAAGCATAGACTTCAACCGTTCCACGTCATTCTGGCTGAAGGAGGAAAGATCAGTTCCCTCTTTTTCAAATCTGTCAGTATCATGGGCATGTGTGACAACATGTGCCTGATGCTGGTGCATGTTGCGAGAACTACCTCCTCGGCTAAGAACCTGTTCCCTTCCATGTAGTTTGAAACACCTATCCTTTGTATGCCCTGATCGGTTGCAATGCTCACAATAGAATTTGTCACGACCATTCTTAGATGATGACGATGGTGGTCCTTGTCTTGTTGTTTTTCTAGCTACTAGTGCTGACACATCCGGGGGCTGTGCATGAAGCATAGTTTGACGACGGGTCTCCTCACTACGAACAGTGTAAAAAACTTCATTAAGATCAGGAAAATTTTCCTTACCCAAAATCTGCACCCGAATGGGGTCAAATTCAGCATTAAGGCCGGCTAAGAAATCAAAGATCCTATCCCGCTCAACAACAGTATTCAAGGTGGCAGTATCCTTGCTGCACTCCATCTTCAAATTCTGATATTGATCCAACTCAATCCAAAAACCATTGAGAACTCCAAAGTAATCGTTGACCGAAAGACTTCCCTGCTTAGTGTTGAATATTTTCCTCTTTAAATCATAACAAGCAGACATATCTTGTTTCATGGAATAACTTCGACGTAGATAATCCCAAACTTCCTTTGCACTTGAGAGATACATGCAATTTCTACTAATTTCTGGAGATATGGAGTTCCAAAGCCAAGTAATAATAGCAGAATCATCTTTATCCCAGGAAGAGAAATTAGGAGCAGTAACCAGAGGAGGATTGCCTTCAATATGATCTAGCATGTCACAACATTTTAGAGTGTGTCTGATGAACTGAGACCATTGAAAATAATTTTTTCCGGTAAGCCAGTAACCTTTTTGAACGACAAAATCCTTAGCATTAAATGGGACTGGTGGATTTGTGGGAGGTGGAGGCGGTGGATTTGTGGGAGGTGGAGGCGGAGGCGGAGGTGGTTGTTGGTTAATAATCTCGGCCATTGAAGGGACAATCGAGAGGAACAAACAGCAGATATGTATTGAATCACAAAGAATACAAAGAAACCAAAAAACAAGCAGTAGGGTTGCAATAGAACTGCAATAGAATGAAAAAACAGCAATGATCCAAACACCCAAAAAAACTGCAAGGATGACCGGCAGTGAAACAAAAAAACACCGTTACAACGGCGGCTAGGGTTTATGCGGAAGCGAGACCCCCAAAAAACAGGAGCTGAGATACCATATTGTAAAATATTTCACTGATAGAATTAAAAGTTCTATTTACAATGTTGCAACTACATGCTTTAAATAAGAGAGAATAGAAACCCTAATGGGTTTTGACTAATGGGCCTCATTACTAATACTACTAATTACTATTTACAGTCTAATATTTACAACAGAGAGTGATATATTTGATAGTGTTGAAAATGAAAAAATCTTACAACACTTTCAAAATATGAAGACACGTAGAGAGCAATTATAATATTTGAATATTATGTTGTCTTTATATATATATATATATATATATATATATATATATATATATATATATATATATATATATATATATATATATATATATATATATATATATATATATATATATATATATATATATATATATATATATATATATATATATATATATATATATATATATATATATATATATATATATATATATATATATATATATATATATACACATACATATATATATATATATATATATATATATATATATATATATATATATATATATATATATATATATATATATATATATATATATATATATATATATATATATATATATATATATATATATATATATATACACATACATATATATATATATATATATATATATATATATATATATATATATATATATATATATATATATATATATATATATATATATATATATATATATATATATATATATATATATATATATATATATATATATATATATATATATATATATACACACATACATATATACACATACATATATATATATATATATATATATATATATATATATATATATATATATATATATATATATATATATATATATATATATATATATATATATATATATATATATGTGCTTTGTATTGTAACATTTAACTTTTTCGATATATATTATCATCATTCTATCATGAAATAATCTGAAATATATTGGTTTAGATTCAAATGTTTTGAAATTGTAACTTGAATTTTTGTCTGTTGGCTTTGTTGCATCACAGTATTAAATCACAGTTTGGCTATGAATTAATACACAACTATGTTTTGAAAGCAACGGTTCTGAACTTGACAGATTTTAACTTCAAACAGGTTTTTTCTTAAAAATTATCCCTAGAAACCAATTTGAATAAGTCAATAAAAATATTGAAACAAATCTTCTAAGCATGGCTCACAATAGAACCCATTTCATAACCTTGGCAATCTTGAACCCTATATATAAAAAATTCTGAAACGTCCATTGGCCACAAATTGGTTAAAAAAAACTAAGCATCTTTTAACTTATTGATTCTTGTAACAATTTAACCATGGATCCCCCAAAATAATCATGATATGATTTGGAAAATCTAAACAAGACTTGAAATTACAAAGTGTGACTTGCCAAAAAAATGAGCATTTCTAACCATAGTATCCTATCATGATTTGTAAAGGTCATATCCTTCCTTCATTTTCATATGATTTTATCATGACTTTAAAAGGATTTAAATCATAATGAGTACATATGGGGCCTCCACAATCCAAACTATCGCTACCGCGAAAATAAGGTGCCGGAAAAATAGAAGAGTCGCCACCTTTCGTTATTTATCCCTCAGAACGGGAAAGGAAACGATCGGAAAAAACCTGACGAAAAGGTATAAGACAAGGTCATCGCAACCATTGTCTGGATTCGGGAGTCGGTTACGCAAGGGGAAGGTATTAGTACCCCTCACGTCCATCGTACTCGATGGGATCCATGCTTGTTGTGTTTATCTGACGGTTTGGTTTACTATCTACCTATCAAGGCCGGTATAAAAAGAAAAGAAGATGACTCGGCAAAGCGTCGCGCTTTATGCCTATGTATTCTCATCAGAGAATGAGAAATCAGAGTCAACGTAGTTCGGATAACTATGGGTTACGGGGGAAGGTGGCTCGCCAATACATCAGTATTGTGCCTACGTACTCTCAACAAATATGAGAGATCAGAGCTTACGTAGTTCGGGATACTACGGATTACGGGAATTCTGATTCATTTGTTTTTCCGAGTAGGGTTAACAAACAGTTCCAGCAGTTTGGTGTACGCAGCTCGACCCTTGGAGACTTAGGCGTTACCATTTTGCGGTAGAACTGGGAGTTAACAACACTCTTTTCTTCAGAAAAGCTTCCTTTGACTTATGGGCCCACGGGGCAAAAAGGTTTGAAGTTCGTTTTCTGTCTTTTACGGAAGAACTGTTTTTTAGTTGTCTGTAGTTTGCACAGCACTAGAGACTATCACCTGGGAACGAATGCGTCGCATATCGTCCAAAGGACGTATACTAAACATTCTAGACGATCGAGAGGAGGCCGCTCAATTATCATTACCCAAGTAGCTTAAGGCTCGTAACGCGCTTATACTAACTTGCCTTTATTACGTTTTTTGCTGTTGTTTCAAGATGAGAAGAGAATGACTTCTACGGGGAGACTATCAAGTCCTAATGTTGTCATGCCAAGGATTCATCCTATGGTTGAGGTTTGAAACAGGGAACTCCTAGAAGTTATCATGCATAGGTTTCAACCTAAAGTTCTATCATTACTTCCTTATCAAAGGAAGTGAGATTCCTAGGGATCATGTCAATGATAAATGGAAACAGATAAAGCATCAGCTTCAACAATAAACAGTAAACGACTGTAAAATGCATGCAATGCAAGTGAGGGAGGAAATGTGTGTGGGGCATTAGCCTCCACAAGCTCGTCTCGACCTCAAGCCAGATATGAATAACTGCAATCATACAGGAAAAAAATAAAATGCCATCAAGCAAATCACAAACCACATAGGCAAGGGAGCAGGGCTCTACCGAATACCCGCAAGCAAAGCTATACAGTAACAATACAAGCAGAGGGAGCAACTCAACCTCTAGTGCAATCATGCTCCTAGCTTAACACAATCTAAACATGAACTTATTCTAATGCATCAAGCAAATCAAACAAGTCACACCAATGCAGTTGCACAGAAAGCAAACAGACAGAAAAGAAAGCAGATTAACAACTTCCACAGCTTCACAGCAAAGCAATCCTCTGGCAGCAGTCTAGTCCTCAGTCTGCAATTGTTCTTCAAGTCTATCCTCTTCAATAGAATGAAAGGTACTCCATCTTCAAGCCTCAATCTTCATGGTAGACTCCACCTTCAGGCTTTCATCCTCATGACAAGTATCAACTGGCTTCTTCAAGCTTTCAATGCATCAATCACAAGTATCAACTTGTTCTTCATCTTCTTCAAGCTTCAGCTTTTTCTTCAATCTCAATTTGATCTTCTTCACACAAGTGTCAACTTGTTCTTCTTGATCTTTAAGCCTCAGCTCCAATGGCAGTCTTCAAACAAAAGGGAAGTGTAACCTCTAGCATCTTCAATATTCTAGCAAGGGAGAAAGATTCATCTAACAAGAGCAAGGTGGGGATAGGGAGAAGCAAAGTGAAGACCAAAGGTCACCACTAAGCACTCCACCATCAAAGAAAGGAACCCTCAAAGGTTCTACCAACTTGTGAAGAGCCACACATCCTACCAAAGGAGGGATGAGGCTTTCACAATGGGACCTTACATCATAGGGAGGAATGGAAGTGATCAACACCTTCCATGTTTCATGAAGGAAGAAAATCTATTCTAAGAGATCTCCCTAAAAACCCTAATCCTTAACCCTAAACAAACTACACCAAAGGGAGAGCAATCTTCAAGTCCAAGCTCCACCATGCATTCCACAGCAGCCCACACAAGTCTTTATCATCATCCAAAAGCAAGAGAAGCACAACCCTAGTCTAAGGGAACTAATGGAGTCATTCTAGTTGAGTTAGCAAGTTAGGATCACCTAAAACCTAGTATTAAAGTTAATTCTAAATAAAATACTAAAATCAATTATAAAATCTTACAAAAATAACTATGGGAACCTATGTCAATCATGACTCTACCATGTTAATTCCAGAGATCAAATCCTCAAATAAGACCTAGAAATAAATTCTAAACTACAAGGTACTAAACTTAAACCCTAAAAAGAAGCACCTAAAGTTTCAACCTAAAAACAACACCTAATTTCATCACAAAAATGTGAGAAAAATACTATAGGGGCATACATGTCTAAGCTAATCACAAACAAAAAATCAAGCAAAGACTCATCACCAAATGATCAAACTAAAATCATCAAACAGAGGTATCAACCATGGTAATTTTATTATCAAATAAATTGTAAAAAATGCACATAAAATAAAAATGCATGATTTTCCTAATATTTTTATTCTATAAAATTCTAGATTCAATCATGAATCAGGGGGGGGGAAACCTGGAATTAATTGACCTATTTTCCTATTTTTAATGAATTATTATCAAACTAATATGAAATGAAGAAAATAAAAGAAAATCAAAAGAAATTAATAAAACTTGCGTTGCAAATAGCAATTGCAATCAGTTCATATCCTTGGGTTGGGCCAGATGGGAGGTGTGAACATCAATCCAATCACTAAGCCCAGGCGCTTCCAATTAATGAAACAGTGTGTATCAGCTAAAGGGTCCATGTCTGACTTTCAAAACCAATCGTGGCCGTGTGTTTGGGTTACTTGGTCAAGCTTCAAAGATGATCCAACACTCACGGTTCATCTTCCTCATTCAAACATTCAGACATGGAGGGAAACCAGACGGTGGCCTGAGCAGTGGCGCCACCGTCTTCTCCGGTGAGGTCCAATACATAGGTCATCAAAAATAACAAAATGATACATCATCTTACTCAATTTTTCCTCCTGATCATGAATCTCAACTCCAAATCATCTAAATCTTTCTCTAACTCAAAACACGATGGCATCTTCAGAATTTGCCAAAATCTTGAATCTCACCATTCTCCAAATTAAATGCACATAAATACTCCTTATCTCATGGTGATCATCTTACACTATACAATCTTGATTATCCATCCAAAAATCTCTAGAATTCAGCCTCAACAGAAATTGGTCATCATCCTAACTTGTCTCTATTCATGCAATTAATCATCTCAAATCCATCTACACATCACAAGGATCTTAACCACCTATATATTTCTATCTATCTCCTCCTAAATTATGCATATGGATGAAAAGGACCAATCTGAGTTCAGAGGTGTAACAGAAGCAGTTCTTGATCACTTCAACCTCCAAGATGATGCAGATATACTCCAAAACACCTTCTAAAGCCAATGCAACCTTCAATTTCTCTTGATTTGGCCTGGAACTCAGAACTCGATTTCTACTTGCAGCTCTGAATTTTCAATGGCTCTCTCTGCTACCAGCTTCAAACTCTTCCCAAAAAAGTGGCTGAACACACTCAACAACTTATATAGAACTCATTGGGATCATCTAGAACCTTCTCAAAGCTTCAGAATGAGAAATTGGATTTTCAAATTCTCCTCAAAATCTCATTCATGACAGTCACGATTCCCTCTCTGTTTTGGCCCCAGCAAGCTTGCATTCAACTTCTCATGAGATATTGAACATGAATGGTGGTGATTCTCCCCTTGTTTCAATCCAATGGCTCATGCTTGATATGTTACTTCATCATGAAGAAACAAAGAAAAAGGGCATGATAGTGGACTCAAATCAAAATTCTAATATTGCCAAAGTTTCTAGAATGCATTTTCCATTCAAAAAATGATATTATTTTGCTTCATTTGCACACAAAATGATTTATTTGAAATTTTGGCCTTTAATTCATTTTAATTCTTCCTTTTTCACCATTTCTTGAACCAAGTCTCTCCTTGAGCCATTTCAATGCCTCCTTGATACATGGTCAAGGTTAAAACCCCATTTTGAGCAACTTTCAAGTTGAACAAAATTTCATTTGAGATGTCTAAGTTGGTGAAAATGACCCATAACCAAAAATGACCCATAATCACAACTTCCCAAAATACCCTTGACTTGTCAAAGCCATAAGTTGAGTTCTACAAATCGTATCAAGGACTTATAGCACTCTCTAGAAAGCTAAGAGAATAAGGAACAACATTAATGTTTACCAAAAGTTCATAGGAATCATCCTTCTTGGTCAAAAGTGTCATGCAAGTTGGGTAACTTTCAAGCTCCAAAATCACATGCCTCAGATGACTTGTAACTTGTCTGGCTCATAACTTGAGTTCTATAAACCCTATCAAGGACTTATAGTACTTAAATTAAAGATAAGATCATGCCCTACAACAATCATGTTGGGGTCAAGATGAGATGACAAACATATCTTGAGTTAAATAGTCTTGAAGTTAGGGGTCAAACTAGGGGATTTTACACTGTCAAGTCTTAGAAACCCTAGCTTGAAACCTCTCAAACTCTTCAATCATGATGAGTTGACCTTGGAATAATCCTTATAACATCTCAATGTATCAATCCATGATCACATGGCTCTTGGATTAGGTCTCAACCTTGTTCAAATCATCAGTTGACTTAGGGTTGACCCAGTCAAACCCTAATTGCACCACTCATGGCTGAGTCTTCTTAATCTTGCACAATGACTTGTCTAGGCCTCAAAGTGATCTTAAAACCTTATCATGAGCTCTATCAAGAGCTCAAGTCCAACTACATGGATTCAGAATCATCAGATGACTTCCCACAACTCTCAAGTTAGGAGATCCACACTCTTGGTTTCAACCACTGTCTCTAAGGATCTTTTAATTTCTATGACAAGGATATCAACCCTTGAGCACATGAATAACCTTCTTGTATAGCTTTATAGTCTTGTATAGCTCTTAATTGGTGATCATACCTCTTGATCCCCTGTATACATATCAATGAAATGCAAATGACAATGCTAATGTGAATGAGATGAAACATAAGCTAGGTGAAGAAGTGTTGGGAAAATTTTGGGGTGCAACAGCTGCCCCTATTCAAACTGCTTGGACCTGACTGGGTGATAAGAGAATGGTTCTCAAACAATCAAGGTACGAGATGGTTGAATACCAACAAACCCGGAAATTTGCCAACTGCACAAGTACACGGTACTCTGATGGGGACAAATCTTCGGAAACTGAAGTAATAGCTGCACGGCAACTAGCTGGAGAAATACTGATCTGAACCTCCATCAGGATGATTCTCTGATTCATCTTATATTGTTGCGTCCTCAAATCATCAAGGGGTCACCGGTTACACGGTAACTGGCGATCTACCAACCGCACGGGTACACAATACTCTGGTTGATAGGAACATCTTCAAAACTGAACAACAGTTGCACGACAACTCTGCTGGGGGATTGGTCACACGGTAACCGGTGAAAGGTCTAATCTCAAATCTCCGTCAAGATGATCATCTGATTTTGCTGTAGATTTTCGTCCTCAAATCATCAAGGGGTCACCGGTTACACGGTAACTGGTAATGGATGGTTGATTATGCCGTCAGGCATTCTGCGTCATGGCAGAAGAATTCCTTATCGTCGCCTATGGACTCATCATGTCTCTAGGAACTTCGACAACATCTTCGTCGGACTTCATCAGTAAGTCAATAAGGGATCACCGGTTACTCGGTAACTGGTGAAGGGCTACTCTCAAATCTCCGTCGAGATGATTATCAGATTTCGCTGCAGCTTCTTCCTCGAGTCATCAAGGGATCACTGGTCACTCGGTAACCGGCGATACATAACTGATATTGCCGTCAGGCGTTCTGAGACACTGCGTTAGAAGGATTCTTCGGGACTCATCAGTTCGTTGGGGACTTTTTAACAATCAAGTTAATTAGGTCGTCGGGCATTCAAAGAACATCTCGGGCATCAACCGGACTTCATCAGAAAGTCGGAAACAGACTCCTCAATCAATCATGAACCAATAGGGATACCTAAACCATTACCATCAGGCATTCCGCGTCAGCTGAGATAACTGCTTCGACCTCGCAGTTGGACTTCATCAGTAAGTCTTCCAATGGAACCCTTAATCAATCATGAACCACTAAGGATATACAATCTTTTGCCATTAGGCACTCCGTGTCAGCTGGGAGAACGGCTTTGACCTTGCAGTTAGACTTCATCAATGAGTCTGGGGTTTTGGCACCGCTGCCGGACTTCAATCATCAAGTCTTCAAGGAAATTTCAACTTTTCTGTTTAAAACCTGCTGGGGATGACACATCTCCGCTGGGGATTCTGGAGAACTATCAAGTAACTCTGCTTCGGGGATCCAGAAATCATTCTGGGTGAATCAACTCTGCTGAGGACTTCAAGAATCATATCGGACAAATAACTCTGCTGGAGATTTTAGGAATCATCCTGAGCAAACACTCTTCCGGGGACTCTAAGCATCAACTTGCGCAACCCTCTCTGGTGACTTCACCGGGGATTTTAAGAATCATCTTAAACAATCAACTTCGCTATGGAATTCAAGAGTCATCTTGAGCAAACCATTCTGTGGAGGAACACCTACAAAACCAGAACGGTAACGACCTAGCTCATGTTTCGTATGCATATGCTTTGACAATGGCGCAATGCTCCACACGGTGGAAATGCTACGCGTTTTTAGGGTAAATGTTATGCAATCATGCAAAATGCTACGACCCCAGCAGCAAAATAAATGCTGAAGGAAGAATCCTCCTGTCCAGGAGAAAGGAACAGTCTGGTGGAGGAAGGAATCATCCTACCTAGGAGAAGAAGTCACACCAATCTCAATTGGATTCCGCCTGGGGGAACGAACTTCAGTCGACTGCTGCAGGGGAATCAAGCTCTCCGAGAACCTGAACCTGCTCATCCGGGTATCCAAACCACCACTGCTGAGGAAAACGATGTCAATTGCAGAAATAAACTGCACAGCCTTCGCGGCTAACACTTTCCTGGAGGTAACGACTCCGATGGGGAAATACAGCATTAGTTGCTCAGCACTTTACTGGGGAAAACCAATCATGGCCCGCACGACTTCCAAGAACTCGACTCTTTTGGGGAACTTCCAACTTGGCTGGGGAAGAAGGAATCATCCTGCTCGTTGGGGAGAGTACAACTATGTGGGGAATTTCAATTACGCTGGAGACTTCAGTCTGAACTATCGGAAGCTGCACACTTGCGATTAGTTTTCTACGAGACTCTGCACATTGACCCAGTGCTGGGGATGAACATACACTTCAGTGCATGACTCAGCTGGGGAGATGATGATCCTTCCTCAGGATACATCAGGTTGGGGAGAATCTTCTCTGCTTGGGGAGACATATCAATGCTCTTGGTCCTATGTTCAGACTCTGTGGGGAGACGCTGCTGAACTCGCTGGGGTAGAAGGAATCGTCCTTCTTAGGAAACATACGGCGTACTGCCTGGAATATGCTATACCTGCAACACTACAAACAAACAGACAAGATACCCTTCTCAAAGGGACCTATAAAGGTTATCATCTTGCGACAATGTTCAAGTAATTCATTGTTTCAACAATTAGTGGCTTAGGCCAGTAAGTTTATGTATGCGCATTTTATCAAAAACATCGGCGTTCTTTTTCGCAAACAAAACAGATAAATGCTAAACAAGCAAACAGAATTGCTGAATAGTATATATTTTATTGATAACGAACCCCTGAATGGGCAAAAATGTTTTACAACAGATGCAAGCTCCTGGAATGAGGAAGCTGCGCAAATATAAAAACATAAATATACATCAGTATATACACGAATGTCGGCAATGTGGCATAGACGAACACCATGAGTTGATCCCTCTATGACCCACTCGACTTCGATACTTCTTCGACGCTTTAGCTTCAGAAGAGATTGATTCAGATAAACGGCCCTTAGGTCTTCCAAACCACTAAACAATGAAAGTCCATATGCGGAACACAGTCATTTGCTTTTTTCAAATCCCTAACTTTTGCCTGAATCGCCCTTTTGGGTTTTCGATTCACCGGGATACCCTTTTTTGCCAAAGTCGCCCTTCCAGGTTTTCGACTTTGCGGGTGTACATTTTTCCATTTATATCCCTAATTTTTTTCCCGAACCCTTTTCCTTTTTTATGGTTCGCCGGGATGCCCCATTTTTGCCTGGATATTCTTTTCCTTTCCAGCGGGTCATTTAAGCAAAGTATTTTTTAACTGCGTCCGCGTTCACCGGGGATGCAAAATCTTCGCCATCCATTGTGGATAACAACAAGGCTCCTCCCGAGAAGACCTTGCTGACGACATACGGACCTTCGTAATTGGGAGTCCACTTGCCCCGGTGATCGGAGTATGGAGGAAGAATCTTCTTCAGGACGAGATCACCCGTCTGAAAGCTTCTAGGACGCACCTTCTTGTCATAAGCTTTCTTCATTCGGCTTTGGTACAGACGACCATATGCAATCGATGCTAACCTCTTCTCGTCCATCAGGATGAGTTGGTTTAGTTAGTTCTTAATCCATTCTGCCTCATCGAGTTTCACGTCAACCAAAACTCATAAAGAAGGAATCTCAACTTCTAACGGTAGGACAGCTTCCATACCGTACACCAGTGAGAAAGAAGTTTCCCCGGTTGATGTACATACCGTCATACGATAACCGTGCAATGCGAATGGCAACATCTCGTGTCAATCTTTATAGGTCACAACCATCTTCTGTACAATCTTCTTAACGTTTTTATTGGCCACTTCAACGACGCCATTCATCTTCGGCCGGTAAGGAGATAAATTGTGGTGTTCAATCTTGAAACTTTGGCATAACTCCTTCATCATCTTGTTATTCAGATTCGAACCATTATCGGTAATGATCCGCTCGGGAATTCCGTATCGACAGATGATGTCCCTCTTTATGAATTTAGCCACCACCTGCTTGGTCACGTTAGCATACGAGGCTGCCTCCACCCACTTGGTGAAGTAATCGATGGCTACGAGAATGAAGCGATGACCGTTAGATGCAGTAGGCTCGATCTTGCCTATCATGTCGATGCCCCACATGGAGAACGGCCACGGGGAGGACATGACATTCAACGGGCACGGCGGCACATGAATCTTATCAGCATAATTCTGGCATTTATGACATCTCTTCGCGAATTTAAAGCAATCCGACTCCATCGTCATCCAGTAATATCCTGCTCTCAGGATCTTTCTTGTCATAGCATGCCCTCCGGCGTGCGTACCAAATGTGCCTTCATGGACTTCTTCCATGAGCATACTCGCCTATTTCTCATCTACACATCTGAGTAGCACGAGATCGTGGTTTCTTTTATACAAAACTCCATCAGGATTGAGATAGAAATTTCCGGACAGCCTCCTCAGAGTCTTCTTATCCTGGGTTGACGCTCCCGCATGATACTCCTTAGTCATAAGGAAGGTCTGGATGTCATGGAACCATGGCTTGCCATCGGAGGCTTCCTCGATCGCAAAGACGAATGCAGGTCTATCAAGACGAGAAAGGACAATTCTTGGAGCTTCATTCCAAAAATTGGCTTTATACATCGAAGCCAACGTGGCTAAGGCATCAGCCATCTGATTTTCAGCTCTGGGCACATGATGGAGTTCCA
Organism: Lathyrus sativus; assembly: GCA_963859935.3. NCBI lineage: Eukaryota > Viridiplantae > Streptophyta > Magnoliopsida > Fabales > Fabaceae > Lathyrus > Lathyrus sativus. The sequence continues at coordinate 4,888,179 of OZ012739.1, read as the reverse complement.
CTCGGTCAAAGAACGGAAGCAGCCTTATGGCGTAGTTCATGTACGGCACCAAATTCGACTGACGAGTCTCCCACTCCCCTTTAATCTGGTTGATCACAAGTGCCGAGTCACCATATACATCTAGGTTCTTGATTCTCAAATCAATTTCTTCTTCTAGACCCATGATGCATGCTTCGTACTCCGCTTCGTTATTGGTGACCGGAAACGTCAGTCTAGCAGTGAACAGGATGTGGGATCCATGGGGAGTCGTGATGATTGCCCCGATGCCACTTCCGTAAGAATTAATCGCCCCGTCAAATATCAATTTCCATTGGGATTTCCTATCTGGCCCCTCGTCGGGCAACGGTTCATCGCAATCTTTCGCTTTGAGAAACATGATATCCTCATCAGGAAATTCAAATTTCATCGGCTGATAATCTTTGATCGGCTGTTCGGCAAGGTATTCAGACAATACGCTTCCCTTGATGGCTTTCTGGGAAACGTACTGAATGTCATATTCCGTCAACACCATTTGCCATCTGGCAATCCTGCCCGAAAGCGCTTGCTTCTCAAAGACGTACTTGATCGGATCCATCTTCGAAATTAGCATGGTTGTGTGATTGAACATGTATTGTCGTAAAAGTTTGGCAGCCCAGGCTAGTGCACAACACGTTTTCTCCAGCATTGAGTAACGAGATTCACAGTCTGTGAACTTTTTACTCAAATAGTAAATGGCATGCTCCTTCCTGTCCGTCTCGTCGTGCTGACCGAGAATACACCCCATACTATTCTCAAGAGCTGTCAAGTACATGATTAAGGGTCTTCCGGCCACTGGGGGTATCAAGATGGGAGGTTCATGCAGATACTGTTTTATCTTATCAAATTCCTTATGGCAATCCTCATTCCAGATAATCGCCTGATCTTTCTTTAGCAGTTTGAACATCGGTTTACATGTGGCCGTGAGCTGAGAGATAAACCTTGCAATGTAGTTTATTCTGCCTAGGAAACCACGAACTTCTTTTTCGATTTTTGGCGCTGGCATTTCTTGTATTGCTTTTATCTTCGCAGGATCAACGTCAATGCCTCTTTCACTCACGATAAACCCCAGTAGTTTTCCCGACCGTACTCCGAAAGTACACTTGTTAGGATTCAGCCTCAACCTGAACTTCCTAAGCCTCTCAAAACGCTTCAGCAAATTGACCAGATGTCCCTCCTTCGTTTGGGACTTCGCAATCATGTCATCAACATAGACTTCAATCTCATGGTGAATCATGTCATGAAACAAAGTAACCATTGCTCGTTGGTAAGTGGCCCCTGCGTTCTTCAGACCGAAAGGCATTACCTTGTAGCAAAATGTTCCCTAAGGTGTAATAAACGTAGTTTTCTCCATGTCCTTCGGCGCCATCTTGATCTGATTATAGCCGGAGAAGCCATCCATGAACGAAAATACGGAGAACTGAGCTGTATTGTCGACCAACACATCAATATGAGGGAGCGGAAAATCATCCTTAGGGCTCGCCCTATTCAAATCCCGATAATCGATGCATATTCTCACCTTACCGTCTTTCTTCGGTACAGGTACTATGTTGGCGACCCACGGAGGGTAAGTGGTGACTGCTAAGAAGCCAGCATCCAGCTGCTTTTGCACTTCTTTGATCTTAACGGCCATATCTGGTCGTGTCCTCCTAAGCTTTTGCTTAACGGGAGGACAATCTTCTCGCAGCGGCAAGTGATGGACCACGATGTCAGTATCAAGTCCGGGCATATCTTCGTATGACCAAGCAAAGATGTCACTATACTCTCTCAGCATCTCGACTAGTCTCTGCTTGACATCACTCTGCAATGTAGCCCCTATCCTAACGTTCCTGACCAGCTCTTCAGAGCCCAGATTCACAATCTCAATCTCTTCCTCGTGAGGCATAATAACTTTCTCTTCTTGTTTCAACAGGCGAGCCAACTCTTCGGGAAGGTCTTCGTCTTCATCAATCTCTTCTTCGGCTTGATAGATCGGGCAATCAAAGTCGAAGTGAGTCGTAGAAGGTCCAGAGTCGATGTTATCTGCTATGTGGATCCTGCAAAAACAAGGGTTAAGCTTAAGAAAAGGATATGCAGGTTAGCACAAACCCTATTGCCATTTTATTGTTTTTCAAAACAAATATAAAACAGGAATAACAGAGATCACAACATTTGAATGCGAAGGAAAACGCCTTTTGATTTATTGGTAAAATGCATGTACATAATCAAACAAGGCCCTGACAATAAACCACTATGCCCCGGGTAGGACATAGGGTTGTACAATAATTGGAGAAAGTAAATCATTACTCTTTGCCTGTCACTTGGGTGGTACCCCTGATGGACCAGTTGTTGAGGCTCTTGCCTGGTTTGCTTGGCTGGATCCAAGAATCCAGGTCACAATCGTTGTCTTCGCCGTCTTCAGACACTGTGTTGACACTTTCAAATATCACCCCGCCACTGGTAAACTGGATCGGCCCTTTACCTCGCGACGCACTGTGAGAGGAGGATGCTTCAGCCGTAGGAGAGTATCCCAACCCAAACTTGTCCTGTTTGTTAGGTATTTCTAGAACTTGCTCCCAGCCTGGGGTAGATCCGGCTTGAACCACGACCCGGGCTTCCTTGAAGGAAGAGAGAGTCATCTCTGGTTTCTCAGTCATTACTGGAGTCACGTCCTTGACTTTAACAGCTTCGAACGCCTGACATAGGGTTTCGTGGATCTCCCCATCCATCTCAACATATTTTAAGGACGACAAATGGCTCACCATTATATCTTCCTTGCCACATACAGTTACAATGCTACCTCTGACAGCATACTTGAGCTTCTGGTGCAACGTGGAGGTCACGGCACCAGCAGAATGGATCCACGACCGGCCTAAGAGACAGCTGTAGGCGGGCATGATGTCCATGGTGTAGAAGACTGCGTCGAAAGTTTCCGTCCCTACTTGGATTGGCAGAGTTACCTCTCCAAAGACATGACGCTTGGTTCCATCGAAAGCCTTCACAACCAGATCATTGGGTGTGCAAATCAATCCTCGAGTGTCTAACTTCATCAATGCTTTCTTCGGAAGAACATTGAGCGATGACCCGGTGTCTACCAACACATGAGACATAACTGTTCCCCTACACTCTATCGAGATGTGCAGGGCGCTGTTGTGGTTTCTTCCCTTCGGCGTCAGCTCCAGGTCAGTGAACCCTAACCCGTTTCCAGCATTTACGTGGGCTACTACCCCTTCCAACTGGTTGACTGAGATTTCCTACGGTACATACGTGGCATTCAAAACCTTTAACAGCGCGTTGCGATGTGACTCCGAACACAACAACAAATTCAGGATGGAAATTTTTGAGGGCATTTGATGGAGGTGATCCACGATCTTGTAATCACTCTTCTTGATCAACCTCATGAACTCTTCAGCGTCCTTTACAAGTAAGTCCTTCTCTACCCCACGAGGGGTTTCCTCGACGACTTTACTCTTTCCCTTATCAGTTTCCTCAGCTTTATCTGCTTTGTCGACCACAATCTCAGGTGGAGCAAATACTCTTCCGCTGCGCGTGATTCCGCCAATTCCCACTAGGTTATCCACAGACTTCCCAGATGGTTCTAGTTCAAACTTCTGTCCGTTATAGTAGACGTCTGCCCCATAGTGCCATGGGACAGCGTTGGTGCTTTCAAAAGGTATCGGCCCAGCCTTTGTGATGGTAATTGTGGGCGTCCTGGGTGCAGAAATGGTTATCGTCTGGCGAGGGATGGTGATGGTGGCAACCTCATTATCCTGTTTCAACATTACCTCTCCAGATCCACATTCAGCCCTTCGGCTAAACTGCAAGATTCCTTCGGTCATTAGACTCTGAATCCCCTCTATCAACTGTTCACATCCATCAGGACGAGTCGCACAACCCATACACAATTCTCCACAGCCCGGAAAGAAGCCTCTCTTCATCAGCTTGGCTTTAACAAAGCTAAGCGGTGTCTTCAGATCCTTGACATCAGTCAACAAATCTAAGTTGTTTTCTTCAATAATGGCATTCACCCCACCTCCCCTATGGTTCGGCATAGGATTCTTTATGACATTCGGCACATTATCTGAGAAATTGATGATTTTAGCATCCACCATATCTTGCACCTTGTGCTTGAAGGCTTTGCAGTTTTCTATCGTGTGGTCGGGTGCCCCTGAGTGAAAATCACACGTTGCATTCGCATCATAACCCTCCGGAGGTGCCCCTGTCAAGGGAGCCAGGGTTCTTTTCTGGACTAACTGTAACTGAAGCAGAGTCTGTAACAACTGAGCATAAGACATGGGCGGTGTCTCAAGGTGACGACTTGACAGAGGTTCCCTGTTCTAATACCTTCTGTACCCTTGCTGATTTGGCTGCTGCTGCTGCTGTGGCTGGGATTGTTGGGCTGCGGGGATGGTTATGCTAGCAACCTACTGGCGTTGGCCTTTACCCTTCCTTCGAGCGTTAGACACGGCACTCGTCTCTCCTTCACGCCTTTTGTTACCGTATGGTTTCTTTCCTCCTCCAGCTGAGGACAGATCAACACTTTGGATTTTTCCCAATTTGATCCCATTTTCAACGTGCTCGCCAGTAATGATGAGATCTGAGAAACTCCCTAACATACCGCTAACCAATTTCTCGTAATAGACCCTGGGGAGAGTGGCTACAAACATCTCAACAAGATCTCGTTCAACCATCGGCGGCTGAACTCTAGCTGCTAATTCACGCCATCGCTGGGCGTATTCTTTGAACCCCTTGTTGTTCCTCTGTGACAAGTTCTGCAGTTGAACCCGGTTCGGAGCCAAGTCACTGTTATACTGATAATGGTATACAAAGGCCTCAGCCAGTTCTTTCCATATGCGCACACTGGTGGGTTCCAAACCCATGTACCATTCCAGGGATGGCCCGGACAAGCTATCCTGAAAGAAGTGCATCAGCAGCTTCTCGTCTTCAGAGTGAGCGGATATCTTCCGGTAGTATGACCTTAAGTGGACACGAGGGAAGGTGGTGCCCTTGTATTTCTCAAAGTCGGGTACCTTGAATTTAGGAGGCACCTTGAAATCAGAAATCAATCCCAATTTAGTCATGTCGACACCTATAGTGTTCTGGTTCTCGAAATTCCTCATTTTGTCCTCGAGTGCCTTAAACCTCAGACGTGCTTCCGCAGTCAGTTCTCCTTCAGCACTCCTCTGTGAGAACAAATCTTCTTGACGATCTTCTAGCCATGGCTGAGGCCCATATAGATTTCCAGCACCTGTGTTGCCATTGCCTAATCCAGCGTTGCCATTAGTCTCAAAGTTTCCATTACCGACGCCAGTCGTATTACCATTGAGCCCGATGTTAGTGATCACATTGTCGTTACCACTTCCATTCCCCCCGGTCATGGGGATGCCACCCTGAGGAGTTTCAACAGGAGGAGGGGTCGGAACACTCCCACCATGAAGCACACCGTTGCTGTCAACCCTTGAGATCAGAGGTTGGACCAATGTTCTGAGCTGGTCTTGGCCGTTGGCCACCACTTGCATGAGCTCCATGAAGCGGTCCATCCTTTCTCGGAGTTCCTGGATGTTAGTTTGCACTTGTTCCATTGCTCTAGCTTGATTCTCCCTGGTCGGATAGCGGTGGATCGGTCTTCGGTCAATCCTGGAACAACCTGCATACACAAAGGGTTAGAAGAAAAACGAGAAGGTGCTCGTTATGCAGATGCTTCATGCAAATGCAAACGTGTGTATGTGCCTTGGGGAGATCCCCCCCCCCCCCGGTCCTAGTTTCCGAGACAAATAAAGTCTATCATCCAATCATGGAAAAGAAATCCTCATATATTCATCTGAAAAGCCCGCTCGAGTAGCGTACAACTGTAATCACATACAACTGAAGCAATAGGGCATGACCCCAACCAACAGAACTGGCGGTGATCATCATATCAATGCATAAAACGTACAAAGAGAATACAAAAAGATCAGGTGCGGCCACGGGCACGAAAATCTTATAACAACTTCTTTGTAGCGGGATGATCCGACTGAGTAAGCAAACCCTGGATCAGCAGGTCCCTCTGCCTGATGGACTCTGGGAGGTTCTCGGCAACGCTCCTAGAAACACCTTCTTCAGAATGGTTCTCGACTCTTCTCCTCTTAGCATCGGCCCGGAGTTGAGAATCTTGCAAATTCGCCTCGGCCTCAGCCAATCTATACTAGACGTCTCGTTGCAGTGAGGCTTCAGCCTCTATCTTCTCGTCTTTCACCATAATCTGAGCTTCTAGCTCGACTACTTGTTGCTTTAGCTTTTCTTCCCGCTCTTTATATTTGGCTAGGGTGCTGCTCCAGACCCTCTCGTATTGGGTTAACTTCCGGTACACTCTGTCCAGATCCTGTTTCTTGGTTGTCAACACGCCATGTATTGACTTCAGGTCCAACCCCAGACGTTCCCTAGCATCAGTTTCTTTGGTCAAGTTGGAGCCTAGACGGTTGATCATCTCAGTCTGCTTCTTGCAGGTATAAACGGCTTCACTTTTCTCACTCCGAAGCTGAGCGATCTCTTTCTCCAACTCTTCGTTGGCTTTTCGTAGCTCTTCCTTCTCTTGGAGTACCTGGTTGAATTTCTGAATGTCAACTGTGGTAGGCTCTTTGTGCACAGGAGGATACAAGGGTTCTGCGGCAGGAAACGACATTAGAAACTTGACGGCTCTCTCTCGAACCCAAGTCACATACGGATCAAAGGCCTTGTTGTTGCTCTTTCCTAGCAAGACTTTCCCCTTTCGGTGAATTTTGCTCCAAGCATTCTGTACCTTGACCAAAGTGTCACCTTCAAGCAACCCTGTGAGATACAGAGATTCCTGTATCTCTTCCTCTTCAGGAGGACCTCATAGTGCATACCCAAATTTTCGTACTAGCAGAGATGGATTGTAGTTGATACATCCATTCGTTCCGACCAAGGGGACGTTCGCAAGGCCACAACAGCTATACACAATATCTTTGCCCAGCAGATCTCTATCAAATCAGATGATATTGTCAGCAGTCAAACCCATCAAACGTGCAGACCAAGGTGAAGACTCAGCAGAATCAATGAACGGCCCTGACTTAGGAAGATGGTTAGCAAACCACTTATACAGTAAAAGAGCACAACATGCCACGTTCTTCCCCTTTCTGTTTTTGTTCTTGCTGTGAACTGAATGGTAGACGTCTCCGAGGAGAGTGGGTACTGGATTCCCGGAGGCAAATAGGTGGCAAGCATCCATGCTTATGAAGTCCGGATGACTTGGGAATAGCACGATCCCATAAATGCAAAGGGATAAGAAGGCATTGAATACATCCCAGCGACCCTTCTCGACAAACTTTTGGGCTTTTTCCATCAGGAAGTGCAAAAGGAAACCATGAACTCCAATCTTCCTGGATACCATCCCTTCCAACTCAGACTCATCTACATGAAGAGCGTCAGTCAGCTTACTCAATTTGGGTTCACCCTCAACACGGTAATAAGGCATTTGATTCATCAAAGGCACCCCCAACAGGTCAGAGTACTCCTCCAGGGTCGGAGCTAGGACATAGTCTGGGAACACAAAACACCTGAGTTGTGGGTCGTAAAACTGCAGAAGAGCATAGAGGCCATTCAACTCGTACGTAGGAAGCTTATATACAATACCCAGAAGTCTCCCATAACTCTTTCTGAAACTCTCCATCACTGTCTTATCAGCCAAAGAAATCAAAGTCCGTAACTCTCGAATGTCCGATGTTGGTAGTTTGTAAGCCACTGTCTTCTTCAGAGATGTCATACCTTCCAGGAGGATCAAGATTACTAGAACCAGGGGAGAAATATGCACCTGCAACACAGACACACGTTAATGACATACAAATGAGGATGCAAACAATGCAAAATGCAATCATGCAGCAGGAGATCAAGATGACTGTGCTGTTGAGGAGATGAAGGCTCTGTATCAACGAAACCACAATACTGCTCTGTCAAGAACAATCATATCTCTGATGAGAATAAACCCCTGATACCAGACCATAAATCTGCTCTGTCAAGAGCAAACACATATCTGATGATGAGAACCTCTGATACCAACAAAACTGATTCACTGTCAAGAAAAACAGGTAGTATGAAGGTTAAGGTTTCCTACAACAAACCTGACCCTGCTCACAGGTATGGACCTAATCACGAAAAAGGTTCAACATCCTATGCGGTCATCAGCGTCACAGACTTTCAAGAAATGATGATACGATACCCAGGAGGTGTGGCATCATCATCTCTTGAAGTGGCCTCACTTAGCTGAATTCCAAATGATTGGTTCCCAAAGTCGACAATCCTCAGATCCGACAACCCCTCGAGTCCAAAGGACCAATAGGAAGTCATCAAAGAGAACCTCGTCTGAGTGTGGATTACATGGGAATTGATGCAAGCAAAGCAAGCACGTCCTCCACTATCCCACTCTAATACTATGTAGCTCTCAAACCTGGGTTTGGCTTCTCACTCATCAGAATGCCCCTCCCACAACAGCACAGATAATCATATCATGCTGAAAAATAAAGTGCGGGAGATAAAATGCGATAAATAAAACCCAACAGGTAAACATACAAGCGCTAGGATTGACTCTCGTACATGGACGTTGGATCCCCAGATTGACTCGCATAAGGGACGTTGGGTCCCTAGGAAACTATCAAGTCCCCAGCAGAGTCACCAGTTGTCGCTACCGCGAAAATAAGGTGCCGGCAAAAAAGAAGAGTCACCACCTTTCATTATTTATCCCTCAGAACGGGAAAGGAAACGATCGGAAAAAACCTGACGAAAAGGTATAAGACAAGGTCATCGCAACCATTGTCTGGATTCGGGAGTCGGTTACGCAAGGGGAAGGTATTAGCACCCCTCACGTCCATCGTACTCGATGGGATCCATGCTTGTTGTGTTTATCTGACGGGTTGGTTTACTATCTACCTATCAAGGCCGGTATAAAAAGAAAAGAAAATGACTCGGCAAAGCGTCGCGCTTTATGCCTATGTATTCTCATCAGAGAATGAGAAATCAGAGTCAACGTAGTTCGGCTAACTACGGGTTACGGGGGAAGGTGGCTCGCCAATACATCATTATTGTGCCTACGTACTCTCAACAGATATGAGAGATCAGAGCTTACGTAGTTCGGGATACTACGGATTACGGGAATTCAGATTCATCTGTTTTTCCAAGTAGGGTTAACAAATAGTTCCAGCAGTTTGGTGTACACAGCTCGACCCTTGGAGACTTAGGCGTTACCGTTTTGCGGTAGAACTGGGAGTTAACGACACTCTTTTCTTCAGAAAAGCTTCCTTTGACTTATGGGCCCACGGGGCAAAAAGGTTTGAAGTTCGTTTTCTGTCTTTTACGGAAGAACTGTTTTTTAGTTGTCTGTAGTTTGCACAGCATTAGAGACTATGACCTGGGAACGAATGCATCGCATATCGTCCAAAGGACGTATACTAAACATTCTAGACGATTGAGAGGAGGCGGCTCAATTATCATTACCCAAGTAGCTTAAGGCTCGTAATGTACTTATACTAACTTGCCTTTATTACATTTTTTACTGTTGTTTCAAGATGAGAAGAGAACGACTTCTACGGGGAGACTATCAAGTCCTAATGTTGTCATGCCAAGGATTCATCCTATGGTTGAGGTTTGAAACAGGGAACCTTTAGAAGTTATCATGCATAGGTTTCAACCTAAAGTTCTATCATCACTTCCTTATCAAAGGAAGTGAGATTCCTAGGGATCATGTCAATGATAAACAGAAACAGATAAAGCATCAGCTTAAACAGTAAATAGTAAACGACTGTAAAATGCATGCAATGCAAGTGAGGGAAGAAATGTGTGTGGGGCCTCAGCCTCCACAAGCTCGTCTCTACCTCAAGCTAGATATGAATAACTGCAATCATACAGGAAAAATAAAATAAAATGCCATCAAGCAAATCACAAACCACATAGGCAAGGGAGCAGGGCTCTACCGAATACCCGCAAGAAAAGCCATACAGTAACAATACAAGCAGAGGGAGAAACTCAACCTCTAGTTCAATCATGCTCCTAGCTTAACACAATCTAAACATGAACTTATTCTAATGCATCAATCACAAGTATCAACTTGTTCTTCATCTTCTTCAAGCTTCAGATTTTTCTTCAATCTCAATTTATCTTCTTCACACAAGTGTCAACTTGTTCTTCATGATCTTTAAGCCTCAGCTCCAATGGCAGTCTTCAAACAAAAGGGAAGTGTAACCTCTAGCATCTTCAATCTTCTAGTAAGGAACTCCATCCTCTAGCAAGGGAGAAAGATTCATCTAACAAGAGCAAGGTGGGGATAGGGAGAAGCAAAGTGAAGACCAAAGGTCACCTCTAAGCACTCCACCATCAAAGAAAGGAACCCTCAAAGGTTCTACCAACTTGTGAAGAGCCATACATCCTACCAAAGGAGGGATGAGGCTTTCACAATGGGACCTTACATAATAGGGAGGAATGGAAGTGATCAACACCTTCCATGTTTCATGAAGGAAGAAAATCTATTCTAAGAGATCTCCCTAAAAACCCTAATCCTTAACCCGAAACAAACTACACCAAAGGGAGAGCAATCTTCAAGTCCAAGCTCCACCATGCATTCCACAGCAGCCCACATAAGTCTTTATCATCATCCAAAAGCAAGAGAAGCACAACCCTAGTCTAAGGGAACTAATGGAGTCATTCTAGTTGAGTTAGCAAGTTAGGATCACCTAAAACCTAGTATTAAAGTTAATTCTAACTAAAATACTAAAATCAATTATAAAATCTTACAAAAATAACTATGGGAACCTATGTCAATCATGACTCTACCATATTAATTCCAGAGATCAAATCCTCAAATAAGACCTAGAAATAAATTCTAAACTACAAGGTACTAAACTTAAACCCTAAAAAGAAGCACCTAAAGTTTCAACCTAAAAACAACACCTAATTTCATCACAAAAATGTGAGAAAAATACTATAGGGGCATACATGTCTAAGCTAATCACAAACAAAAAATCAAGCAAAGACTCATCACCAAATGATCAAACTAAAATCATCAAACAGAGGTATCAACCATGGTAATTTTATTATCAAATAAAATGTAAAAAATGCACATAAAATAAAAATGCATGATTGTCCTAATATTTTTATTCTATAAAATTATAGATTCAATCATGAATCAGGGGGGAAAAACCTGGAATTAATTAACCTATTTTCCTATTTTTAATGAATTATTATCAAACTAATATGAAATGAAGAAAATAAAAGAAAATCAAAAGAAATTAATAAAACTTGCGTTGCAAATAGCAATTGCAATCAGTTCATATCCTTGGGTTGGACCAGATGGGAGGTGTGAACATCATTCCAATCACTAAGGCTAGGCGCTTCTAATTAATGAAACAGTGCGTATCAGCTAAAGGGTCCATGTCTGACTTTCAAAACCAATCGTGGTCGTGTGTTTGGGTTACTTGGTCAAGCTTCAAAGATGATCCAACACTCACGGTTCATCTTCCTCATTCAAACATTCAGACATGGAGGGAAACCAGACGGTGTCCTGAGCAGTGGCGCCACCGTCTTCTCCGGTGAGGTCCAATACACAGGTCATCAAAAATAACAACGATACATCATCTTACTCAATTTTTCCTCCTGATCATGAATCTCAACTCCAAATCATCTAAATCTTTCTCTAACTCAAAACACAATGGCATCTTCAGAATTTGCCAAAATCTTGAATCTCAACATTCTCCAAATTAAATGCACATAAATACTCCTTATCTCATGGTGATCATCTTACACTATACAATCTTGATTATCCATCCAAAAATCTCTAGAATTCATCCTCAACATAAATTGGTCATCATCCTAACTTGTGTCTATTCATGCAATTAATCATCTCAAATCCATCTACACATCACAAGGATCCTAACCACCTATAGATTTCTATCTATCTCCTCCTAAATTATGCATAGTGATGAAAAGTACCAACCTGAGTTCAGAGGTGTAACAGAAGCAGTTCATGATCACTTCAACCTCCAAGATGATGCAGATACACTCCAAAACACTTTCTAAAGCCAATGCAACCTTCAATTTCTCTTGATTTGGCATGGAACTCAAAACTCGATTTCTACTTGCAGCTCTGAATTTTCAATGGCTCTCTCTGCTACCAGCTTCAAACTCTTCCCAAAAAAGTGGCTGAACACACTCAACAACTTATATAGAACTCATTGGGATCATCTAGAACCTTCTCAAAGCTTCAGAATGAGAAATTGGATTTTCAAATTCTCCTCAAAATCTCATTCATGACAGTCACTATTCCCTCTCTGTTTTGGCCTCAGCAAGCTTGCATTCAACTTCTCATGAGATATTGAACATGAATGGTGGTGATTCTCCCCTTGTTTCAATCCAATGGCTCATGCTTGATATGTTACTTCATCATGAAGAAACAAAGAAAAAGGGCATGATAGTGGACTCAAATCAAAGTTCTAATATTGCCAAAGTTTCTAGAATGCATTTTCCATTCAAAAAATGATATTATTTTGCTTCATTTGCACACAAAATGATTTATTTGAAATTTTGGCCTTTAATTCATTTTAATTCTTCCTTTTTCACCATTTCTTGAACCAAGTCTCTCCTTGAGCCATTTCAATGCCTCCTTGATACATGGTCAAGGTTAAAACCCCATTTTGAGAAACTTTCAAGTTGAACAAAATTTCATTTGAGATGTCTAAGTTGGTGAAAATGACCCATAACCAAAAATGACCCATAATCACAACTTCCCAAAAAACTCTTGACTTGTCAAAGCCATAAGTTGAGTTCTACAAATCCTATCAAGTACTTCTAGTACTCTCTAGATAGCTAAGAGAATAAGGAACAACATTCATGTTTACCAAAAGTTCATAGGAATCATCCTTCTTGGTCAAAAGTGTCATGCAAGTGGGGTAACTTTCAAGCTCCAAATTCACATGCCTCAGATGACTTGTAACTTGTCTGGCTCATAACTTGAGTTCTATAAACCCTATCAAGGACTTTTAGTACTTAAATTAAAGCTAAGATCAAGCCTTACAACAATCATGTTAGGGTCAAGATGAAATGACAATCATATCTTGAGTTAAATAGTCTTGAAGTCAGGGGTCAAACTAGGGGATTTTACACTGTCAAGTCTTAGAAACCCTAGCTTGAAACCTCTCAAACTCTTCAATCATGATGATTTGACCTTGGAATCATCCTTAGAACATCTCAATGTATCAATCCATGATCACATGGCTCTTGGATTAGGTCTCAACCTTGTTCAAATCATCAGTTGACTTAGGGTTGACCCAGTCAAACCCTAATTGCACCACTCATGGCTGTGTCTTCTTAATCTTGCACAATGACCTGTCTAGGCCTCAAAGTGATCTTCAAACCTTATCATGAGCTCTATCAAGACCTCAAGTCCAACTCCATGGATTCAGAATCATCAGATGACTTCCCACAACTCTCAAGTTAGGAGATCCACACTCTTGGTTTCAACCACTCTCTCTGAGGATCTTTTAATTTCTCTGACAAGGATATCAACCCTTGAGCACCTGAATAACCTTCCTGGCTAGCTTCATAGTCTTGTATAGCTCTTAATTGGTGATCATACCTCTTGATCCCCTGCATACATATCAATGAAATGCAAATGACAATGTTAATGTGAATGAGATGAAACATAAGCTAGGTGAAGAAGTGTTGGGCAAATTTTGGGGTGCAACACAAACCTTAAAGGGTCATTGCTAGAAATTAAATGACTAGTTAGTGAGGACAATAAAATAACGAATCCATAACAAGAATGAGAAGATAGAACAAATTTGGGGTATGACAATGTGAATTACAATGATTATGGCCAAAGTGTTGAATCACAATGTATATATAAGGCCAAAGTGTTGAATTACAATGTATGTATAAGGCCAAAGTGTTGAATTAAAGGCTTGAATTATAAGCAGGGAGAGTAATTTTTATAAGAAGGTTTATTGAAAAAAATATAAAAAAAGTGATTATTTAAAAAAAATTTTAAATCGTGAATAATAGACAACGTTTTTATTAAAAAGCGCTGCTAAAGGGGGGGGCATAGAGAGCGCTGTTATAGGAGGAGAAAGGGGGGAGAATAGGCAGCGCTTTGAAAAAGCGCTGCTAAGGGGGGAGAATAGGCAGCGCTTTTGGGAAGTGCTGCTAAAGGGATGGTAATAGGCAGCGCTTCTGAAAAGCGCTGCTAAAGGTGGGGGGGGGGGGGGGGGGAATAGGCAGCGCTTCTGAAAAGCGCTGTTGTATGGGGGGAGAGGCAGCGCTTTTCAAAAGCGCTGCTAAAAGGGAGGTGGGGAAGCGCTGCTAAAAGTGCTGCTAAATGGGGCCTATAGCAGCGCTTTTTCCATAAAAAAACGTTGCCTTTACCTTTAGCAGCGCCACTTTAGGCAGCGCTGTTAAAGGCAAAAAAAAACGTTGTTAAAGGTCTTATTTGACATAGTGTTAAGGTTTTGGGTGAGTATGTAGTGTGTCTCTCACAAAGATGTTACTTGTATTAGATAGCGCGCTATGTAGATACAGACACGGTCGCATATCTGTGGTGGAAAGCATCATACGTATAATCACATCTTATAGTTGTGATAGATGTTTTCCATGTATATATATATATATATATATATATATATATATATATATATATATATATATATATATATATATATATATATATATATATATATATATATATATATATATATATATATATATATATATATATATATATATATATATATATATATATATATATATATATATATATATATATATATATATATATATATATATATATATATATATATATATATATATATATATATATATATATATATATATATATATATATATATTCTGAATGTCTACCTTTATTATCAATATAATAAAATTAATCTCTATAAAATATTTTGATTTAAATTTTAATTCATACAAGTATAATTTTTTTTAATCATTAGTACTTTGTTTTATTTTTGTAAAATAAATTGTTTCGACTTGCTCTTATGGCCCAATTAAATATGATCCAATCTAATATTGAACATTCTAAAAACATTGGTGATAAAAGAGTTTATTGATTGTTGGATTCAACGATCACGAAATGTTCATGTTTGGATCATATGATCAAGATCGCCAAATTTCCACTCAGAAAACTCAACATTCTCCAACCGTCCTATATTCAGTATCCATTAACATTCACAATACAATATCCATTAGCACATGAACTTTAGTTTTCTCTTGCTCCTTACATCTAATATCCATCAAAATCCACAATTTAATATCCATTAAAATTCACAATTCCATGAATAAAACAACCTCTATCCAAATTTAATTGAACTCGAAGTTAAGCATTCAATATAAACCTAAGTTCAATTTTCTTTCGAACTCAACATTCAACATTCCATGTGCATTAACATTTAACATCTAACACCCAAAGCTCGATATCCTAAAGAATGCTGAAATTCTATGTCTTTTTTGAATCATTTCTCACTTTTCATATGATTTAACAATATAATTGTTTTTGTATTTGATCAACTCTCATATCTTGCTAGCTCTCACATTTTATCTGTTTTTGCATCATCAATTTATCTGCTTTCGAATAACCAACTTATCTGCTCTCGGATAACCAATTTATCTACTTTTGCATAACCAATTTAGTTATATTTGCATCACTAATTTATTTGTTTTCACATCATCAATTTATCTTCAAGTTCATATTTATTTAAAGAGGTGTTAAATTGACTCGAGGAAGGAGTTACACAAAAAACATAAATTTTCTAACCTGACTCTTTTGTTTTATAGGTTGCTCTTGGTAGAAAGGATATTTTTCCTCAGTGTCCACATAAAGTTCCTTGTTTATAGAACTTAACATACACAATGCCACATCAATTGGAGAAGATGCAGTTATGAAAAGCTTTGATGTTGGTTAGAACAAGATGATGAATAGAGAGTATATTCAATGTGTGTTTTACAGTTTGCAGCAACTACTTTATAACAACATAAGACAATGTATTTATAACAGAAAACTAACTCTCTAACAACCTCCCTAACTAACTCATTAACTAACTCACTAACTGAATTATATAACAAATACACCTCCTTAATTCAATTAGTTTGGTGCTTCAATCATGCCCAACTTCATATTTAAGTCATCAAATCTGCTTGTCTTCAATGGTTTTGTGAGCAAGTCAGCTAATTGCTCACCTGTCTTGCAGTACTTTACCTTCAACCTTCCATTATTACTTGTTCTCTTAAGAAATGAAACTTGGTTTCAATGTGTTTGCTTCTACCATGTGCCACAGGGTGTTTTGCCAAATCTATAGTTGATTTGCTGTCAATCTTGAGCTCCACTCTTTCACACTTTATCAGTTTCAATTCCAACATCAATATGTTTATCCACTGAGCTTGACAAGCTGCCATGCTTCGAACGCAAACTCAAACCTCGATTAACATCGAGTATTTTCACAAATTACTTGAACGAAAAAGAGAGAGTTTAGAGTCTTCTATTCTCTCCCTGAATACTTGGATTGGAGTCTTCGAGCCCTCTTTTCGATTGTTTGAATGTGAGGAGTCTTCTTCACACTAGAACAATTGACTTCTCTAAAAAAAACCTTACACTATTTAGTACGCAATTTCAAACCTCGATCAACGTCGAGTACTTTCTTCAAACTAAATCAATATACTTAACCATACGTAAACACAATTTCAATAAAAAGATGAAAAGGGAGTTGGACTGGAGTCTTCGATTTCTCTTCTCGATTGTTTGGGCCCGATGAGCCTTTCTTAAGTTCAAGCAATTGTCTTCTCTAAAAAAAACTTTACAACACGACTCTACCTCAAACTATATCTTTTTTAATAAACGAAATCAAAACCTATTTTCTCAACACTTAGATGAAAAAGAGAGAGAGTCAATTCTTTGACTCAGTCTCCCGATTACTTGGGCCCGAGGAGCCTTTTCGAGTAATCGTCATCCATTTAAAACACTCTAACTATATCAAAGTTATTTCATAATATAAGATGAAAAAGAGAGAGATTCAAGCCTTTGACTCATTCTTCCGATTACTTGGGCCCGATGAGCCTTTCTTAAGCTTCAAGTAATCCTCATCCGTTTAAAATACTTTAACTATCTTCCATCGTTCAAAACACTTTCCAAACTCAACCTATTTTTGAGATGGAAAGGAGAGAGAGTAAATTCTTTGATTCACTCTCCCGATTACTTAGGCTCGATGAGCCTTTCTTAAGTTTCAGGTAATCATCGTCAAATAAAACATCCAACACGGAAAACTCTCTTTTCTCGCCCCCGTGCAATTGAAAGTTCTCCAAATACTAATCCCTCTCCCTCGTGTGATCTATAACTTAAACAACTTTCCCAAAGAGTATTTTTTAGTCCCTTCTTCCATGTATACAAACTGGTGCTTCAGCCTTTCCTAGCGAGCAACACCCGTTCGTTTAAAACATAAACAGCCCAAACGTAGTTGTCCAAACTACGGACGCTCTGATTTCTCATTTGTCAATAAGAATACGTAGGCATAGGATTGCAAAATCCTAGCGAGCTACCTTCCCTCCATCTTCCTTTTTTCCCAAACCTTTACTCGTAGTCCCACGAACTATGATACTCTGACTTTCCCATTGCACGAGGGAGTATGTATGCACAAGGGCCTCAATCCTTAGTGAGCACCCTAATAAAAAACCACTCATTTCCCCCTTAGAAGCGAATCCTTTAGAAGATAAACAAGCGTAGCTAACTTTTCTCTCGAATCGAATCAAGAGGTTCCCATTGAGTACAACGAACATAGAGGGTGCTAATACCTTCCCTCTTGCGTACTCAACTCCCGAACCTAGAATTTGGTTGCGATGACAATGTTCTTATCTCCTTAAAGGTTTTATTGATATTTTCCTATTCCTTCCTTGGAATGATAAAGTTTGGTGGCGACTCTGTTCGAACTTTTTTTTCTGTGTACATCGCGAGGATCGTATTTTTCAAGGTACAACACTCATCAATGACATTTCGAACACCCCCAGCATCATACTAGCAAATTATTTACAATGGGATTCATTAGTGAGTCCAAATATAATACCATCAACATAAATTTGAACTAATAGGATATGCTTTTATTTAAGCTTTATAAACAAAATATTATCTACCTTACCAAGATTGAATCATTTATTAATTGAAAAGATACTCAGGCGCTCATACCTAGCTCTAGGAACCTTTTTGAGACCATAGAGTGCTCGTTTAAGTTTAAGAACAAAATCAGGATTCTCATGGTCTTCAAAACCTAGAGTTTGAGAGACGTAAAATTCTTTGTTTATAAATCTATTAAGCAAAATTGATTTTACATCCATCTGATACAACTTAAAATCCAGGCAGCAAGTGAATGCAAAAAGGAGTCTAATCGCCTCTAAACAGTCTACAAATGCACAAGTGTCTCCATACTCAATTACTTTAGCTTGACTATAAACTTTTGAGATCTAGTACTTACTAAAACTTTTAACCTCAGATCTAGTATTTACACTCTTTCTGATATCTCTAAGCATGTGATCAGACGGGTACTCTTTTGCAACAATCCATTCTTAAGGAAGTTTAGTTGATGTCTGTTGTTTTTCTTCTTCGTGTCCACTATCCAATTTATCATTCTTAATGTCCTCATCTTTTGCAGGACCCTATTTGAAAGTGTCATCTTTCATTAATTCTTCTATTATTATACTTGAAACATCAAAACCAGAAATACTATATTTTTCCTTTTATTTTGGAGTTTGGTCTCATTAAAAGTAGCCTGAACATACTCTAGACGTGAATACAAGTATAAAGGATTGGGGGCTCAAGCCCTTATTATAACACTTGAGGCCGAAGAGGGCGGGGAGTGTTTGTAACACACGAGGCCAAAAAAGGTGGGGAGTGGTCGCCTGAGTTCACATCAGAATGAGAAAAATCCTGAGGTTGTGCATGTATGGGACTGCATGGTTGAAGGAGGGCTTATAAGGATTGATTGTTATTACCTATACCAACAAGATATATTTTATTTTCGGTAGCCTAACAAGTAAGAACTCCATAGTTAAGCATGCTTGACTTGGAGTAGTATTTAGATGGGAGACCTTTTGAGAAGTTTCCTAGAAAGCGTTTGAGTACGGACAAAACATGATAAAAAGACTCATGTTAGTTTATGAGGTCAGTCAATAATCATGAAAGTAGTCTGGGGCATTACAAGTGATATCAGAATAGACCTTTCCTAGTACGATGTGGTTCGTGGACGAAGCAAGCGAAAGCTAGTGGGCATGTAACACCCGAGATCAAAGAGGATGGGGAGTGATTGTATCATCCAAGACCGAAGAGGGTGGGGGATTGGTCACCTGAATTCACATCGGAATGAGAGGATCTGGAGGATGTTGTCGCTACTGGAAAAAAAAGAGGCCGACAATGATAGAAGAGTCGCCACCGTTCGTTATTTATCCCAAAAGAGGGAAAGGAAACGATCAGAGAAAACCTATGAAAAAGGGATAAGATCGGTCATTGCAACCAAATCTCGGGTCCGTGAGTCGATTACGCGAGGGGAAGGTATTAGCACCCCGCACGTCCGTCGTACTCAACGGGATCCACACTTGTTATCTATCTAAAGGGTGTTGAAACTATCTAGCTAAAGGTCTCGGGGACAAAAGAAAAGAAAAAAAATGACTCGGCAGAGCATTGTTGCTCTGTGCCTACGTACTCCCTCGTGCAATGGGAAAGTCAGAGTCATTGTAGTTCAGAAAACTACGGGTGAAAGGCGGAGGAAGGTTGCTCTCCAAGACATTGTCGTCTTGTGCCTACATATTCTCGTCTGGTACGAGAAATCAGAGCAAACGTAGTTCTGGCTAACAAAAACACCGGTTGGTTCAAAATGTTTTACCCGAGTAGGGTTAAAACTTAGTTCTAGTAGTTAGGTGTATGCAGCTCGACCATTGGAGACTTATGCGTTACCCGTTTGCGGTAGAACCAAGAGTTAAAAAAACTCTCCTTATGAAAAAGGTTTTCCAAATTAAGATCCCGAAGGATAAAAATGTTTGAAATTGTTTTTGTGTTTTTTTAGAGAAGAAGTGTTTTGAGTTTGATTTGTAACTCATGTTGCACTAAAGACTATGACCTAGGAGCGAATGCGTACACTAAAGACTATGTACACTAAACACTCTAAGCAATTGAGAGGAAGCCCCCAAACCACTACTTCCCAAGTACTTAAGGCTCGTAACGCACAACATTCATTAACCTTTATTAAGTGTTTTGAAAGTGTTTAAAGATGAGAAGAGAAAGGACACACTAAAGGGAGACTAACTTAAACCCCTAAAAGTTGTCATGCAAAATGATCCTATGATTGGGATGAAAGGGAATGCTACCTAATGTTATCATACATGGGTTCAAGCATAAGGTCTATTATAATCTCAAGAGATTAGAGGTCCTAAGGGAACATGGCAAAGAAGAAAGAAGAAGAAGGAAGCATAAAATAAGAAAGATGCATGTATGCAAACATATAATGCACAATTATAATGATAGCGAGAGAGTAACAAAGTGCGGGGCAGTAGCCTCCACAAGCACATCTCAACCTCAAGCATGCACATGAGAAGATGCAAAAGGATGCAAGCAAAGAAAAGAATGCACAAACACAAACAAGAACAAACAAGGGTGAGACAAAATGGGAGAAAGAAAACTTCCTACAACCATTACCATCAATCACCATTCCCAAAGGCAAACCAAATGAAAGGAGATGAAGATAAAATGAAATGTGAGAATGGGAGGAAATATGAGGACATAAAGGAACTCATATGGGCAAGTCAACCAAAGTGTACACAAGAAACAAACCAAAAAGCACCAAAAGGTCCTCAAGGATTCACCATTCATGACATGTTTCAAATACCTCCAAAGGAGGGACCAAACCATCTCAAATGGGATTCCAAATTCATTGGACATAAGTAGGGATGATATAAGAGAATGCACAAAGCAAACATCAAACACAACCAAAAGTAATGCAAGAAAATGTAAGGAGAAAGCCAAAGTCTTAAACACATTCAACACTTGAAGCTCAAGTGGAAAGCCTAAAAATAAATGCAAACTTCAACAAGAAATGAACAAGTTTATGACCTAAAAATGAGTCTCCAAATACCTCAACATGTTAACAAAATGAATCAAGAAGAGTTGAGAGCTCAAAGGATCCATAAATGTCATTTCTAAATCAAACTAGATCACTTGCATGTATGAACCTCCCTTAGAAATAACTTGACTTGCAATTTACCTCAAAAATTGGAAAAAGGCTCAAATAAACCCAAATAAAATCTCAAATGAACATAACAATGTAGGAAACCAGGGGATAAAAGATCATAATCAATGTCATCTCAAATCATCATCAAAGAATTTGATTCACAAGGATGCACCAATTTAAGAGAGGGTTGTCGAGGGTCAACAAAAATGGGACAAAAGTCAAACCAAAAATGATCAAACCAGGGGCAAAATCATCTTATAAAACTATTCATCTCATCATGGAAGTTAGAAAAAAGTTTCAATCATTGGAGATGAGGATTGCTCAAGAAACCATGCAAGAACACACAAGGAGCAAGAAATAATCCAATTAAAACACCTCCAAACAATTAATTCTTTTTTAATTGAAAAATAATCCAAAAATGAAAAAAAATCAAAAATTAAATGACATCTCAAAATGTCCTAAAAGTATTTTTGTGCAATTTTTTAATCATTGGAGGTATTTTAAATGAATTAAAATCAAAACAGAATAAAAAAGAAAAAGAAAATAAAATAAAAACAAGATGTGTGTCAAATAGCTATTTCCAAAGGCAAAAACAGTTGGGCTCAAATGAAAGGGGGCGCAAACAGCATTTCTGGCCCAAACCAAAACAATCAGAATCTACACATGAAATGATGCGTTCCATTTAACTGTGTGGCAGTCAAAATCACACGCGTACTGGTCAGAACTAATCCAGGTCGTTGATCAAGCAGAGTCAAACAGTTAACCAATACAAGTGGCAAGCCAAGTCAGCAAACGTAAAACACAAACTAGACGTCGGAGCACTATGCTCCGGTCATCTTCTCCGATCACACCACCGGAGTAGCAGATCCAAATCTTAACCAAAACGTGCGAAATTATATACCAAATTGAAGCTCGTGCTACATAGATCATGATTCCACCGTTCAATTTCACTTATCACACAAATTAATAGAATCGAGCGATCAAAGTTTCATGTACACAACTGTAATTGCATCAAACACAACTCTAACCTATCCAGAATTTTGCTACACATGTAGGTCTTCAGTTTACAACAAAAATAGAGTGGAATTGATTCATATCACTACAACACAAATGACTTTTAGCAGCGCTATAAAAGACAGCGCTTTATGAAAAAGCGCTACTAAAGAGTCTTAAAAAAAAGAAAAAAATTGCATACCTACGACACCGCTTTGTAAAAAAGCGCTGCTAAAGAGGGGGTCTAAGAAAGTGATTTTTAGAAGCGCTGCTAAATGGTGGGTCTAAGAAAGCGCTTTATAAAAGCGCTGTTAAAGGGGGGGCTAAGAAAGCGCTTTCTATAAAAGCGCTGCTATAGGATGGGAGGGGGAGGGGGAATAAGCAGCGCTTTTAAAAAGCGCTGCTAAAGGGGTAAAAAAGCGCTGCTAAAGGGGGTCCTAAGGCATATCTATAGCAGCGCTTTAGAAGCGCTGCTAAATGCCATGTAAAAGCGCTGCTATAGGTTTAAGTAGCATAAATTTTAAAATTCCCAGTTAAAGCACAGAACATAACAGTATTCGTCTTCTTCTTTCCCAGACGCGAAAACGAACCCTAACTCTCATTTTGCTTTCGTCCTTCCGTCCGTGCCTCATTCCTTTCGTCCTTCTGCATTTCCACCATCGTCCGTCCATTTTTGACGGTCGTCTCTGTCATCCGTCTGTCCATTTCCACCACCGACGCATTTCCACCATTTTTGAGGTATTTAAAGTTTTTCATTTTTCATATTTATTATTCTGATAGTTGAATGCATTATTGAAGTGTGATTCTTTCTATTTCTTGCAAATGGAATGTGTTTGTAGTTATGGGATCTTTCAAAAGAGTGTGTTGTTGTTTGTAGGTGAAGAATATAAACGATGCATCACCTTCATGAAAGCATGCTTTAATAGTAGAAAGGGAATAGATAGTTTATTATATTATATTTATTATAAATGAGTGATTCAATTTCAATTACAATATATTTATTATCTAGTTTTTTTAATATGATTTGTTTTGGTGGATTATCTAGTATTTTTGTTTTGGTTAATTATTAATATGATTTTAATAAAATTTATATTTTTTCTGTTATAGGGGTTACCTGAGAAGAGCAAGGTTGTGATCGTTTCCAAGCATCCTACTGTGTAGCTTTCTTAGAAGTTAGTGATTTATTTACGGGTATTCTCTGTTTTTGCTTAACTTTCGTAGTATGGATAAAAAATGGATGTCTGTTAATCGATTGTCAAAAGAGTACGAGAATGGGGTATCGAAATTCGTTAAGTTTGCTGTTGAACACGCCAAAGACCCTAGTAGAATCACATGTCCTTGCTTAGGTTGCTGTTATGGGCGTCGAATTGACGCGGTTCAGTTGGAATCTCATTTAATGAGACATGGAATTTATCGAAGTTACACATGTTGGACATTGCATGGTGATATAAGTAACGATAATGCTGAACCCCAGAATAATATGACCTCCGCTTCAAAGGACAATGGCAGGGATACATACGATTGTGATCGAGTCGAAGAGATTGCAGAAGCACTTGAAGAAGATCTTCAAGATTGTCCAAAGATGTTTGAGAGGTTGGTAAGCGATTGTCGCTACTGCGAAAATCGGCACCGGCTATGACAGAAGAGTCGCCACCGTGCGTTATTTATCCCAACGGAGGGAGAGGAAACGCTCAGAGTAAACATAACGCAAAATGGGAAAGGAATGGTCGTTGCAACCAAATCCTGGATTCGGGAGTCGATTACGCAAGGGGAAGGTATTAGTACCCCTCACGTCCGCCGTACTCGACGGGATCCACGCTTGTTTTCTAGTACGGATTGTTATTCTATCTACTCTACAGGTCTGGGTTAAAAAGAAAAGAGAATGACTCGGTAAAGTATCGCACTTTATGCCTACATATTCCCGTCTGGAACGAGAAATCAGAGTCAACGCAGTTCGCCTACCTACGGGAAAGGAGGGGAAGGTTGCTCGCTAGGATACGGCATCCTATGCCTACGTACTTTCATACAGCATGAAAGATCAGAGCAAACGTAGTTCGGGCTACGGAAGACACAAGCTTGTCTGACTGTTTTTAATACCTTATGAAAGGGTTTTTCTTGATTAAGAGTCCAAGCGGACAAAAATGAAACTTTGATGTTTGTTTTGAATCTTTTACGAAAGAAGTGTTTTTTAGTTTGTTTGCAATCTCTGACGCACTAGAGACTATGATTTAAGAGTGACTACGTCGCGTGTCACCCAAAGGGTACCACCCTAAGCAGCCAGACTACTGGAAAGAAGCTCTCCAGCAACCCTTTCTCAAATAGCTTAAGGCCCGTAACGTACGACATCGATTATCCTTATTACTGTATTTTTGAGTTTTTTTGAGATAAGAAGAGAAAGGAGCTCTAAAAACCCTAGGGTTGAGAAGGGAATAAAAAACTAACCTAATGTTGTCATGCATGGATAAGAATCCTAATGTCTGTCATAATTCCCTCCTGCACAGAGGAAATCAGAGATCCTAGGGGATAAACAGAAAAGAAAGCAAACAAATACAGTAAAATGCATGCAATGCAGCAATACAAGCGAGGCAAGGGAGTCCCACTCAACCTCGAACCTGGGAAAACAACAGGCAAAGTGAATCAACATTCACCTCAAACCTAGGGGGCAAGCTACACAAGCCAACAAACAATACAGAAAACAAAACCCCAAAGCAAAGGAGGCAGCCCAAGCAGCAGCACCAAACTCCTACAGCAAACAGCAGCTCTGACAGTAATAGTAAACCCTAGCTTCAATTCTCCAGCCAGCTCCTGACAGCAAAGTTGACAGTAACATAACTCCATCTTCAAGCAGACCTTATGAAAGGCATCTTCAACATCTTAGATCTTCATCCCCAAGCTCTAGCAAGCTCCACCAAGAAAGATTGGTTATTGAGATCAATTTATAATGAATGGAAACTAGTAAAAATCAAAGGAAATCACTAGAAACCATCATCTGCAAAGAAGGGTATCCTCAAAAGTTCTACTCTTTAAGGCATACCACTCATCTCTCCAAGGGAGAGATGGGACTTCCTTAGGAGGACTTTGAATCATAGGATAGGATGGAAGCAAACAGAGCATTCCATGTTTGAGGCAAGAAATGAACTAAGTCTAAAAAGCTCTTCCTAAAACCCTAATTTTCCTAAGCTCCTAACAAGCATTCCAACAGATGAGAAACCTTCAACTCCAAGCTCCTTAAAGCTATCCAAAGCAACTTCAATTGGTCCTCCAATTCATCCAAACAGAGTCCAAGCCAAAAGCCAAAGCAACATGGCTAACCAAGTTGAACAAGCCAAACACTCAAAGGGAGAAAACCACAAACAACACACAAGTTGTAAAATCCAAATAAAATGCTAAAATAGATCATAAAATCCTAATTAAATTTCTAAGGGAACCTAAGCCTATACCCAATACCCCATATAAATCCCAGGACCTAAATCAAACACTAAGTCCCCAAACTATGCCCTAAACTACAACTAGTTGTTTTGAAACCCTAAATCTAACACTCCTTATGTTCACCACTCAAATTGGCCTAAAATTTATTCACAAAATTATGATAAAATTTCTAAGGGTACAGGTTTCTCTAAGCTAACTAATCCAAAAATAATCAGCTCAAAATTCATCACCAATTATTCACAATAAAATCAGCAAAAACACATGTCAAACAAATTAAAAATAAAACCAATTAAAATACAAAAAATGCAAATAAAATAAAAAATGCATGAATTAACTATTTTTCAATCCTATTAAATTCTACATTTTTTAAGGAGTTAGGGAAAAAAATCTAGCTAAAAAATGATTATTTTCCTATTTATTATGAATTTTAGAAACAAAATGGATTAAAAATAAAAAGAAAATCAAATAAAAGAAATTAAAATGCTGGAATAAATGAGGGCCATGAGATTAATTGACTGGTAAACGCATCCAATGCTCCAGAGCGTGTCCACGCGTGCCTCCCAGTCACACGCTGACTGGGATTAGTGAAACGGTGCGTTTAGCAGTCAAAGTCAGCCAATTCAAAAACAAGTCGTGGCCATTGGATGAGTTGAAAGAGTCAAGGTCCAAGCAAGATCCAACGTCTAAGAGGTCATCTCCTACCTCTGAACTCAGGTGAGGCCAACTGTTCAGGTGTGGTGGTCCGGTGACTGCACCACCTCCTTCTCCGGTGAGTTCATGATCCAATGATCCAGAAAATGCAAACTCCATATCAATTCTACTCAGAATTTCACCAGGATTCCAAATCTCCTATCTAAATCTCCTAACTCTCAATGGAAATTAAAACACGAAGCAATCTTCAGAATATGCCAAAATCTCAGCCATCACCATTTGTAAAATTGAAACCACAGAAATGATCACCATCCTTCAATGATTATCATGATTTATCCAACTTGTTTTGAAACCTCAAGATCATGTATAACCGTCTCCAACCAGAAAATGATCATCAAACGTAATTGTCACTAATCAACTCCAAACCAATCCAGAAACGTTCCCCAATCATCCTAGGTCCTAACCACATGCACATTGCTAACTAATTCTCCCTAGAATGATGTAGAATTTTAAGGTTACATACCTGTAAAAATGGGATCAACAGAGGTGCAAAACAATGGATTCAAGCTCCACAACTCTCCATGCACGATCAATGAAGTAAGAGGAAGCTTTTCCAACCCTCAATTTGGCTTGAATGTGCCTTGAACTCCAAAACCGTTTTCAGTTAGAAATCTTGAAAGCTCAACTGCAAACTCTCTGTTCAGCACGAATTCAACACCAAAAACAATCTGAATTCACTCTAGCACTTAAATAGAAGCTGTTCATGGGCTTTTGGATCCAAATTGAAGCCCAATTTAGTGAATCCAAAAATCTGTTATACACTTGAAAATCCAATGGTGCAGTCACGATCTGCTTGTTACAGCTAGCTCTAGAAGGTTCTATTCAACTTCAAATGACCTTTTGAACATGTTTGGATAGCTAGCTTGGCCTGAATTGCCATGATTTTTGTTTTGGAATTGTAACTTGCAAATGAAGTAATCACTTTACAAAGCATGTCATGTAATCAGGCCTCATCTCAAAATTGTGCCAATGCCAATGTCTCTAAAATGCAATTTCTACTCAAAATGAGTATTCACATGATGCATTTAGGACCTATAATTCAAAAATTCCAATTTCTCTCCTTTGAATCATTTGAAAAATCCCTCTTTTTAGGCTATTTTGGAGCACTTCTTGATACATGCCAATCCAATTCACCATGGATCCTTATCTGACCTAAAAACAACATTCTAAAAACATTTCATGTTGAACAATTTTCCATTGGAGGCATGGAAGATAGAGATTTTGGCACATGCTTGAAAATGACCCATAATTCAACTTTCCCAAAATACCCATGGATTGCCAAGATCATAACTTGAGTTCCACAAATCTTCTTGAGGACTTATAGTACTCAAATTAAATCTAAGATCAAGAACTACAACTCTTATGTTAGCCAAAGATCCATTTAAAAACTCCTTGAGGGGAAAAAGTTGCTTGGAAGTCAAGTGACTTTCAGAGATAAATTTCAGTGTCCTCTGGTGACTTGTAATTTGCAAAGACCATAACTTGAGTTCTACAAATCTTCTTGAAGACTTCTAGTACTCAAATTAAAGGTATTGAGATGCTCTACAAGTTTCATGTTGGCCAAAGATCCATTTGAAACTTTTATTTTGACTTATATGGCTTTGAAGTTAGGCACTAAATAGGGGATTTTACACTGAAACCCTAATTTAGCAACTTCCCACATTCTTGATCTTTCTTTGCTTAACCTTGGCACAACACCACACATGTATCAACATACCAATTCATGAATCCCCTGACCTCAAGATAGGCTTTGATGCTCTCCAATTACTCAATTGAATTAGTGTTGACCCAGATGAAACCCTAGTTGACTGCACCTCAACTGTGGCTCTTGTACTTGAATCAATGACTTCAACCCTTCTCTGATGACTTAGATGGTCTCTCAGGCTCAGAGAACACCTCTAGATAGGCTTATTTTGACATAAATGGCACTTGATCCCTTGTTGGAGGACTTGATATGTCATGATATGCAAATTGTTGAAATATGTGAATGATGTAACTATGCAAATGAAATGCGATGAAACACAAATCAGGCAAGAAAAGGTTAAGCAAATTTTGGGGTGCAACAGTGATGCAGAGAAACCGTTGTATAAAGGTTGCACTACTTTCACAAGATTATCTACGGTATTAAAGTTGTACAACTTAAAGGCGGGTAATGGATGGTCGGATAAAAGTTTCACAGAGTTGTTAGCCCTGCTTCAAGAGATTCTTCCGGAGGATAATGTTCTTCCCAATCGAACCTATGAAGCTAAAAAAATGTTATGCTCTATTGGTATGAGCTATGATAAGATACATGCTTGTCCAAATGATTGCATTTTGTTTCGAAATGAATATGCATCATTAAACGAGTGTCCTAAATGCGGTGTATCTCGGTATAAGAAAAGGTTGTCACCAGCAAAAGTCTTATGGTATTTTCCTATAATTCCGAGATTCAGACGCATGTTTCATAGTGAAACAGATGCAAAACACCTGACTTGGCATGCAGATGATAGAATTATAGATGGGAAGTATCAACATCCGGCAGATTCACCACAGTGGCTGAAAATTGATAATGATTATCCTGATTTTGGAGAAGAAGCTAGAAACCTTCGCTTGGCATTATCGACTGATGGAATGAATCCGCATGATCTGCAAAGCATCTCACATTCCACCTGGCCTGTAATTCTTATGATTTATAACCTACCTCCATGGCTATGTATGAAGCGTAAGTACATGATGTTATCTATGTTAATTTCTGACCCTAAACAACCAGGGAACGACATAGACGTATACCTGACACCTTTAATCGAAGACTTAAAGAGTTTGTAGGAGAACGGTGTGGAAGTTTATGATGGATATAGGAAATAAAGTTTTAATTTGAGGGCTATGTTGTTTGGCACAATTAATGATTTCCCAGCATACGGAAATCTATCGGGGTATAGCATTAAAGGTCAATGTGCGTGTCCTATCTGTGAAGAAAACACATATTGGACGCGATTGGAATTTGGTCAGAAGAATGTCTTTCTTGGTCATCGTAGATTCTTAAATTTTAATCATCACTATCGTGGGTGGAGAAAAGCATTCAATGGAAATTCAGAACAACGTAGAGCTCCACCTACATTGACCGGCGAACAAATTTTTGAAAAGGTGAAAGATGTGAGTACTAAGTTTGGCAAGCCTTTTGCTCATACGCTTGGCACGCGTGGGTGGAAGAAGAGGTCAATTTTTTTTGAGTTGCCGTATTGGAAGTCGTTGTATGTACGACATTTCTTGATGTTATGCATATTGAAAAAAATGTATTTGAAAGTGTTATTGATACGTTACTCAATATAAAGGAAAGTCTAAGGATGACCTTAAAGCAAGAAAGCACTTGGTAGCAATGGGAATAAGAAATGAATTAGGACCCTTGAAGAAAGGAAATCACACATATCTACCACCTGCTTCATATACTTTGTCTAGAAAGGAGAAAAAGATAATGTGTAAGTTTCTGAGTGAAGTTAAAGTTCCAGAAGGATACTCTTCAGATATTAGAAGACTTGTTTCTATGAAAGACCTAAAGTTAAAGAGTTTAAAGACACATGATTGCCATGTTCTAATGGAACACTTTCTACCAATAGGTATACGTTCTATTTTGCCAGAAAAAGTGAGAGGCGCAATAACTAAATTGTGTTTTTTTCCAGATCTATTTGTAGTAAGGTGATCGATCCTGCGATCTTACCAACATTGCAAAAAGAAATAGTTATTACTTTGTGTGAGCTTGAAATGTATTTTCCTCCGTCATTCTTTGACATAATGGTACATCTAGTTGTGCATCTTGTGAAAGAGACACAACTGTGTGGACCTGCCTATATGAGATGGATGTACCCTGTTGAACGTTATATGAAAATATTGAAAGGGTATGTGAAAAACCGAAGTCGACCAGAGGGATGTATTGTTGAACGATACATTGTTGAAGAAGCTATTGAGTTTTGTACTGAATATTTGTCCAACGTTCAATCCATTGGCCTCCCAAAATCTGATGTTGTTGAAAAAATAGTAGGTAAACAGTTAATTGGAAATAAAGTTGTGACAGTTTCAAGGGATGAACGGGAGCAAGTGCATTTGTATGTTCTGCACAATGACATTGAGGTTGAGCAGTACGTTAAATTGCACAAGGACGTTCTCAGAGGTTTAAATCTGAATAGAAATGAAAATTGGATAGTACGTGAGCACAATCGAAGTTTTATGACATGGTTCAAAGAGCATATTTTTTCAAAGTTTTATTATGATCCCGCTTCAATAACAGAAAGGTTGAGATGTTTAGCATATGGTCCAAGTTTGCATGTGTTTTCTTATAGCGCATACGCAATTAATGGATACACATTTTATACCAAGGAACAAGATGATAAAAGTACAATACAAAATAGTGGTGTCACCGTGCTTGCCGAAGCAATGCACATTTCCTCGTATTTTGGGGTAATTGAGCGCATTTGGGTGTTTGATTATGAGAAGTTTCAGATTCTTATCTTTGGATGCAAGTGGGTTGAAAATAATAGTGGCATACGAATGGATAAGTCAGGTTTTTTGCAAGTGGATCTTAATAAGGTGGGGTACAAAGATGAGCCTTTTATTCTAGTCAGACAAGCTAAACAAGTGTTCTATGTCACTGATCCGACAAGTACGAAATGGTCTATAGTTCATTTTTCCAACAAAGTAATCGATGATAACATTGAAGAAAAGGGGGATGTTGATGTTGAGAATGAATCTTATATTATGGATGATCAAGATGAGAATATTAGAGCAGACGAATCATATATTAGAAATGATCATAACGAGGGAATTTGGATCAATCCATCCGTCTGTGTTGTTAAGAGACAAGTAAACCACGTTCAAACTAAGAAAAGAAAGAGATGTTAAAGGTACTTGTAAAATTACATATTGTCTCATTCAATAAAATTACATATTATTTCTTATTTATACGTACCATGTTTTTCTTATTTATACATTTCTTATGTGTGTATATATATATATATATATATATATATATATATATATATATATATATATATATATATATATATATATATATATATATATATATATATATATATATATATATATATATATATATATATATATATATATATATATATATATATATATATATATATATATATATATATATATATATATATATATATATATATATATATATATATATATATATATATATATATATATATATATATATATTTCTTATTTACATATTTGCATGTCATTCGTTTGATACTTTGGTTTTTCTGAATTACAGGTATATTATGGCCAGCAATGAGGAAACATCACATGATGGAAAACAAACAACCGATATTAACTGATATCACATGGTATGGATCAATTCATAAGTTATATGATTCATTTTGATAATTAACCGATATTTCATCTGAGTAATTAGTTTTAAAACTAAATCGTGCATGTTTTGTTATATTATGTAGTATTATGATGAATTCAAGTGCGATGCTTACTTGAAGGCAAGATTGGAAGAAATTAAAGAGGAATGGTGTCAATTTATTCTAGAGTTGATTATTGTATAATTGTATAAGTCGTGTCTATTTGTAAAGTTAACGGATTTGTAATTATATGTAAATTGACTGTATTTGTGATGTTGTATTGTGTATATAATGCCAAAGTGTTGAATTGTGTATATAAGGCCAAAGTTTTGAAATAAAGGGCTGAATTATATAAGCAGGGAATGTAATATAAGCAGGTTTATTGAAAAATATATAAAAAATGTGATTATTCAGGAATTTTTTTTTTCAAAACGTGCACATTAGACAGCGCTTTTATGTATAAGTGCTGCTAAAGGGGACAGAGAGAGTGCTAATAAAGCGCTGCTATAGGTGGGGAAATGGGGGGTCTAAGAAAGCGCTTTTTAAAAGCGCTGCTAAAAGGGGGGGGGGGTCTAAGACAACACTTTTAAAAAGCGCTGATAAAGGGGGGGTCTAAGACAACGCTTTTAAAAAGCGCTGCTAAAGGGGGGGAGGGGAGGGAGAATAGGCAACGCTTTTAAAAGCGCTGCTAAAGGGGTAAAAAAGCGCTGCTAAATGTGCTGCTAAAGGGAGCCTTTAGCAGCGCTTTTTCCATAAAAAAAGCGTTGCCTTTACCTTTAGCAGCGCCACTTTAGGCAGCGCTTTAAAGCGCTGCTAAAGGCCAAAAAAGCACTGCTAAAGGTCCTTTTTGGTAAAGTGTATTGAATGAGAATTTTGGAAGAGAAGAATACCTAACGGAGCCTCTCTGTCGGAGCTTCTAATGGTGTCAAGCTTGAGTAAGAACATGCAGAATCACTCAATGAAGTTCCCTGAAGATGTTGCTTGCTTTGATTTGGCTTGGATTGGCTTGAATCTCAGTTTCCACTTTTCACTTTGCTCTTGAAATTTCCAACTATAATTTAGCTCTTCTTCCACGAAAATGGTTGAATGAATGATCAATCTTCATCTGGAGCTTTTATGTAATGGATCAGGGAGTGTTTGGAGGCCCAATTGTGCTGATTGGAGTGTATTTTTGAAATGCCCAAATTGGAAATGTAGCTTCATGCATACGTAGAAATGGCTCCAATTTCCCTTGTTTTTTATTTGAATTAACAGCTGAGACTTCAAATTAATCATGTGGCTGTGAATTACTCCTTGATTTGATCCAAGGGTGAAGATTGAATGTGAAACTTCTTCTTGAAGTAACATGGAATTGCACGTGTTCTAGCTCTCGTACTTCAAATCCAATTTGTTCATTCTCTTTGGTATGATATTGTGAATCAAAATATGCACAAACATGGTATGAAAAGGTTCCAAAACCAAATCAATTTAAAGCATGACTTTAAAGTCCATTTTCCATTAAATTTCTTCACCAATCTCGAAACCCTAACCAAATTCAATCCAATTTGATGTTCCATGATGAAATTGGGATCATTTGAATCAACTTTCATGTTGGGAAAGTCCCATTTGAAGTGCACAAGTGGATGAACAAGACCTATAATGGAAAAGACATATAATCTCACTTTCCCAAAATACCCCTGTCTTGCAAGCTTGATAACTGGTTTTCTACAAATCAGATGAAGGACTTCTAGGACTTTTTGGAAAGCTAAGATAATGAGGAACAACTTTCATGTTCACTCCAAGTTGAGGTGAAACATGATTATATGTCAAAAGTTCCTTGGAAGTTGGTTGACTTTTGTTGACTGAAAACACATTCATCTGAGGACCCATAACTTGTCAGCATCATAAGTTGAGTTCCACAAACCCAAAGGATGAGTTCTAGTACTCAAAAGAAATCTAAGAACATACTCTACAAGTTTCATGTCCATATCAAAATGAGATTACACTTGTATCTTGAGATATGTGGTCTTGAAGTTAGGCGCTAAACAAGGGGTTTTACACTGACAAACCTCTGAAACCCTAATTTAGTAACTTCTCACACTCTTGATTCTTCTTGAATGGATCTTGGAATAACATCTCATATGTCTC
The DNA here is from genome assembly GCA_963859935.3 of Lathyrus sativus. Lineage (NCBI taxonomy): Eukaryota > Viridiplantae > Streptophyta > Magnoliopsida > Fabales > Fabaceae > Lathyrus > Lathyrus sativus. Next base: position 4,854,335 of record OZ012739.1, on the reverse strand, counting down.
AACACAAATTTCCATGATAACAATGACTTAGAACTAATTCTTAATCTCCTTCAAATCCACAGTTGACTTAGGATTGACCCAGATGAAAACCCTAGATGCAACACTCTTGACTGTGGCTTCTTGCACATGCTACAACAACTTGGATAAGCTCCACAATGGCTCTCAAATCACCCAATAAACTTCCCCAACATTCTCCATCCATAACCATGGACTCAAAATCCTCTGATGATCTTCAATTGACCTCCAAGATAGGGGATATGCTACATACATCCATTCTCTCTTTCAAAGAGCATTGACCACTTCTTAGTGACTTGCTGAGCACTCATGCTTGAATAAAACCTCTTGATCTAGCTCAAAACCCTTGGTAACCTTCTCTTAATATGCACACCTCTTCTAATCCCCTGCAAATGGACAATGATATACAAATGCAACATGCTAGATATGAAATGAAACATAAACCAAGTAAAGAAAAGGTTGAGCAAATTTTGGGGTACAACAGTTGCCCCTATTCAAGCGACTTGGACCAGACTGGGTGAAAAGCGAACGAATTTTAAACAATCAAGGTAAAAGACGGTTGAATACCAAAGAACTCGGAAATTTTCCAACCGCAAAAATAGAACTGCAAAAACTCTGATGGGACAACAATCTCCGGAGATAACTGAACTAATCACAAGAATAGACTGCTGGGGCAGAGAAGCTTAACCAACCAACTCTGGCAGGGAGAAAAGAGAAACTTAACCAAGTAATTCTGTTGGGAACCACATAATAAGATGAACGTATTCATCAAAAGTTGCGACATGGTCTGGATACCATACGGGCTGAAGGGTAACATTTCAAATTATCGGATTCTGGATACTCAACGAACAAAAGAACCACATAAAAATTTGTCGGAGTCTGGATACTCAACGAGATTGACCGGAGTCTGGATACTCGATGGACAAAGGAACCGGAGTCTGGATGCTCAACGAAATAAACCAGAGTCTGGATACTCAACGGGAATGACTGGAGTCGGGATACTCGACGGACAAAGGGAATACCACAAATTGGAAATTTACCAGAGTCTGGATACTCGACGAGCAAAAAACCGGAGCCTGAATGCTCAACAAAAATGACCGGAGTCTGGATACTCAACAAACAAAAAACCGGAGTCTAAATTCTCAATGTGACAACAGGAGCCTGTATGCTCAACGAAATTGGCGACTTCACTGTGGATTTACCGGAGTCTGGATACTCGACGGAAACTGACCGGAGTCTGGATACTCAACAGAAAAAGCAATACATCACGAATTGGAAATTCACCGGAGTCTGGATACTCAACAGAGAAGGAATATAACCACAAAACTTATCAGGGTCTGGATACCCAACTGACTTTACCGGAGTCTGGATATTCAACAGAATAGCCAGAGCCTGAATGCTCAACGAAATTGACCGAAGCCTGGATGCTCAACGGACGAGGAAATACATCACAAATATACTTGTCAGGGTGTGTATACCACATGAGTTCAAAACAACATGATCAGCTGAAGTTCGACGACATTGCTGGGGAATAATATGAGTCATGGTCTGGATACCACGCGGGCTAAAAGAAAACATTAGTTGCCAAGGTCTGGATACCATAAGGCGATAGAGAATAACAACATTTGTTGTAATCTGGACATCACAAAACATCAAATAAGTTACCATGGTCTAGATACCATAACTGTCTTTACCGGAGTCTGGATACTCGACAGACCAAGCACAATAATAAAACTTATCAGGGTCTGGATACCCAACTGACTTTACCAGAGTCTAGATACTCGACGGACAAAGTACAATTGTCGTGGTCTGGACACCACAAGGGCACGATAAAACACATAACCTGCCATGGTCTGGCTACCATAAGGGCAAAGATATTCTGATGCCATGGTCTGGATACCATAAGGGCACAGAGATTAATCTTTCGGAGATACACCTGAAACAAAGAGATAACAACCTGGCTTATGTTTCACATGCAGATGTTTGAAAATGGCGTAATGCTCCATACGAAATGGAAATGCTACGAATTTGGGTAGATGTTATGCACGCATGCAGATGCAACGAAACCAAATCAGCAAAACAAATGCTGGAGATGCAGAAACCACCCTGTTGGGGAATGAAACAACCCTGCTGAGGATAGCTTGCACGTGTCAATAACGATTGGACTTATGCTGAGGAAACGGGCCCTGGATGGCTTTCTGCAAAGAAAATCCCTGGGTAATAATTTTCTAACAAGAATGAGAATTCACTCGGTTGAGGATACAAATCACCACCTACTGAGGGAAACGCCTTGAACGGCCTTCCAGAACACAAACCTTCTAAGAAATAGACAACTCACTAGGGAAATAGAACAACCATGCTAAACAGCCTGTCTCATCTGATAGAGAACAACAATGCCCTGAACGGACTTCCAAGATACCACTCTCTTGGGGAACAAAAGATTCGGCTGAAGAAAGACGACCAGACACGGGGATCACATCTTACTTGCCGGGCAATCAACCACTCTGCGGGGGAATCAACTCTGTCCGAGACTTCGGTCTGCACTGCTGAGAGCTGAGTATCTACAAACAATCTGCTGGAGAAAAACGTGTACTAACCCACTACTGGGATAGATTCCACACCTACCTGGTGGAAATAAATATGATCTTGACTAGCTGAGGAGTAAACACATACCTGCAATCTGAGGGGATTAAATGTGTACCGACCAACTACCGGGGATAAGCGTACACACTCAACTACTCCTTTAACCTGCATACAACTCTACTGGGAAAGAGATGCAAACTCCAATGGTTGGGGAACAGACTCTGGTTGGGGAGAAAACGAATTTCATCCATACCTTTTTTCCCTAAGGGTAACGACCCTGCAAAAATGAACAAACAGATAAGATATCATACACAAAAGGAGCTATCTCGGTCATCATCTGTGATGTTGTTCAATTAAATCAAAGTTTTAACAAATATTGGCCAAGGACTGCAAGTTTATGTATGCGCAAGTTTATCAAAAACATCGGGCGTTTTTCACAAACAAAACAGTTAAAGTTAAAACAAAGTAAACAAGTTACTGAATAATATATGTTTATTGACAAATGGCCTGTAAATAGGCAAAGTTTACAACAGATGCAACCCCTGAAAAGAGGAAGCTGCGCAAAAATATACAGATATGCAACGAAATATACAAAAGTGTACAGAAATGTCGATAATGTGGTACAGATAAACACCATGAGTTGATCCCTCTATGACTCACGTGACCTCAATGCTTTCCCGATGCTTTGTCTTTTGAAGAGATTGATTTGGATAAACGGCCCTCAGGTCCTCCCAATCCACTAAGCAATGAAAGATCACATGCAGACCGCAGTCATTTGCTTTTCAATCCCTAACTTTTGCCTGAATCGCCCTTGCGGGTTTTCAATTCACCGGGATATCCATTTTTGCCAAAGTTGCCTTTTCAGGTTTTCAACTTTGCGGGTTTACATCTTTTCATTTTTATCCCTAACTTTTTCCCGAACCCATTCTTTTTATGGTTCGTCGGGATGCCCCATTTTCGCTTGGATATTCTTTTTCTTTCCAGCGAGCCTCTTTAAGCAAAGTATTGTTTAACTGCATCTACGTTCACAGGGGATGTAAAATCCTCACCATCCATGGTGGACAACATCAAGGATCCTCTGGAGAAGACCTTTCGCATAATGTATGGACCTTCATAGTTGGGAGTCCATTTGCCCCTGTGATCTGATTGTGGAGGGAGAATCTTTTTCAGCACAAGATCGCCCGTCTGAAAGCTTCGAGGACGCACCTTCTTGTCGAAAGCTTTCTTCATCCGACTCTGATATAACCGACCATATGCGATAGACACTAGCCTTTTCTCATCCATCAGGCTAAGCTAATTCAATCTGTTCTTTATCCATTCTGCCTCATCGAGCTTGAAGTTGACCAGAACTCTCAAAGAAGGAATCTCGACTTCTAATGATAGGACAACTTACATACCATACACTAGCAAGAAAGGTGTTGCCCCGGTTGAAGTACGCACCGTAGTACGATAATCGTGCAAAGCAAAGAGCAACATCTCATGCCAATCCTTATAGGTTACAACCATCTTTTGCACTATCTTCTTGATGTTCTTGTTGGCCGCTTCAACAACGTTGTTCATCTTCGGCTGATAGGGCGATGAGTTGTGATGTTCGATTTTGAAATTCTGCCACAATTCCTTCATCATCTTGTTGTTCAGATTCGAACCATTGTCAGTAATGATTCGTTCAGACACTCCATAGCGATATATGATGTCATTCTTTATGAATCGGGCTACCACTTGCTTCGTGACATTAGCATACGAAGCTGCTTCTACCCATTTGGTGAAGTAACCAATGGCTACTAGGATGAAATGGTGTTCGTTGGATGCGGTTGGCTCGATCTTGCTAATCATGTCAATGCCCCACATGGAGAAAGGCCACGGGGATGCCATAACATTTAACGGGCTCGGCGGTACATGAATCTTGTCTACATAAATCTGACATTTATGGAACTTCTTAGCAAATTTGAAACAATCTGACTCCATCGTTAGCCAATAATACCCTACTCGCAACAACTTCTGAGACATTTCATGCCCGCCGGCATGCGTACCAAAAGTACCCTCATGGACCTCTTCCATAAGCAGACTTGCTTCTTTTTCATCCACGCATCGCAATAAAACCAAGTCATAGTTTCTTCTGTAAAGCACACCATCCTAGTTCAGATAAAAGTTGCTAGACAATCTCCTTAGAGTCTTCTTATCTCGGGTCGACGCCCCTGGCGGATACTCTTGGTTCTTAAGGAAATTTTGGATGTCATAAAACCACGGCTTGCCATCAGAGGTTTCCTTAATGGCGAATATGAAAATGGGCATGTCAAGGCGAGAGATGACTATTCTTGGAGCATCATTCCAATAGTTCACCTTGTACATCGAAGATAACATTGCCAGAGCATCTGCCATCTGATTCTCCGCTCGCGACACATGGTGAAACTCTACCCTGTCAAAGAAAGGTAACAACTTCCTTGCATAATTCATGTAAGAAATCAAATTAGGCTGACGAGTTTCCAATTCTCCCTTGATCTGGTTAACAACTAGCGTTGAATCTCCATATACATCCAAATTCTTGATCCTCATATCAATAGCTTCTTCCAGACCCATGATGCACGCTTCGTACTCTGCTTCATTGTTGGTACAGGTAAAAGTTAACCTGGCAGTGAAGGGGATATGAGATCCATGAGGAGTCGTGATAATTTCCTCGATTCCACTACCATACGAGTTAATTGCGCCGTCAAATATCATCTGCCATTGAGAACCCTTCTCAGGACCTTCGTTGTGTAACGGCTCATCGCAATCCTTCATCTTTAGGAACATGATATCTGCATCAGGAAATTCAAATTTCATCGGCTGATAATCATCAATCGGATGTTCAGCAAGGTACTCTGACATAACACTTCCCTTGATAGCTTTCTGAGAAATATATTGGATGTCGTACTCTGTCAGTACAATCTGCCATTTGACAATTCTTCCTGAAAGTGCTTGTTTTTCAAAGACATATTTAATCGGATGCATCTTCGAAATCAGCATGGTTGTATGATTCAGCATGTACTGTCTCAAACGTTTGGCAGCCCAAGCGAGTACGCAACACGTTTTCTCAAGCATCGAGTAACAGGACTCACAGTCTGTGAACTTTTTACTCAGATAGTATATCGCATGCTCTTTTCTACCAGTCTCGTCATGTTGACCGAGAACACAACCCATACTATTCTCAAGAACCGTTAGATACATTAATAAAGGTCTTCCAGCTACTGGAGGTATCAGTATCGGAGGCTCCTGCAAATATTCTTTTATCTTATCAAATGCTTTTTGACAATTTTCCTTCCAGACAACCTCCTGATCTTTCTTTAGCAATTTGAACATTGGTTCACCCGTGGTTGTGAGATGAGATATGAATCGAGCAATATAGTTCAACCTCCCCAAGAAACTACGAACCTCTTTTTTTGTTTTCGGCGCTGGCATATTTTGAATAGCTTTTATCTTTGCAGGATCGACCTCGATTCCTTTTTCACTGATAATAAACCCCAGTAGCTTCCCTGGTCTTACCCCAAAGGTGTACTTATTAGGATTCAACCTCAATCTGAATTTCCTGAGCCTCTCAAACAACTTCAACAAATTGACCAGATGTTCCTCCTCCGTCTGGGACTTCACAATCATGTCATCAACATATACTTCAATCTCATGATGAATCATATCATGAAAGAGAGTCACCATTGTCCGCTGACAGGTTTCCCCTGCGTTTTTTAACCTAAAAGGCATTACCTTGTAACAGAACGTCCCCCAGGGCGTGATAAACATCGTTTTATCCATATCCTCCGATGCCATCTTAATCTGATTATAGCCCGAAAAATCGTCCATGAAGGAAAACACGGAAAACTGAGCGGTATTGTCAACCAACACGTCAATGTGAGGGAGCGGGAAATTATCCTTTGGGCTCGCCTTATTCAAATATCTGTAATTAACACACATATGTACCTTACCGTCTTTCTTTGGTACCGGTACAATGTTGGCGACCCATGGAGGATAAGTTGTCACGGATAAAAATCCTGCGTCCAACTGCTTCTAGACTTCCTCTTTGATTTTTACAGCCATGTCTGGTCTTGTCCTTCTAAGCTTCTGCTTGACCGGCGGAAATTCTTCATGCAACGACAAGCGATGAACCACGATGTCGGTGTCAAGCTCGGGCATGTTTTCTTACGACCAAGCAAAGATGTCACTATACTCTCGAAGCATCTCAATCAGTCTTTGCTTGATATCACTTTGCAGCGCAGCCCCTATTTTGACATTTCTGATAACTTCTTCAGAACCCAAATTGATGACCTCAATCTCTTCTTGATGAGGCAGGATGATATTCTCATCTTGTTTCAAGAGTCTAGCTAGCTCTTATGGCAAGTATTCATCCTCATCAATATCTTCTTCGGATTGAAATATTGGGTTATCAAAGTCGAAGCGAGTCATAGAAGGTTCTGGATCGGTGTCATCTTCAATGTGGATCCTGCAATGATGATGATTAAATGCTTCAAATGATATGCAAAACAAGCACAAAACCACATTTCCATTTTATTGTTAAAAACAAAATAAGAAAGACAAGGATCACAAAATTTGAATGAGAAAAAACGCCCTTTGATTAATTGATAAAGCAATATTCAAGCATAAACAAGTAGGCCCTGAAGCAAAATACCGCTATGCTCCGGGTAGAACATAGGGTTATACAATAATCAGGAAAAAGAAATCATTACTATTCTATTGTCACTTGAATGAATTCCTCGATAGACCAGTTGTGCAGACTCTGTCCTGGAGTGCAAGGCTTGATCCAAGCGTCCATATCACAGTCGTTGTCCCCCTCTTCATCATCTGAGGTGGCGTTGATCTGCTCGAAGATAATACCCCCACTAGTAAACCTGACAGGCCCTTTGTAGCGCGGCGCGCTCTTTGAGGATGACGAATATGATGGGCTGTATCCCAAACCAAACTTATCCTGCTTATTGGGTATATCCATCACTTTACCCCATCCCTGCGCTGCCCCAGCCTGCATTGCTGCTTGGGCCTTCTTAAAAGACGACATAGCCACTTCCGACGCTCTGCTCACAACAGGAGATTTGTCTTTAACCTGAACAGCTTCAAAGGCTTGGCACAGTGTTTCATGGATTTCTCCATCCACCTCAACGTATTTGAACAAAGATAAATGACTAATCATTATATCCTCTTCTCCGCATATTGTGACAATGTTGCCACCAACCATATACTTGAGCTTCTGATGCAGCATGGATGTAACAGCTCCGACTGAGTGAATCCATGGACGGCCCAACAAACAGCTATAGGCAAGTTGAATGTCTATAATGTAGAACACTTTATCAAATACTTCGGGACCCACCTGAATAGGCAATGTCAGCTCTCCAAACACATATCTTCGGGTTCCATCAAAAGCATGTACGACCAAATTGTCGCTACGCGAAAAAATGACACAGATTAGCCACCGGATTTTATTTATCCCAAAGAGGGAAAGGTAAATAGCAATAAAACCTTTAGGAAAAGAGCATGGTCATCGCAACCAAGTATTAGGGTTCGGGAGTCGATTATGCGATGGGAAGGCATTAGCACCCCCTCGCATCCATCGTACTCGATGGGAACCTCCTAGGTTGTTTTGCTTAAGTGGGTGTTTTATCTAAGAGCTTGCTTGTTTTGGGAAAAGTGGGGTTGGGTTTTTTATTATAGTGCTCGCCAAGGATTGGGGCCCTTGTTCCTACGTATCCTCACTTAAAAGAAGTGAAGAATCAAAGCTCCGTAGTTCGGAGGCTTATGAAATAGTTGTTTGTTGGTTGATTTTATACCTTGAAAAAGAGTTTTTGGATTGATGCCCTAAGGCGAAAAAATAGTTTGATGATTTGATGTTATTTTTAAGTTTTCAAATAAAAACGGTTCTTGATTAGGATTACACAAAAGGACTTTGGATAGAGACGAATGTTTTGAATAGCCAAGTCGAGCGCCTTGTATCCAAAACATTCGGAACGAGTGTAGGAGGATTCCATTCTCATTCCTTCTCCACCACCTTAAAATCCATGGTGTACATCCCTAACCATATATTTATTGTGTTTTGGATTTTTTATGAGAAAAAGGATCACTTGATGTTGGATCAAGGTTTATTGTTTGTGAAAATGAATTTGAAGTGATACAGACAAGGTCGGTGGTGATGCACAAGGCAATCGACTTACATGGGTGAAAATGGCTCGATAAAATTGAGAGTTTGTTTTAAAAATGGTTTTCGGAATCAAAGGTCAACAAATACCATAACAACATCCACATACCAAAATCATACAAACATATAGGGTTAGTCGGCAAAAAAATCGAGACATGCAAAAAAAATGGCATGAAGTGCCATCAAGGATTCGCCGTGCGAACTCCTTGAAAAAAAATTTTTGAAGGGGTAAAATGTCAAAAAAAGTGAAAAAATAGTGATGTGACACGGGTGGCCGTGTTGTGTGACACGAGTGGCCGTGTCAGGAGGGGCCTGCAACAAGGAGTTTTGAGGCGTGACAGAGGTGTGACACGGGTGGTCGTGTTGTGTGACACAGCCCGTGTCATAGGGTCTGGGAGAAAAATGATTTTTGAGGCCAAACAGTGGTGTGACACGGGTGGCCGTGTTGTGTGACATGGTCCGTGTCATAAGTCCTGGGTATTTTGTAGTATGAAATCTCAAACAGAGGTGCAACACGGCCCGTGTCATGAGACCTGAGGTTTTTGTGCTATGAAAAATCCAACAGAAGTGTGACACGGGTGGCCGTGTCGTGTGACACGGGTGGCCGTGTCATGTGACACGGCCCGTGTCAGGCTACCAGGGTGAAAAAACCAAACTTTTTTCTTTGTTCTCCTTCGATTTTATGGTTCTTAAAAAAGGTTTCTTGGTCCCCTTGGAACCTTACATGATATACATAGCACCATAACACTTAAAAGAAGAAATAAAATGAATATAAAAGAAAAATGTAAAGAGAGAAAGGTTTGAAGAAATGGATACCCAAGAGCTTTCTATCCTTCTTGCAAGTCCTCCACTGGTTTTGGTTGGATGTGCTTCACTCTTCACTCTATGTTGTGAAGGTTCTGCTCTTCAAGGATGATCTTGTGCTTCTATGTCACTCTCCTTTTTCTGGTTTTTCTTCCTTTCTATTTTTCTGGTTTTTAGGGTTTCTCTTGCTCTCTCTATTTTCTGGGTTTTTTTGCAATGCGTAGAATATGTGGTGTATTCCTCCTCTTTGTTTATAACCCCCTCCTTCTTATCTCTCCACTCTAGGGTTTTCTCTTCTCCCCAAGCATCAGATTTTTCATGGGGCAATGTCTCTTATCACCTTTTCTCATGTCACTCTCTTTCTTTCCATTTCCATGCAAGGTGTTATGCTGCATTTTCTGCACTACTTTCCTATGCTATTTTTCTGCAGCACTTTGTGTTTTGCACCCCTTTGTTGGCTTGTGTTTTGACAGCTCTTATGGTCAATGCTACCACCTTTTGACAGCATTTTGAAAATTCTGATATTTAGAGGCATTATCACATGTTATTCCCTTGGTCTTGTGACATGTAGATTTTGTGACATGAGGTAATTTGTCACCTCTTGCATGGGGTTGTTTTGCCCATGATTAAATATGCATACTCTTGGTCTTAAAACATTCCAATGTTGATTTAATTCTTGCATATTTCTTGGATGTTTGTAAGCATAATGTGGACCGGGTGTGGCATTACCATAACATGAATTTGATTAGAGACTTGAATGAAGATTAGAAATAAATTACTTTCTAAACATTACTTAGAGTTGGAAATCTTGTAACAAATGACATTCTTGTAATGTCATAAAGTTCCTCTTGGTAATATTCTTGTCTCCAATCTTGAATTCATGATGAATTTCCCTAGAACCATTAAACTTGAAATGGATGAAGTCTTGAATTATGGACTTGTGATCTTGACTCATGCTTTGCAAATTTGAACTCCACTTGATCAAGAATTTGAAACAAAATTGGGTGAAGCAATCTTGAATTATGCCTTGCATTTCATGGTCATTAGGAATATATCTTGCATATCCTAATATTTTTTAAGTAACTTCTTTTTGAAGAAATCTAGATGAGTAAACTTTCCAATTTAGATCACACCTTAGATAATGAACCTTTTCTTCCATGTAGCCCAAGATAGACAAGTTACCTCATTTGCAATGAAAAATAACAAACCGACCTAGTCCATACCTCGTGAACCCGCATACTCGATATGCAATAGAACGATGTATGATATGACGAATGTAGGGTATAAAGGCTAAAGGTGAAAATGAGGGTGTGACACAAATCACTTGGCATACACATAATACCCCGGGTATCCAATTTCATCAGTGCCTTCTTCGGAAGCACGTTCAACGATGATCAGGTATCAACCAAAACATGAGACATAACAGCCCTGCGACATTCAATTGAAATGTGCAACGCACTGTTGTGATTCCTGCCCTTTGGCGTCAAATCAAAGTCTGTGAAACCAAGACTATTCCCTACGTTTACATGCGATACAACCCCTTCGAGTTGGTTTACCGATATCTCTTGAGGCACGTAAGCAATATTCAATATCCTCAACAATACGTTCCGATGCGCTTCTGAACATAACAACAACGACAGGATTGATATTTTAGAAGGAGTTTGCTACAGGTGATCAACTATCTTGTAGTCACTTTTCCGTATCAGCTTCATAAACTCTTCTATACCATTTGCCAAAGATTCCTTCTCGCCAACCTGAGAAGTTTCTTCCACAACAGCCTTACCTTTTCCTTTTATCAGCTTTGTCAGCTACCACCTCGGGTGATGAAAAGACTATGCCACTTCGGGTAATACCTACTGCTCCAACCAGATTATCCACTGAATCCACTGGTAAGCTCTTCAATTTTTGTTTCTGCTCGTTGTAGTACACTTCTGCTCCGTAGTTCCACGGAATCACTCTTGTACTCTCATACGGCACATGACCAACTTTGGTGATGATAATTGTCGGTGGCCTCGGAGGCGCTGAAATAGTAATGGTCTTGTATGGGATCGAGATTGTCGCAACCTCATCCTTCTCTTCAGCTACTACTTCAACAAGTTTTTTCTCGGTAACCCGGTCAAACTGCAATACTCCATCATCCATCATTCCCTGAATACAGGTCTTCAGCTTATCGCATCCCTTAGGATGGCTCGAACATTCAGCGCAATCTTCATCATAGCCCGGGAACATACCCCCCTTCAGCAATTTAGCCTTCACAGCCCGGGAACATACCCCCCTTCAGCAGTTTAGCCTTCAAGAATAGCACCGACGCTAGCTGGCCCATGGTTTGGCATAGGATTCTGCACGATGTTAGGCACGTCGTGAGAAAAGTCTATTGCCTTACTGTCTATGAGATCCTGTACTTTGTGCTTGAACGCCTTGCAATTATTAATGGTGTGCCCAGGTGCCCCGGAATGGAACTCGCAACGAGCATTCGCATCGTAACCGGGTGGAGGTGCACCTATCAGAGGAGCTAAAGTTCTCTTTTGAATTAACTGCAGCGTAATAAAGTCTGAAGAAGTTGGGAATACAACATCAGCGGCGCGTCAAAAACTTTATTCACTACCCGGCCCCGATCCTGGAATCTCCGTTGGGCATAATTTTGATTCTGATTCTGCTGTGGTTGTTGTTGCGGTTGTTGTTGCTGCGGAGGTACCAGAATTGTGATACTAGCAACTTGGGATTGCTGACGATATTAATTCTGATGTTGACTTTTACCTCTACCACGAGAACTGGACACTGAATTGGTCTCACCTTCACGCTTCTTATTACCAAACACCTTTTTTCCTCCTCCAGCTGAGGGCACTTCACCAGCATGGATCTTTCCAAGCTTTATACCATTTTCCACCCTCTCTCCAGTGATGATCAAATCAGAGAAGCTACCCAACATGCTACTGATAAGCTTCTCATAATAGACACCAGGCAAAGTCGCAACGAACATATCGATTAACTCGCGCTCCACCATCGGAGGTTGCACTCTTACTGCTAGTTCGCGCCACCTCTGGGCGTATTCTTTGAAACACTCGTTATTCTTTTGGGAAAGATTTTGCAGCTGGACCCTGTTAGGAGTAAGGTCGTTGTTATACTGATAATGTTTCACGAAGGCCTCAGCTAAGTCCCTCCAACTGCAGATATTGACAGGCTCCAGCCCCATATACCACTCCAACGAAGGACCAGACAAGTTGTCCTGAAAGAAATGCATAAGCATTTTCTCGTCGTCCGAGTAGGCAGACATCTTACGGTAGTAAGAGCGCAGATGAACTCTTGGGAAAGTAGTACCCTTATACTTGTCAAAGTCAGGGATTTTGAACTTCAGCGCTACTTTCAGATCGGGGATAAGTCCCAGATTAGCCATGTCAAGGCCCATGGAATTTTGACTTTCATAGCTTTTCATCTTGTCTTCCAACAGCTTGAACCTTCTATCAGTTTGAACTGGCAATTCATCACCCATATCCCTCATGGAAAACACATCATCTTGGCGGTCTTCGTTCCAACGCTGATCCCCATTACCATGTATAGCACAGGTGGCATCAGGACCATGAACATTTCCATTAACAACATTACTGTTTCCAGCATTCCCAAAACCAGCATTACCTATATCATTTCCATTGCCATTCCCTCAAGCATTAGGGATAACCAAAACAGGCACAGAGCGAGCGTGAGGAGTCTCAGTTTCATTGTAAGGAGGATTAGCAGCAGTACCTCCATGCAAAAATCCATTGCTGTCAACTCTAGCAATTAGTGGCTGGATCAGAGCCCTCAGCTGATCTTGTCCATTGGCCACTCCCTGCATCAACTCCATAAATTGGGCTATCCTGTCCCTCATCTCTTGCATATCTGCTTGAATTTTCTCCATTACTCTTCTCTGATTCCCCCTGGTGGCGTACTGGTGAGTTGTCTGATCGGCAATCCTAAAACACACTAACGGACCACAGGAAATAAGATTAACAGTTATGATGCACCTGCGATGCAAAAATGAAAAATGCAGACATGTATATATGCAACAGGGAAATTTCCCCCTCGATTCCCGTTTCGGGAGAATAGCACGACAATGGAGAACCCCAAAGACAAGCATAGAGTAGAAACTCCTCATATATAATCACAAGCCCAACAGGAAATGTATAAGCACAACAACTGAGTACAATAAAAAAAGACCTCAACCAACAAGTCTGGTGATGGTCAGTACAACAGTATAGCAACAACTACAAAGATAAGGAAAGATAATCAAGCGGGATGACGAGATCGGAAATCCTCTAGCAACTCCTGTGTCTCAGGATGATCTGGTCTGATGAGTAACCCCTGAATAAGTAGCTCTCGCTGGCTAATGGTAGACTGTAGACCCTCAGCATAGTCTTCCCAGCCTCCCTCTCCAAAGACCTCTTCATGCTTGCACCTCTTCGTGTTAGCTTTAGCTCTGAAATCCTCCAAGGTTGCAAGCGCTTCGTTCAATCTGCAATCACTGTCTCTTCTGAGTGAAGCTTCAGCTGAAATCTTCTCGTCTTTCACTCTGAGCTGAGCCTTCAACTCGTTGATCTATAGCTTTAACCCGTCTTCGCGCTCCTTGTTGTTGGTGAGCGTAGCATCCATTGGTCGTTAAACCTGGAAATCTCTAAGTAAGCTCTATCCAGATCTTTGTTCTTAGAAGCGAGAACACTACTAACAGCTTTCAAATCTAGACCCAACGTTCCCTGGCGCTAATCTATTTGGTCAAGTCCGTACCTAACTTGTTCACCAACTCAGTCTGTTTCTTCAAAGAATAAGTTGCTTCAGTCTTCTAACTTCAGAGCTAAGCAATCTCTTTCTCCAACTCTTCATTCATCTTATGCAACTCTTCATTCTCAAACAACAACTGGTTGTACTTCTGAATGTTAACAGTGGTAGGCTCCTCAATCATGAGAGGATACAAAAGCTTAACTGAAGGAAACGACATTAGAAACTTCGCCCCTCTCACAAATCCAAGTCAGGTAAGGGTCATAAGCTCGACTATTACTCTTCCCTAATAAGGCTTTCCCTTTCTTGTGAATATTTCTCTAAGCATGCTCAACTTTGGCTAAGGCATCACCCTCCCATAATCTGGTGAGATACAGAGATTCATGTATCTCTTATTCCTTAGGAGGATCTCTCAGCACGTATCCAAACTACCTAACCAACAAGGATGGGTTATAGTTGATGCATCCTTTCCTTTCGACCAAAGGGACGTCGTCGCTACTGCGAAAAACAAGGCCGACAATGACAGAAGAGTCACCACCGTACGTTATTTATCCCAAAGGAGGGAAAGGAAACGCTCAGAGAAAACCTAATGAAAAAGGGAAATAACGAGGTCATCGCAACCAAGTCCTAGGTTCGGGAGTCGGCTACGCAAGGGGAAGGTATTAACACCTCTCATGTTCGTCGTACTCGACGGGATCCACGCTTGTTGTCTATCTAAAAGGGTGTTAATCTATATATCTAAAGGCTTAGGGACAAAAGAAAAGAAAAGTTACTCGGCAGAACACAATAGTTCTATGCCTACGTATTCCCGTCTGGAACGAGAAATCAGAGTCAACGTAGTTTGCCTAACTACGGGAAAAGGGGGGGGGAAGGTTGCTCGCCGAGATATCGCATCTCGTGCCTACGTACTTCCATCTGGAATGAAAGATCAGAGCAAACATAGTTCGGGCTAACAAGACCACAGGTTGGTTCAAAAGTTTTATCCGAGTAGAGTTAACAAACAGTTATAGCAGTTGGTGTATGCAACTCGACCTTTGGAGACTTAGGCGTTACCGTCTGCGGTAGAACCGAGAGTTAACAAAACTCTCCTTATGAAAATGGTTTCCAAGGATTAAAGGTCCAAAGGGACAAAAAGAAGTTTGAAGTTTGTTTTTGAAGTCTTTTATGGAAGAAGTGTTTTGAGTTTTGTTTGTAACTCATGTTGCACTAAAGACTTGGACTTAAGAGTGAATGCGTCGCATGTCACCCAAAGGGTACCACACTAAACATCCAAGCTATTGAAGAGAGACCCTCTAGCAACCCTTTCTCAAGTGCTTAAGGCTCATAGCGTACAACACATGTTAATCTTTATTATGTGTTTTAAAAATGTTTGAAGATGGGAAGAGAAAGGACGCACTAAAGGGGAACTAATCCAATCCTAAAGTTGTCATGCAAAGTTGATCCTATGATTAAGGTTAGGAGGGAGCTACCTACTATTATCATGCATGGTTAGAACCCTAATGTCTATCACATTCCAACTTGAACAAGAAGGAATGGAAATCCTAAGGGAAGAAAGACAAAAGAAGAAGAAGAAAACAATCATACAAATGCAAATATGAAATGCAAACATGGAAGGCAAGGATGAAATGCAAGTGAGGGAGGAAATGTGTGTGGGGCTGGAGCCTCCACAAGATCATCTCAACCTCAAGTCAAGTATGAATAAATGCAAGAGAAGAGGAGAAGAAATGGAACAAAAGAAAATCACACCAATGCACAAAAGAAATGAAAAAGGCCTAAACCAAACAACATCAAACATAATGCATAAAATAATGCACAAATGAAAGGCAAAGGAAGCCTAAAACAAAGTGAGGATGGGAGGCTAATATTAGTACAGCAAGGAACTCATAAAATTCACTCAACCATGAGCATCACAAACTATGTGCAAAGAAGCACAAGAAAACATCAAGAAAAGGTCCTTTAGGATCCTATCATTTTAGGTAGCTTCATGTACCTCCAAAGGAGGGACCAAACCAACTTAAATGACACTCCATGATCATTGGACATAAGGGAGATGAAGAGGATAAATCTCAAAATCTAAATCAAAACAAAACAAAAAGAAATGCAAGCAAAGGCACCAAGGAAGCAAGCATGCATCACATTGAAGTTCAAGTTGAAAGCACAAAAGGAAATGCATAAACCAACAAGCAATGAACATAATTTTGACCTATAAATGAATATACAGCAAGCTCAACATGTCTATTATATGAAACAAAAATAATTGAGAGCTTATTGGATCCATACAAGTCATTTCCAATTCAAACTAGGTCATACACTTGTGTGAACCTCCCTTAGAGGTGACTTAACTTACAAGTCATCTCAAAAATAGGAAAAAGGTCCAAATATTAACAAATAAAATCCACAAGGTAGATAAACATGTTGGCAAACAGAGGCCACAAGCACAAGACAAATATTCGCTCAAAGCACCCTCAAAAGAAAAATTCATTAGGTGGTACCACTTTGAAATGGGAGAAACAAAGGCAAAAAGAAAAGCCACAAAAGTCAACCCAAAAGTCAACTATCTAGGGGCAAAATGGTCCTCAAAAATCACTCAACTCCTGAAGAATATGAGGAATAATTTTCAATCATTGAACCAAAAAGAAATGAGAGAAACAAATTAAAGAACAAACAATATCTCAATTTAATTCAACTAAAACAGTCCCAATATTTAATTTGTTTTAAAATTGAAAATAAAATCAAAAAATAAAATAAAAATATCCAGAAAATACTAGACATCTAAAAGTTCACGAAAAATATTTTTGGGGAATTTTTAGGATATTGGAACTATTTTATTTGAATTAAAATGAAACAGCATACAAAGCAGAATTTAAAACGAAAATATTATTTAAATGACAAAACAATGTGACAAATAGCAAACAAATCAAGTGCAAAATTTGGACTGGGCCTCCCTGGGGGTTTCAAAAGCGTGTAGTCCTTAAGCCCAACAGAAAAAACAAAATAAAATAAATTCTGAAAATTAAATGTGATTAGGTAACTAAGGTGCACCATAGTCATGCAGTGAGAAGCGTTGGATCAACAGTATGCAAATCAAGTGGTCAAAACAATGCCATGTCAATTAATGAATTGGAGTAAAAATCACATGCAAGCAAGCACAAAAAGAACACGGTAGTGCATGATCAACATCGTCCGCGTGCATAGCCTCAAGATCGGACGGCCACGACGCGTCTTCTCCACCTCTCCCTTCGCCAGCGCCGGAAAATTTTCCGGTCGTCTTCCCCATGGATTCTGACCGCCGCGGCTTCCCCCCTACCATGCACAGTCCGCAGAACTCCACTGTTTTTTACGTTCTTTAGATGCAAATTCATCTCCTCAGAACAATGATCTCATATCTATCCTTAGTTTTCATTAATTCCTCACCATTAAAGAGAAAAGTGAACAACAAGCTTGGTGCATAAAAACAAAAGTTCATCAAAACTCAAATAATTTTATCCTAACATCATCCTCATGTTATGTAGGTTATAGATCAACAAAAATCTAAGCAAAACACCTCAAGAATTGATCGAACCGAATCAAACAAGTTTGGAGCTCATAAAATCAATCATCACAAACACAAACAATTATTATCCATAAACAATCTACATCACTCAAGGATTAAAATGCAACAAAAATGGCAAAGAATCATGGCATATTGAGTGAGATAAGTTGAAAAATAAGTACCGAGTGGAGAACTTCCACCGAGCCTTCAATTCTTGATGAAGCTTGAAGAAAATGATCCAAACACGTTCAATGATCCTCAATGAAGCTTTTGCAACCTTTAGTTTGCCTTGAAATGGAGTAAATCTCAAAATTCGAAATTTGAATATTCACCACTTTTTGAAACTTGTTCTTGATCTATTTGGCTCCAAATTCATGTTCTGAAGCTTTGTTCATGATGTAAATGTTATATAGAATGGATCTTGATCATAATTGAGCCCAATATCAGCCTCCAAAGCCCAATTCAATTTTCAAGTTTTCTCCACTTTTTCACTCATGGAAGTGCACGAAAATGGCATGAATTTGCCTCCAAAATGCTTCATTTCAACTGCTGGGAGTGTTTGGAGTGTGAATGGTCAAGATTCAGCCCTTGTTTCCATCTCAATGGTTGATTTTAAAAGTGTAGCTTCATGATGAAGAAATCTTGAAAATGGCTCATAAAAATACCTCAAATTCAAATTTTAATATTGCCAATGTTCTTAAATCATGATTTGCACTCAAAAAATGCACCCATTTGCACAAAAATGATTAATCATGAATTAATTCCCATTTTGCCTTTTTAAGCTTCCTTTTATGAAAATTCAAATACCAATTTTCCATTCCAAGCCAATTCCATGATTTCTCAAGGTATGGTTGACCAATTGACACCATTTGGAGCACATTTGATGTTGGAAAGAAATCCATTTGAAGTGCGCAAGATAGTGAAATGGACCTATAATGAAAATGACCTGTAATCTCACTTTCCCAAAATACCTCTGCCTTGCAAAGCTTATAACTTGAGCTCTACAAATCTGATGAAGGACTTATAGGACTTTTTGGAAAGCTAAGATCATAAGGAACAACTTTTATGTTTTGGTAAAAGCTAGGAGAAACATCCTTCTAGGTCAAAAATATCTTGGAAGTTGGTTGACTTTTGTTGACTAATTTCACATTCATCTGGTGACTTGTAACTTGTCAGCTTCGTAACTAGAGTTCCATAAATTCAATGGAGGAATTCTAGTACTCAAAATAAATCTAATAGCATGCTCTACAAGTTTCATATGTGAGCCAAGATGAGATGAGACTTGCATCTTAAGATAGGTGGTCTTGAAGTCAGGCACTAAACAGGAGATTTTACATTGAAAACCCTAATTTAGTAACTCCTCACACTTTGGATTCTTCTTGAATTGATATTGGAATAACATCTCAAATGCATCAACACAACATTCCATGATCACAAAGACTTAGAATTGAGTCTTAATCTCCTTTAATTACACAGTTGACTCAGGGTTGACCAGATGAAAACCCTAATTGCAACACCTTTAATTGTGGCCTTCCACACTTGTCATAAATACTTGAATGAACTCCACCATGACCCTCAAGGCCTCAAATGATCTTTAAGGATAATATCTCTCCATAACCATGGGCTTGTGATCCTCAGATGATCTCCAGATAGGCTCTTAGACAGGAAATGAACCCCATGCACTTGCTTGCCTTTCTTCAAAGACTTTGACTTGCTTCTGATGATAAGACCCCCTTGATGACTTAAATATAATCTCTTGATTAGGCCTTGAACTTGGTACTCATCCTCTTCTAGGCACACCCTTCTTGATCCCCTGTTAAATGCAAAATGCTATGCAATGCAAATGCTAGAATAATGATATGCTAATGCAATGAAACAAAAGCCAACTAAGAAAAAGGTTGGGCAAATTTTGGGGTGAAACAGACGTTAGGAAACCTACTGCAACTATAAATGATCTTTGTACCAAGCATATCTCTGTCAAACCAGGTAATGTTTTCTGCAGACAAACCCATCAACCTCTCCGACCACTCTGAAGTACCAACAATATCAATAAACGAACCGGTCTTGGGCAGATGACTCACCAACCACCTGTATAACAAAGGAAGACAGCAAGATACATTCTTTACCCTTCGATTCTCATTCTTGTAGTGAACAGAATGATAGACATCGCCTAGCAGCGTAAGTACTGGGTTTCCTGAAGCAAAAATATGGAACGCATCCAAATCTACAAAATCCGGAAGATTGGGGAACAATATAATGCCATAGATACAGAGAGCTAGAATGGCGCTAAACACAATCTAACAACCATCTTTGGAGAACTGCTGAGCCTTATCAACCAGAAAGGGCAAAGGAAAACCAGGCACCCCATTCCACTTGGTCAACTTCCCCTCTAGCTCTAAAACATCCAAATGTAGTGCAACAACAAGCTTAGCCAGATCAGGCTCAGCATCCATATGATAGAATGACATCCGGTCTAAGATAGGAACACCTAGCAACACATAATACTCCTCTAGGGTAGGCACCAGAACATAATCCGGGAAAACAAAACACCTCAGTTGTGAGTCGTAGAACTGCAGAAAAGCATAAAGACCATTCATCTCGTACATTGAAGGCTTGCAGATAACATTGAGAAGCTTCTAATAAGATTTCCTGAAGTCTTCCATCATCTTCCTATCAGCCATGGCAGTCAAACTCAACAAAGAACTAATATCAGGAGTTGGAAGCTTGTATGCCACTGTCTTCTTCAAGGGTTCCATGTCAGAAATAAGGAACAAGATCACTAGAATCGAGGAAGAAATATGCACCTGCAACATAAATACATGTTAATGAAAATGCAGATGAAAATGAAAATGCAAATGTACACAAGAGATCAAGATTGTTGTGCTTTTGATGGAGAAGAACCAGCGCTACACTTTAGCAAGAACATAGCACTGTCATTAGGACCCTTTGTATCAAGAACACAGATTCACACTGAAAAGAAAATTGGGTAGTTTGAAAGTCAAGGTTTCCTGCATAACCCAATCCCTCTCACATGTATGGACCTATCCACTGATAAGGTTCAGCATCCTATGCGTTCATCAGCGTCACAGACTTTCAAGAAACGATGATACGTTCACCATTTCTAGTTTGACATCATAATCTCCCAAAGAGGCCTCACTTATCTGAATCACAAATGATCGGTCCCCAGAGTCGACAACCCTCAGATCCAAAGGATCGGAAAGGAAATCATCAAAGAGAATCTTGTCTGAGCTCGAATTTCATGGGAACTAGTGCATGCAAAGCATACAGGCTCACCACTACTTTCCACTACTAATGCTAGGTTTGTACTCAAGCCTGGGTTTTGGCTTATCTCTCAATGGAACATTCCCTCCCCACAGCACAATAATAATGATACAATGCTGAAAGTAAAATGCAAAAGCAAATAAAGTACAACACATATGTACACACCCAAAAGATAAACAAACAAGCGCTAGGATTGACTCACACAGGGGATATGTCTGTCCCCAGCAGAATCGCCATTTGTCGCTACTGCGAAAAAAAAGAGGCCGGCAATGACAGAAGAGTCGTCGCTGTTCGATATTTATCCCAAAAGAGGGAAAAGAAAATATTAGAGAAAACCTACGAAAAAGAGATAAGATCGGTCATCGCAACCAAATCTCAGGTTCGGGAGTCGATTACGCAAGGGGAAGGTATTAGCACCCCTCACGTCTGTCGTACTCGACGGGATCCACGCTTGTTATCTATCTAAAGGGTGTTGAAACTATCTAGCTAAAGGTCTCAGGGACAAAAGAAAAGAAAAAAAAGACTCGGCTGAGCATCGCCGCTCTGTGCCTACGTACTCCCTCGTGCAATGTGAAAGTCAGAGTCAACTTAGTTCGGAAAACTACGGATGAAAGGTGGGGGAAGGTTGCTCGCCAAGACATTGCCGTCTTGTGCCTACGTATTCTCGTCTGGTACGAGAAATCAGAGCAAACGTAGTTCAAGCTAACAAAAACACCGGTTGATTCAACATATTTTACCCGAGTAGGGTTAAAACTTAGTTCTAGCAGCTAGGTGTATGCAACTCGACCATTGGAGACTTAGGCGTTACCCGTTTGCGGTAGAACCAAGAGTTAAAAAAACTCTCCTTATGAAAAAAGTTTTCCAAATTAATATCCCGAAGGATAAAAAGGTTTGAAATTATTTTTTTTTAGAGAAGAAGTGTTTTGAGTTTGATTTGTAACTCATGTTGCACTAAAGACTATGATCTATGAGCGAATGCGTCGCATATCACTCAAATGGTGTACACTAAACACTCTAAGCAATTGAGAGGAAGCCCCCAAACCACTACTTCCCAAGTACTTAAGGATCGCAATGCACAACATTCATTAACCTTTATTAAGTGTTTTGAAAGTGTTTGAAGATGAGAAGAGAAAGGACACACTAAAGGAAGACTAACTCAAACCTAAAAGTTGTCATGCAAAATGATCCTATGATTGGGATGAAAGGGAATGCTACCTAATGTTATCATACATGGGTTCAAGCCTAAGGTCTATCATAATCTCAAGAGATTAGAGGTCCTAAGAGAACATGGAAAAGAAGAAAGAAGAAGAAGGAAGCATAAAATAAGAAAGATGCAAGTAAGCAAACATATAATGCACAATTAGAATGATAGTGAGGGAGGAACAAAGTGTGGGGCAGTAGCCTCCACAAGCACATCTCAACCTCAAGCATGCACATGAGAAGATGCAAAAGGATGTAACCAAAGAAAAGAATGCACAAACACAAACAAGAACAAACAAGGGTGAGACAAAATGGGAGAAAGAAAACTTCCTACAACCATTACCATCAATCACCATGCCCAAAGGCAAACCAAATGAAAGGAGATGAAGGTAAAATGAAATGTGAGAATGGGAGGAAATATGAGGACAACAAGGAACTCATATGGGCAACTCAACCAAAGGCTACACAAGAAACAAACCAAAAAGCACCAAAAGGTCCTCAAGGATTCACCATTCATGACATGTTTTAAATACCTCCAAAGGAGGGACCAAACCATCTCAAATGTGATTCCAAAGTCATTGGACAGAAGTAGGGATGAGAGAAGAGAATGCACAAATAAAACATCAAACACTACCAAAAGGAATGCAAGAAAAGGCAAGGAGAAAGACCAAAGTCTTAAACACATTCAACACTTGAAGCTCAAGTGGAAAGCCTAAAAAGAATTGCAAACTTTAACAAGAAATGAACAAGTTTATGACCTAAAAATGAGCATCCAAATACCTCAACATGTTAACAACATGAATCTAGAAGATTTGAGAGCTCAAAGGATCCATAAATGTCATTTCCAAATCAAATTAGGTCACTTGCATGTATGAACCTCCCTTAGAAGTAACTTGACTTGCAAGTTACCTCAAAAATTAGGAAAAAAGGCTCAAATAACTCCAAATAAAATCTCAAATAAACATAACAATATTGGCAACCAGGGGCCAAAAGATTACAACCAATGTCATCTCAAATCATCATCAAAGAATTTGATTCACAAGGATGCACCAATTTGAGATAGGGTTGTCGAGGGTCAACAAAAATGGGACAAAAGTCAAACCAAAAATGATCAAACCAGGGGAAAAATCATCCTATAAAACTCTTCATCTCATCATAGAAGTGAGAAAAAAGTTTCAATAATTGGAGATGAGGATTGCTCAAGAAACCATGCAAGAACACAAAAGGAGCAAGAAATAACCCAATTAAAACACCTCCAAACAATTAATTCTTTTTTAATTGAAAAATAATCCCAAAATGAAAATAAAAAAAATAAAAAATTAAATGACATCTCAAAATGTCCTAAAAGTATTTTTGTGCAATTTTTTAATCATTGGAGGTATTTTAAATGAATTAAAATCAAAACAGAATAAAAAAGAAAAATAAAATAAAATAAAAACAAGAGGCGTGTCAAATAGCAATTTCCAAAGGCAAAAACAGTTGGGCTCAAATGAAAGGAGGCACAAACAACATTTCTGGCCCAAACTAAAACAATCAGAATCCACACATGAAACATACGTTCCATTTAACTGCGTGGCAGTCAAAATCACATGCATACTGGTCAGAACTAATCGAGGTCGTTGATTAAGCAAAGTCAAACAGTCAACCAATACAAGTGGCAAGCCATGTCAGCAAACGGAAAACACAAACCAGACACCGGAGCACTGTGCTCCGGTCATCTTCTCTGATCACACCACTGGATTAGCAGATCCAAATCTCAACCAAAACGTGCGAAATTATATACCAAATTGAAGCTCATGTTACGTAGATAATGATTCCACCGTTCAATTTCACTTATCACACACAAATTAAGAGAATCGAGCGATCAAAGTCTCATGTACACAACTGTAATTGCATCAAATACAACCCTAACCTATCCAGAATTTTCCTACACATGTAGGTCTTCAGTTTACAACAAAAATGGAGTGGAATTGATGCATATTGAGTGAGAATTTTGGAAGAGAAGAATACCTAACGGAGTTTCTCCGTTGGAGCTTCTAATGGTGTCAAGCTTAAGCAAGAACGTGCAGAATCACTCAATGAAGTTCCCTAAAGATGTTGCTTGCTTTGATTTGACTTGGATTGGCTTGAATCTCAGTTTCCACTTTTCACTTTGCTCTTGAAATTTCCAACTGTAACTTAGCTCTTCTTCCACGAAAATGGCTGAATGAATGATCAATCTTCATCTGGAGCTTTTATGTAATGGATCAGGGAGTGTTTGGAGGCCCAATTGTGGCTGATTGGAGTGTATTTTTGAAATTCCCAAATTGTAAATGTAGCTTCATGCATACGTAGAAACGACTCCAATTTCCCTTGTTTTTTATTTGAATTAACAGCTGAGACTTCAAATTAATCATGTGGTTGTGAATTACTCCTTGATTTGATCCAAGGGTGGAGATTGAATATGAAACTTCTTCTTGAAGTAACATGGAATTGAACATGTTCTAGCTCTCATAATTCAAATCCTATTTGTGAATTATCCTTGTTATGATATTGTGAATCAAAATATGCACAAACATGGCATGAAAAGGTTCCAAAACCAAATCAATTTAAATCATGACTTTAAAGTCCATTTTCCATTGAATTTCTTCACCAATCTCCCAACCCTAACCAAATTCAATCCAATTTGATGTTCCATGATGAAATTGGGATCATTTGAATCAACCTTCATGTTGGTAAAAGTCCCGTTTGAAGTGCACAAGTGGATGAACAAGACCTATAATGAAAAAGACTTATAATCTCGCTTTCCCAAAATACCCCTGTCTTGCAAGCTTCATAACTGAAGTTCTAAAAATCAGATGAAGGACTTCTAGGACTTTTTGGAAAGCTAAGATCATGAGGAACAACTTTCATGTTCACTCCAAGTTGAAGTGAAACATGATTCGATGTCAAAAGTGCCTTGGAAGTTGGTTGACTTTTGTTGACTGAAAACACGTTCATCTGAGGACCCATAACTTGTCAGCATCATAAGTTGAGTTCCACAAAGCCAATGGATGAGTTCTAGTACTCAAGTGAAATCTAATAACATGATCTACAAGTTTCATGTCCACATCAAAATGATATTACACTTGTATCTTGAGATATGTGGTCTTGAAGTTAGACACTAAATAGGGGATTTTACACTGGCAAACCTCTGAAACCCTAATTTAGTAACTTCTCACACTCTTGATTCTTCTTGAATGGATCTTGGAATAACATCTCATATGTCTCAAAACAACTTTCCATGACCACAATGACTTAGAACTAAATCTTAATCTCCTTCAAATCCACAGTTGACTTAGGATTGACCTAGATGAAAACCATAGATGCAACACTCTTGATTGTGGCTTCTTGCACATGCTACAACAACTTGGATAAGCTCCACAACGGCTCTCAAATCACCCAATAAGCTTCCCCAACATTCTCCATTCATAACCATGGACTCAAAATCCTCTGATGATCTTCAATTGGCCTCCAAGATAGAGGATAGGCTACATACATCCATTCTCTCTCTCACAGAGCATTGGCCACTTCTTAGTGACTTGCTGAGCACTCATGCTTGAATAAAACCTATTGATCTGGATCAAAACCCTTTATAACCTTCTCTTGCTATGCACACCTCTCCTGATCCCCTGCAAATGGACAATGATATGCAAATGCAACATGCTAGATATAAAATGAAACATAAACCAAGTAAAGAAAAGGTTGAGCAAATTTCGGGGTACAACAGGTGTGCATGTATGAAACTACATAGTTAAATTATAAGGATTGATTAGTACTACCTATACCAACAAGATGCATCTTCTTTTCAGTAGCATAACAAATAAGAATTTCATAGTTAAGCGTGTTTGACTTGGAGTAGTATTTGGATGGGTAATTTTTCGAGAAGTTTTTCAAAATGCGTGTGAGTGAGAATAAAGCATGATGAAAAGATTCGTGTTAGTTTGTGGAATCAATCGATAATCCTGCAAGTAATTTATGACGTTACACACACAAGAAAATAATTTTATTTAATATGCATCTTATTAAACTTTTTAGTCCCACAAAATCTAATGAGAAATAATAAATTTCACTACACCGATTTTTTCAATAAATTTTTTTTATAAATATTTTCACTCTTAAATCAAAATCTTCCTACCCTATCCTTTAGTTTTATTTTTATTTTCTCCTTAAATCTTGAACATCCTCTCCTTCTATCATATATAAATTTTTTGTCTCATTTTCTTGCCTCCTTTTTCAATTTTCAGAGTTTAAATTTTATTTATTTTAGTTTAACATTAAAACGATTTTCTGCAGTGATGCATTCACTCATAATTAATCAATGTTAGATTTTTTAATCAATTTTATTTTTATTTTATTTCCTTTCAACATAGACATGTGTATTTTGTAAATTGTGTTTTATTATTTAAAAAAAAATTATGTTAGTTTAGTAAAAACTCTTGAAAGATATTCTTTTCTTGAAATTTGTGAAAAATAAGATATGCAATCATACGAGTGATGTATATTTGAATGATTGTTTAATTTTATATTCACATATTAAGTGTTGACCATAAAAATATAAGATATTTTTATAATATTGAAACTTAAATAAGTCAATTGCAATTTATATTAGTTTTGTTATGTATTTTGAGTTTGATTTGTTATTATGTATTTTTACAAATGTTTGTAATATTTATTTAGCACAAATATATAGACTATTTTTTTCACTCTCACCAAAGAAATTGTTTTGGATCCGTCATTGATTGACTCTACAACAACAAACGTTTTATTGTTAAAAACTCTATATGTCTTACTCGATGATGAGTACTCTAAAAATTTTTTTTTTCCAGATTTTGCATCAAATTTATTAAGTTTTTCCTTACCGTTATTTAAGATAAACCATTTGCAGTTGAAAAGACACAAATGTCTGAAATGTTAGGTTTCCTACCTTTAAGTAGCTCATAGGTTGAATGACAACCCTATTTAAGACGTGCCATGTGGTGTTAATTGCATGTGCCCAAAAACACTTAGATAAACTCATTTAACTTATTATTGTCTGGGTTAATTCTTCTAAATATAGTTTTTGCGCTCAACAACACTATTTTATTGTGGAGTAAATGTGAGAAAAGTTGAATTATCCCTTTTTTCGTTGCAAAACTTTTCAAACTGATTATTTACAAATTCACCATGATGATCACTTTGGAGAATGAAGATTTTCAAATTCAAAAGGGTTTTGGACAAGCTTAGTAAACTTAACAAAAACCTTAAGACTCTCTTCCTTATGGAATAGGAATAATGTCAAAGTAAATCTAGAATAGTTACTACATAGACTTTTTGTCCCTGAAGAGCCAAAGAGATCTATATGGAGAAACCCGGGAGGTTTTGAAGTTGAAACAACAATTTTAGAATTAAAAGAGACTTTCGTTTGCTTTTCACCTTTTATCAAGCCCCACAAAGCTTAAATTTTGAAAATTTTGTTAGGTAGACCAACTACTAGGTTTCTGGAAACTATCAAATTAATCAAGTCAAAGTGTATGTGTAATAACCATAAATCTTTATTCTTGGTGACCAAACATTAAATACCATACCTTGACACACCATTTAGGTATAGAAAATAGGTATTATCAACTCTAGAACCCTTAAACACAAGACTTTTACTAGCCTTATGTTTAATTAAACAACTTAAGGTATAAAAAATAGTTGAATATCCCTTGTCGCATAATTTATGAATGCTTAATAACTTGTTTTTAATCTCTTTAACCAATAAAACACCATATATGGTAATTGTTGAGGGATTTTTCATAACACATTCTCTTATAATTTTACCATTATTGTTGTCTCCATATTTGACGCGACGACGTTTTTGTGATCAAACTAGATGAACATCAAAGTGTGTCTCATCATATGTCTTGAGCATTCAATATCTATAAACTACATACTTTTTGCGGAGGAAAGATCATCCTATAATAAGTCAAACAGGTAACTTAGGTGCCTAGATAGCGGTTCTTGAATGATTAGAAAAAGAAAACTTAGGTATCCATGCCATGATACCATTAGGAGCTTTGATATTCCTAACATGGCAAAGACGCCTAATTTGAGTTTTATCACCACTATAATGAAAAGTAGCTTTAGATGAAACATTCCTCTTATCTTTTCTAGTAAAGTATGGATTTTTTTTCAAGTTGTTTTCTCTATCACTTGAAAAAGTAGAAGCAAC
This sequence comes from Lathyrus sativus, assembly GCA_963859935.3. Taxonomy (NCBI): domain Eukaryota; kingdom Viridiplantae; phylum Streptophyta; class Magnoliopsida; order Fabales; family Fabaceae; genus Lathyrus; species Lathyrus sativus. Next base: position 4,825,787 of record OZ012739.1, on the reverse strand, counting down.
ATTAGATAGTGAAACTACATGTGCCAATTGTACTTTTAGGTTTTCATTTTAAATTTTTAAATCCTATCAAGTGTCACATTCTGTTTTAATTATCCTTTTCAACTAAAGTATATGAAACACATAAATGTCCGCTTACAAAAGATGCATGAGCTTCCTTTAAGGATTCTAAGGAACTATTAAAATTAGAAATATCTCTCTCAATTTTTAAAATCAATTTTTTAATGATATTTTTTCTTAAATTCGCCTAAGGCATCTGTAACACCCCAAATTTAATCAGAATATTTTAATTAATTATTTAATTGAGAATATTCATATTTTGGTGAATTTTCGGTGTTTGTGGGATTATTGAGAATTATGCAATTTATGAGTTATTTATTTAATGGATAGTATATAATATTAATTTATTAATATTATTATGAATTAAAATAAATAATAGTGAGAGAAGGGTAATCTGGGCATTTGAGGGAGTTAGTAAGGGTAATGAGGTAAAAGCCCAATTTGAGAGGCCCAAGACTAGGTTAGACAAAAGTGAGTTCTGAAAGGAAATTGGGATTCATTTTGTGTTAACCGTGGAATTGGTGGTCAGAGCTCTGAAGGAAAGGTTGGAGGCAGAAGATCCCAAAGATTAACCGTGAAAGCTACGAATCGACTAAGGTATGGGGAGTATTGCTTTTTGTAGTTTCCTATGTATGCCTTTCGGTGCGTTACGGTTGAGTGGGGATTTAAAGTGATTTGAGTTACTTGTGGGAAAATTAGGGAATTGATGTTAAAACTTTGAGATTATGATTGATGGTATGTAACACTGAGTATTGATATGAATTTAGGGAACCTTATCGGACTGTTTGATGTGTAACATGGGGAATTAGGGAAACCTGAGGCCTTCGTGGCCAAAGCCTTGAATTGATATATGATTGACCCTGAAAGAATAGGAATATTGAATTGTGAGTAACTCTGATGTACTCTGAGCAATTGTAGGAAATAGTGTTTTAGGTAGTGCAAATGTTGCAGGATTGGCCTGATGAACCATAGAGTTTGTGCCATTATTGTCGTGTGACCTTAGGGATGATTTATGGATGTTTTGGGGGCATTGGGTTTGTGAATTGTGTGAGTAGTTGGGTAGAAACCAGTTCTGATTGTAGCAGGTTTTTGCTGTTATCGCACTATTCGCCTAGCGAGCAAGCCAGCGAGCATTCACTACAGACTCGCCTAGCGAACAAGCCAGCGAGCATTTGCTAGAGACTCTCCTGGCGAGCAAGCCAACGAGCATTCGCTACCAACTCGCCTAGCGAGCAAGCCAGCGAACATAGCAGAGTTCGCGAAATGTGACCATCGTGCAGTGATGCCTTGATGTTTTATTCTGGGATTTCTGTGATAGATTACCATGAGTATGACAGTGGGTTTTGGGTGATATGTGCATGAGGTTATGATGGATGGGTTGAATTAATATGATGATATTACCATGACTTTTGGGTGAATTATATGATGACATGAGATATGATGATTTATGTGATTTATATGATGATGATGAATATGATGAATGATGATGCACCATATGTTGTTAATATAATGATTATTGTGACGTGTGCATCATGCATTCATGTGCATTCGGACTTCGGTTCAGGACCTCGATTGTTTGGCTTCAATCCCATTGTTTGGATGTGAGTTATTTTTTATGTGCTCCGGTTCTCTAGTAGAATCGATCCTATTGATGGGGATCTATGGAGGGTTGATGGCTCAGTGTCCATCGAGCTGTGATGATTGGTAGCATATGCATTGAGTTCTGTCGTATTGCATTTATGAGTCTTTGTGTATGAATTATGACATGGTGGCCTTTGAGGCATATTTGAAGGATATAAATGTGTTGAATATAAATAAGTAATATGTCGTTTATGCATTAATTGTTATACATTGATTATTATGAACTGTTTTACTCACCCTGCCTATTTGAATGTTACCTCCACGTGGATAACGTGCAGATGAGCCAATTTAGCTGTGGATGCCGTCGAGGAGTACCTTTGAAGTTTTTGAGTGTTTTAGTCTTTTAGTTGCCTAGAGGGTCTTGCTCTGATATGTAACATCGGGTTGGGTTCCTTGAGTTGATTTTGTACTGTTGAAGTTATTTTGATTTATTTCCCTTTTTGAGGAAACTTTGATTTATGCTTTGAGTTCCGCTGCTTTGTTAAGTTTGAATGTATTTTGGGAAAAACCCGTAGTTATGGAGTATGGACCTATTTTGTTGGCTTTGAGAAATGTGCGCCCTTTTTGTGGCTTTTTATTATAACTTGATTATTTACTTTGAAATCCATCTTATTTTGGGGTAGAAAAAGGGTGTTACATTAGTGGTATCAGAGCAGGTCTGTCCGTCCGGCCAAGTGTTTATGTTGTTAGTCCCCTGTCAGTCGATAGTGTGAGAACACTATTGATGGGTTGTTTATTCTAACCTTGTTGGTGGTTGTAGATGGCAGGAAGGAATGATCGTGTTATTGCTGATGTGTTGGAATCACTTGCCCAAGTGATGGCTCAGAATGGTCGACCTCCAGATGAGTTCCGTGCTTTGGGAAAGTTTCAGAGGAACAATCCGCCGACTTTTATGGACACTCATGATCTTGAAGGTGCGCAGAAGTGGCTGAAAGTGATTGAGAAGATTTTCTGAGTTATGGCGTGCACTGATGCGCAGCAGGTACAATTTGATACGCATATGCTGGCAGAGGAAGCTGAGGACTGGTGGGATAACACTCGTCAGAGATTGGGAGATGCTGGCATTGTAGTGACTTGGGCTATGTTCAAGGAAGAGTTTTTGAGAAAGTATTTTCCTGAAGATGTTCGGAGAAAGAAAGAGGTGAAGTTTCTTGAGCTGAAACAAGGTAATATGACTGTGGTTGAGTATGCGGAAAAGTTTGAGTCTTTGGTCAAGTTTTGTCCGCATTACAACCGTGCTGATGCAGAGATGTCGAAGTGTCTCAAGTTTGAGAATGGTTTGAGGCCATAGATTAAGCAGGGAATTGGGTACCAGCAGATTCTTCGGTTTTCAGAGCTAATGAACAAGAGCAGAATTTATGATGAAGATAGCCGAGCTTGATCTATTCACTACAAGAAGCTGAGTGAGAAAAGAGAGAAAGGTCAGTTCCGAGGAAAACCGTATGTGACTTCTGGTGATAAGGGGTAGCAGAAGGCTTATGATGAGAAAAAGGCAAGTGGGGGAGCGGCTACTGCTCCAGGTAAGTGTTATAAGTGTGGCAGGCAAGGCCATCATGCTGAGAATGGTAAGGAGATGAGGTGTCATCGTTGTGGCAAGAGGGGTCATAGAGCTAATGATTGCAAAGACGAAGCTCTGACTTGCTTCAACTGTGGAGAGAAGGGGCATATCAGTACCCAGTGTCACCAGTCGAAGAAGACTGTTACTGCTGCCCAGACAAGTGGCAGAGTGTTTGCTTTGAGTGGTGCAGAAGAGGCCAAGACCAATAACTTGATTCGAGGTACTTGTGTTATTGATGATGTTGAATTGATTTCTATAGTTGATACTGGTGCTACTCATTCATTTATTTCGCTTGAATGTGCTAAGAGGTTGAATTTGAATTTGTCTGCTATGAATGAGAGTATGGTTATTGATACCTCGGCTAATGGTTCTGTGACTACTGCTTTAGTCTGTTTGAGCCGCCCTTTGACTATTTATGATAGGAATTTTGTGATGGACTTGGTATGTCTACCTTTTCATTAATTGGATGTTATCTTTGGTATGAACTGGTTGGAGTACAACTGTGTTCATATTGATTGTTATAGCAAGACTGTGAGATTTCCTGAGTTGGGTGATGGTGGAGAACTAATGTTTGTATCTGCCAAGCAAGTGAAAGAACTCTTGGAATATGAGGCTTAAATGTTTGCGTTGTTCGCGTCGCATCAAGTTGATTGTGAAGCAGTGGGTGTGGAACTGCCAGTTGTTCGGGAATTTCCAGAGGTGTTTCCAAGCAACATGAGTGACTTACCTCCTGAGCATGAGGTAGAGTTTACTATTGAGGTAATACTGGGCACTAGTCTTGTATCGATGGCTCCTTATCGGATGTCTGCATCTGAGTTAGAGGAATTGAAGAAATAGTTGGAAGATTTGCTTGAGAAGAAGTTTGTTCGACCGAGTGTTTCTCCGTGGGGTGCTCCTGTGTTGTTGGTGAAGAAGAAAGATGGTAGTATGAGATTGTGTGTGGATTATTGGCAGTTGAATAAAGTGACGATTAAGAATAAGTATCCACTTTCGAGGATTGAAGATTTGATGGATCAATTGGTGGGTGCTTGTTTATTTAGCAAGATTGATTTGAGGTCTGGTTATCATCAGATTCATGTTAAGCTTGATGATATTCCGAAGACAGCTTTCATGACGAGATATGGGCACTATGAGTATACTGTGATGTCGTTTGAGTTTCGAATGCACCTGGTGTATTCATGGAGTATATGAATAGGATTTTCCATCCTTATTTAGATCATTTTATGGTGGTGTTTATTGATGATATTCTGATATATTCTAAATCCGAAGAAGAGCATGCGCAATATCTAAGAGTTGTATTGCAAGTTTTGAAAGACAAGAAGCTTTATGCCAAGTTGTCTGTGAGTTTTGGTTGAAGGAAGTGAGTTTCCTTGGCCACGTGATTTCTAGCAGAGGGATTGTTGTTGATCCATCGAAGATTGATACTGTGTTGCAGTGGGAGGCTCCAAAGTCTACTACTGAGATTCGAAGTTTTCTTGGGTTGGCAGGTTATTACCGCAGGTTTATCGAAGGTTTTTCTAAGTTGGCATTACCTTTGACTCAGTTGACTCGAAAGGGTCAAGCTTATGTGTGGGACATTGCTTGTGAGAAGAGTTTTGTAGAGCTCAAGAAGAAGTTGACGACTACTCCAGTGTTGATTTTGCCGAATCCGAGTGAGTCTTTTGTGGTGTATTATGATGCGTTGAAGATGGGTCTTAGAGGCGTATTGATGCAGAATGGTCAGGTTGTTGCTTATGCTTCTATACAGCTGAAGGTTCATGAAACGAATTATCCTACGCATGATTTAGAGTTGGTCGCTGTGGTGTTTGTGTTGAAGATTTGGAGACATTATCTATTTGGGTCCAGATTCGAAGTGTTTAGTGATCAGAAGAGTCTGAAGTATTTGTTTGATCAGAAAGAGTTGAGTATGAGGCAGCGAAGATGGTTGGAACTTCTGAAGAACTATAATTTTGAATTGAGTTACCATCCGAGTAAGACTAATGTTGTGGCTGATGTGTTGAGTAGGAAGTCCTTGCATATGTCGATGCTTATGGTTCGAGAGTTAGAACTGATTGAGCAATTCAGAGATATGAGTTTGGTTTGTGAAGAGACTCCTAACAGCGTGAAGTTGGGTATGTTGAAGCTGACTAATGGTATTCTCCAAGAGATCAGAGAAGGTCAGAAGTCTGATTTAAGTTTGGTGGACCGTCTCACATTAATTAATCAAGGTAACGAAGGTGATTTTCGGATTGATGATAATGGTGTGATGAGGTTCAGAGATAGACTATGTGTTCTTGATGTGCCAGAAATCAAGAAGAGCATTCTTGAAGAAGGTCATAGAAGCGGGTTGAGTATTCATCCTGGTGCCACAAAGATGTATCAAGACTTGAAGAAGTTGTTTTGGTGGCCTGGTATGAAGAAGGAAATTGCTGAATTTTTGTATGCTTGTTTGACTTGTCAGAAGTCGAAGATTGAACATCAGAGACTGTCAGGTCTGATGCAACCATTGAGTATTCTAGAATGGAAATGGGATAGCATTTCTATGGATTTTGTGACAAGTTTGCCGAAGACTTTGAAAAGATATGATTCGATTTGGCTAATTGTTGATAGATTGACTAAATCGGCTCACTTTGTACCGATAAGAATCAATTATTCATTGCAGAAGCTTGCTGAATTATATATTGGGCAGATTGTGAAGTTGCATGGTGTTCTGTCGAGTATTGTGTCTGATAGAGATTCGAGATTTACATCGAGGTTTTAGGAGAGTTTGCAGACAGCTTTGGGTACTAAGTTGAGGTTGAGTTCTGCCTATCATCCGCAGACGGATGGACAAACAGAGAGAACTATCCAGTCTTTAGAAGATTTTTGTTGAGAGCTTGTGTTTTGGATCAAGGTGGATCGTGGGATAGTTATTTTCCGTTGGTTGAGTTTACCTACAATAACAATTATCATTCCAGTATCGGAATGGCACCGTATGAGGCTTTGTATGGTAGGAGGTGTAGGACTCATTTGTGTTGGTACGAATCAGGCGAGAGTGTTGTGCTCAGACCTGAAATTATGCAAGAGACGACTAAAAAGGTTAAGAGGATCCGAGAAAAGATGAAAGCGCCACAGAGTCGTCAGAAGAGTTACCATGATAAGAGGAGGAAAGCATTTGAATTCCAAGAGGGAGATCACATGTTTCTGAGGGTTACGCTGATAACTGGTGTTGGTCGAGCTTTGAAGTCTCAAAAGCTCACATCGCGTTTTGTTGGTCCGTATCAGATTTCGTAGATGGTGGGGGAAGTAGCCTATCAGATTGCTTTACCGCCGTCGCTTGCGAATTTGCATGATGTGTTTCATGTATCTCAGTTGAGGAAGTACATTCCAGATCCGTCGCATGTGATTCAGATGGATGATGTACAAGTGTGAGATGATTTGACTGTTGAGGTGTTGCCTGTTCGGATTGACGGACGAGGAGTGAAGCAGCTGCGAGGTAAGGAGATTGCCTTGGTGAAGGTATTGTGGGGGGTATCAGCTAGAGAAAGTTAGACTTGGGAACATGAAGATCAGATGAAGGAGTCGTATCTGACTCTGTTTTCTGCAGGTAATTTTCAAGGACGAAATATCTTTTAAGTGGGGGAGAGTTGTAACACCCCAAATTTAATCAGAATATTTTAATTAATTATTTAATTGAGAATATTCATGTTTTGGTGAATTTTCGGTGTTTGTGGGATTATTGAGAATTACGTAATTTATGAGTTATTTATTTAATTGATAGTATATAATATTAATTTATTAATATTATTATGAATTAAAATAAATAATAGTGAGAGAAGGGTAATCTGGGCATTTGAGGGAGTTAGTAAGAGTAATGAGGTAAAAGCCCAATTTGAGAGGCCCAAGAATAGGTTAGACAAAAGTGAGTTCTGAAAGGAAATTGGGATTCATTTTGTGTTAACCGTGGAATTGGTGGTCAGGGCTCTGAAGGAAACGTTAGAGGCAGAAGAACCCAAAGATTAACCGTGAAAGTTGCGAATCGACTAAGGTATGGGGAGTATTGCTTTTCATAGTTTTCTATGTATGCCTTTCGGTGCGTTACGGTTGAGTGGGGATTTAAAGTGATTTGAGTTACTTGTGGGAAATTAGGGAATTGATGTTAAAACTTTGAGATTATGATTGATGGTATGTAACACTGAGTATTGATATGAATTTAGGGAACCTTATCGGACTGTTTGATGTGTAACATGGGGAATTAGGGAAACCTGAGGCCTTCGTGGCCAAAGCCTTGAATTGATATATGATTGACCCTGAAAGAATAGGAATATTGAATTGTGAGTAACTCTGATGTACTTCGAGCAATTGTAGGAAATAGTATTTTAGGTAGTGCAAATGTTGCAGGATTGGCCTAATGAGCCATAGAGTTTGTGCCATTATTGTCGTGTGACCTTAGGGATGATTTATGGATGTTTTGGAGGCATTGGATTTGTGAATTGTGTGAGTAGTTGGGTAGAAACCAGTTCTGATCGTAGCAGGTTTTTGCTGTTATCACACTGTTCGCCTAGCGAGCAAGCCAACAAGCATTCGCTAGAGACTAGCCTAGCAAACAATCCAGCGAGCATTCACTAGAGACTCGCCTAGCGAGCGTTCGCTACCAACTCGCATAGCGAGCAAGCCAGCGAACGTAGCAGAGTTCGCGAAATGTGACCATCATGCAGTGATGCCTTGATGTTTGATTCTGAGATTTCTGTGATAGATTACCATGAGTATGGCGGTGGGTTTTGGGTGATATGTGCATGAGGTTATGATGGTTTCTATGATGTATGGGTTGAATTAATATGATGATATTACCATGACTTTTGGGTGAATTATATGATGACATGAGATATGATGATTTTTGTGATTTATATGATGATGATGAATATTATGAATGATGATGCACCATATGCTGTTAATATGATGATTATTGTGACATGTGCATCATACATTCATGTGCATCCGGACTTCGGTTCAGGACCTCGATTGTTTGGCTTCAATCCCATTGTGTGGATGTGAGGTATTTTTGATGTGCTCCGGTTCTATAGTAGAATCGATCCTATTGATGGGGATCTATAGAGGGTTGATGGCTCAGTGTCCATCGAGCTGTGATGATTGGTACCACAGGCATTGAGTTGTGTTGCATTGCATTTATGAGTCTTTGTGTATGAATTATGACATGGTGGCCTTTAAGGCATATTTGAAGGATATCAATGTGTTAAATATAAATGAGTAATATGTCGTTTATGCATTAATTGTTATACATTGATTATTATGAACTGTTTTACTCACCCTGCCTGTTTGAATGTTACCTCCACGTGGGTAACGTGCAGATGAGCCAGTTTAGCCGTGGATGCCGTCAAGGATTACCTTTGAAGTTTTTAAGTGTTTTAGTCTTTTAGTTGCTTAGAGGATCTTGCTCTGATATGTAACATCGGGTTGGGTTCCTTGAGTTGATTTTGTACTGTTGAAGTTATTTTGATTTATTTCCCTTTTTGAGGAAACTTTGATTTATGCTTTGAGTTCCGCTGCTTTGTTAAATTTGAATGTATTTTGGGAAAAACCCGTAGTTATGGAGTATGGACCTATTTTGTTGGCTTTGAGAAATGTGCGCCCTTTTTGTGGCTTTTTATTATAACTTGATTATTTACTCTGAAATCCGTGTTATTTTGGCTTTATATTTTGGGGTAGAAAAAGGGTGTTGCATCATCAACATTCATTTCTATAAAATCTTTCGACAAAGAAAACACTTTTCACGGAATTCAGTATGCAGGATAGCAAAAGAAGAAAAGAAAAAGAAAAAAAAGCACGTTGAACTTTACACCCCATAATACTCATGATTGAAAGGAGAAAAAGAAAAAGCTTTTCACGAAAGTCGATATGCAGGATAACAAAAGGAATGAAGCCCCTTTAAAAACCATGTTGATCTTCCCCAAATGAATTAAAAACACACGATCATACTTCACTATCAATAATTGAGATTTCTTTACACTTGTTGAGGTGACATTATACTGACTTAAGGGAATTATGTGAACAATTGGCGAGAATAAAGAGCACATGTTAGTTATTATCTATCTTTCCTCGACACACAAGGTCAGTAATCACAAAGCCCTTCCCATTTTTTACAACAAAAGACAAGGGCTTGGGGCAACTGTTACTGGTCGATCGCAAAAAACCTATAGAGAGCAACACCCAATACCAAGGAAATTATAACATGTTAAAGGTGGTCCATGTTCTTACTTGTGATTCTCTTTGAGATAAATAATTAAGGCCATCATATTCATTCTATGGTCGTCTACATCTCATGATCCTCTTTCATATTTTAGTTACAAACAATTCCATCTATAAAAGGAGACAAAGCGCACCATTTTCAAGTGACTTCACTTTCATTTGAAATTTATCTATTTATTTCCTTCCCAAACATGAGTATTAGAGTGTTAACCTTATAGGTTACCTCCATCCACCACGTTGAAACTAAGGAACAACTACAACACAATAATCAATTCAGCGTCTCCACCACCATCTTGTTTTCACTGAATTATTGTGAAATTGGTTGAATAATTAAAATCACATCTAAAGAAGTATTCAGAGTTCAACCACACCAAAGAATTTGAGACAAAAAACAATGACAATAAAAATAAATGATCTTCAGCAATAATAACCTTTAATGCAATAAGACAATAAATCAACATGGTAGAACAAGATAAAAGAAGGCAAGGAGCACACAAGATTTGTATACCCATTTCGATCAAATGATATACGTCTAGGGGAGAGAGAGTAGCTTTCCATTTCACTATACTCCAAAAGTTGTTACAAGAGATTACAAATGATTTACAAGAAAATAGTCTTCCAAGTTTTCAAGAACAAACCATATTTTCTACCCAAGTGTTTCTCAATCTCTCCAACTCTCAATATATGAATCACACAAACTCAAGATATTTAGAAGTATTGTCTAGTCCTTATAAATAACTCTAAAGGTTTCCCAAAAACCCTACACTCTTACTTTAGTCTTCAACCCTAAAGTTCTCAACATTATCACACTACAATAACAGACGAGATGCATATTTTAATTGTTAAACACGACAAATCCATAACAAATTCAAAAACACAATCCATTAACAAATGTGTTTATGCACCAAACCAAAAAAACCCAAAACATGTGAATCGAGAAAACTAGATGAATGACCAAAATAACCGACTCTGGCTAGCTGCCATCGCACGAACTACCGCATCGCGCAGCCAACGCCAACTCACAACCCTCCACGATTGTGCGCCTCTGTCAATCGCCGACACTCTGCCAGTCATCGCCGCCCCCTACGACTCTGGTTCCAACACCTCAAATTTTTGCTCAATTTTCAACACCTCTGACTTTCTAGATGACTCTAGAAATTTTGACTCTCTAATTTATTCAATCATTAAATATTTTTTCTTTCTCTTCACTTAAAATTTTAAAGCATACTTAAACAAGATATATATATTCTAAAAGTTGTTCATCAAAGTTTATATATAATCTGGAGACAACTCCTGGGATCTTTCTTATTCACTCCTTTTTAATAATTGTCGACATGCTTTTGCCATTATTACAATATATTGTTACAATATTGTTGCTCTAGATCTTCAATATCATGAATCAAGAGGAGGAGGTAAAGTTGGAGAAGTAAAATAAGGAAGAGGGGGAGAGAGATAAGGTGGAGGTTGAGAAGGTGGAAAGGGAAGAGGTGGAGGTGGAGAAGAATTAGGAGGAGGAGGTAAAGTTGGAGAAGTAAAATAAGGAAGAGGAGGAGAGAGATAAAGTGGAGGTTGAGAAGGTGGAAAGGGAAGAGGTGGAGGTGGAGAAGAATTAGGAGGAGGAGGTAAAGTTGGAGAAGTAAAATAAGGAAAAGGAGAAGAGAGATAAGGTGGAAAGGGAAGAGGTGGAGGTGGAGAATTAGGAGGAGGATGCGGGGAATAAGGTGGAGGAAGAAGAGGAGGTGGAAGAAATGAAGAGAGCGGAGGTGGAGGAGTTCGGATATTGTAGTTGTGGGCACCTGGATAATCATCGACAGTATAGAGTAGGCGTCCATCTTTGAGATACCCTAGCAAACATGACAACACCATTGAGAATGAATTAGTAATCACAATTTTCAATTGAAAAATAAAATAAAATAATTAAATATATTTTATCGTTGCTAAAAAGACACGGTCCAACACTTGTATAACATGCTCTTGGTTCTTTCTACCTATCCTAGGAAAATGATTTAATTTTAAAAATTAATAATAAAAAACATTTGATAATATATATATATATATATATATATATATATATATATATATATATATATATATATATATATATATATATATATATATATATATATATATATATATATATATATATATATATATATATATATATATATATATATATATATATATATATATATATATATATATTAACATTTGAATTGAATTTAATTTAAAATTAGATTAATCTTTTATTTAATTAATTATTAGATTATATTTCAATTGAAAAATATATATATAATTAAATATAATTTTATATATATGGAGAAACTTGACAGAAATTAAACAAAAATGTGAAATTTCAATAAATGTAATTAAATAGTTTTTTTTTGTTAAAATACATACATATTTAAATAATTTTTTTGAAAGACATTTCTAATCACTTTTCTCATGTGTTTGAATTTTTATGGAATAAATCATTAATTGTATTCATCTTATAAATCATATCTAATGTGTCTCTTCTCAATACCAGTAAGATTAATACTAAAAGGAAGGTAACTAATATATTTTAATATTTTCTTTAAAAAAAATCAACTGAACAGAAACAAAATGATGATAACATTAAATTTATCAATATATAATAATTAATATTTTTTTAAACAATATATTATCCTTTAAAAAATAGTTACTTTATGTTCATCTTATTGTAATTATTATTGATTGGAAAATAACATAAAATAAATAAAATTATATTTATAAAAATAATTTATATAATTATATTCAAATAAATTCTTTAAGAAAAGAAGAATAATATTACTTACATATTTTGTGATGAGGATCAATTTTCCATAGTGGCACCCTTGCAGTTGCTGCCATATTCATCGATAAGCATATCACAAACAGCAAAGCTAGATTCACTATAAACTTCTCAAAATAAGCCATCTTGTAGAAAATTTAATAGAATCTAAAACATGAATGTGTGAAGTAAATGAGCATTTGTTGAAAATATATAAATATCTTTAGAGATAAATGCGCTCAGTATGGTTGGTACAAATACTATTCTTACTCATAAATAATAGTGATTGAATTCATCTTTAATAAATAAATAAATAAAATATCATAAATTCAAATTATTATCATCAATTAAGTTGATTTAATAAAAATGCTGCTCCTTTCTAATATAATAATAATTAATTGTGTAAAATCAAAATCATAATTTTTAATGCATAATTTTCGTCACACTTAATTTTTTATTGGTTAAATATTTTGTAATCCCCTCTGTATTATATAGATTATATATGAAATTAGTAGATTTTTTATAAGTTTGAATTAATAAAAATATTATGTGGAAAATTTGTGTTAGAGTGTTATTCTTCTTCTAATAATAGAACCAAGACATGCCACCTTTATGGTGAGCAACCATAGCAGATGGTCATTAATTTTATGTTCCATCAGAAATTAATATATGTACCATCCATTACAAATATTTTCAACGTTCCCTATAGCATCTGTGTTTATGAAGTATAAAATTCTTTATTTAATAGTAAAATAATATATTAATGACAAAGAAAAAAAATTATTAAAGTATAAATAATTCTAAATACAAGAAATATCTAGAGGATTATCAAGAATACAAATAAAAGTTCAACAAAAAAAATAAATATTGTAACCAACAAAACAATAAGCTAAACAAAATAGGTAAGAAAAAACACTCAAGCAATTAAAGATTAATTGTTTTGAATTCAGGTTAGAACTCATCCCATTAAAAATACACTCAACTCATCAAAACCTACCAAAATAATATAGAAATCACGTACCATAACATATCTCAAAACTAAGGCAAAAACTCTATCTGTTATTAATTTAGATAGAGCTTATAAAAAAAATTAAGATAGATAATAGAGTTTTGAAGCCAAACAAAGTACGTGCATGAGTTTATTCCTAATTTATCAATAAACCATTTTCAAGAAAAAACATCATTCTCCTCCACCTCTTTCAAAGTTTTTGTAACACCACTAAAAATGCTATCATTGTGTGCTATTCAAATGATCTAGACTACAATATGACAAATCATAACAAAACTCGATAAACTCTGCCTTACAACCTTAAGAAAGGAAAGATTAAAAAAAATGTCTACAGTCATCAAGAAGAACCTTCTACCAACCCAACCATTGAAAGATCCTATACCATACAAACATAACTAAATCACAAGTGACAAAAAGATGAGAAACTGACTCAACCGAATCCTAATATAAAGGGCAAGAGATCTCACTAGGATTAGTAATCATCCATCCCTTTTGTACAAGTTCTCTCTAAAAGATAATTTATCCTGAAAAAGGTGTCATGAGAAGACTAACACTTTAAGATAATCTATCCTAGATAAACTGAAGGGTCAAATTCTTGGCCATAAGAGATGGAAAGGAACAAGCAAACTTAACATGATAAGCAGGGGCAACAAAAAAACTATCTCTTATATCCCTACAATACCCTTATCTCTCTACAGAGAGAGAATCACATCTCGGAGCATAGAGATAATATTTTCACTACAAAAAAAAAACCTTTTACCTCAGTTGAAAAAGAGGTCTTACCTCGATTTCAAAGGCGGGGTAACGAAGGATGTAACACCCCAAAGTCGATTAATTAATTAAATTTAATTATTAGAATTATTTGATTAATTGGTGTTTATAAATTATTGTTGTGTGATTGTAGGGGTAAATATCCTTGGAATCGAGGCATAGAGAAGTAAGAAGATGGTTGAATGGTCTAGAAGTTATTATAATTTTTGTTCCGGACTGCCCCAATGGCTAGGCATGGCCCAATCCACTTCTGCTCCCATAACGGCCCAATAGCCTAAGCCCTGTCAGTTAAGGGAAAAAGGAAGCATTTTCTCCTCTACCCCTCTGCTAAGGAAGGTTGGCCAACTGACCCTCAGGATCAGATGTCCCTCATCACATTTCTGCCCGTCACCCACGGTTCCATCATCTAGAAATAGTCACGACGCTCATGCCCACAACCACGCCCTTGCCCGCGGCAACAACTAGTTCCGAGCACCTCTGCCCGTTCCAACAGCTAGTTTCTGGAAGTTACCTATTCTTTGGGAGCAAATATATTGCCCCGAAAATAGGGACCAATGGCCAAGCGTTGGGGACATTATAAAAACCCTCTCATTTGAGAGGGTCAGATATTTTAAATCATTATAAATCATCCTAAGACATACTCTCTTTGTACTTGCCTTCTCTTCTCCTGATTCTTACTTTAGCATCAGAGTGCCTTGTAGGCACACCCCCTACTCATTTTTGAAACCCAGCATCACAGACGAAGTCTATGGCTCACTTCAGGTTTTGATCAGCCATCAAGATCAGTGGCGCCGTCTGTGGGAAACTCTGTTCTCCCCGTATTTATTTCCTCGTAAATTCAAGACCAAAGCAGTTCTTTCAAGATTATAATCATGGCCAGCCATGACAATGTCCACGATACTCGTAATGCCATTCTCCCCGTTAGCAATACGGACGCTGACGGAGCAACCCCTTTTCTTGAAAGCGACGTCCATCAGCAGAGAGATAGATCCACCGCGTCTCCTTCCCTCGATCTCACTAACACCATTGGGGTCCAGCTCTCCGAAGACCATCACATCGTCCCAGTTCCACCCAACGGCGATCTGGCCATGACAGCCCTACTCGAGGCCCTCAATAAGACAAACCTTCTGATCCTCTAGCAGAATGCAAGAATTGGAGCCTTAGAAGAGTCTGGTCGACCAAGATCTCCTTTGACGAGGAGAGAGCGCCGGAGATCTCAGAGTCCTTCTCCAAGAAGTGGAAGAGACCATTGAGCACTTGCAGATCCAGACTCTTTGGCCGTGAGAAAGCGTGACCATACCTCCCCCCAGAGCCATCACTCCCCAGGGGTCAAAAGAAACAGAAGGGATCTACGAACAAAGCGTCAATATTCGCCTCCGCCCAGATCCAAGGGCCGAGCCCGAACTCTATCTCCCTGCAAAGATCGTGGTCCTCTCCTTGGACGAAGTACCCGCAAGAATTTCTATTATTCTTCTTCTAATAATAGAACCCTGCCACCTTTATGGTAAGCAACCATAGTAGATATGGTCATTAATTTTATGTTCCATCAGAAATTAATATATGTACCATCCATTAAAAATATTTTCAATGTTCCTTAAAGCATCTATGTTTATGAAGTCTAAAATTCTTTATTTAATAGTAAAATAATATATTAATGACAAAGAAAAAAACTATTAAAATTTAAATAATTCTAAGTACAAGAAATATCTAGAGGATTATCAAGGATATGATTAAAAATTCAACACAAAATAAATATTGTAACCAACACAACAATAAGCCAAACAAAATAGGTTAGAAAAAATGCACAAGCAACTAAAGATTAATTTCTTAGGATTCATGTTAGAATTTATCCCATTAGAACCACAATCAACTCATCAGAATCTATCAAAACAATAACAAAACCACATACCATAACATATCTCAAAACCATGGCAAAAACTCTATCCGATATTAATTAAGATAAATGATAGAGTTTTGAAGCCAAACAAAGTACGTACATGAGTTTACTCCTAACTTATCAAGAACCCATTTTCAAGGAAAATCAACCTTCTCCTCCACCTCCTTCACAGTTTTTGTAACACGACTAAAGATGACATCATTATGTGCTATCCAAATTATCTAGACTACAACATGACAAATCATAACAAAATTCCATAGACTCTGCCTTACAACCTTAATAAAGGAAAGACTAAAAAAGAAGCCTACAATCATCAGGAAGAACCTTCTACCAATCCAACCATTGAAAGATCATATACCATACAAACATAACTAAATCACAAGTGACAAAAATATGGGAAACCGACTCAACCGAATCATAATATAAAGGACAAAAGTTCCCACTAGGATTAGTAATCACCCCTCCCTTTTGTACAAGTTCTCTCTAGAAGAGAATTTATCCTGAAAAAGGTGTCATGAGAAGACCAACACTTTAGAAGGAGTCTAACTATCCTAGATAAGCTGAAGGGTCAAATTCTTGGCTATAAGAGATGGAAAGGAACAAGCAAACTTAACATGATAAGCAGGGGTAACAAAAAAAACTATCTCTTATATGCCTCCAAATTTGGTTATCTCTCTATACAGAGAGAGAATCACATCTCAGAGCATAGAGAGAATATTTTCACTAAAAAAATGTATTTTACTTCGGTTGAAAAAGAGGCCTTACCTCAGTTTCATAGGCAAGGTATCGCAGGGTGTAACACCCTAAATTTGATTAATTAATTTAATCGAATTATTTAGAATTATTTGATTAATTGGTGTTTATAAATTATTGTTGTGTGATTGTGGGGGTAAGTATCCTTGGAATAGAGGCATAGAGAAGTAAAAAGATGGTTGAATGATTTAGAAGTCATTAGAATTTTAATTAATTATTATAATAAATAATATTTTATTTGAGTTAGTTAATTAGTAAAAATGATAGAAGCGGGCCATTGGTGAGAATTGGAGAAAATAAGTGATAAAAAAAGAGAGGCTAATAATAAGTTGGGTAAAATTCATACTTGAACAAAATAGTAGGGGAGTATATTTTCTAAAAATAGGGAAATAGATAGGTTTTTAGAGAAACATCAGATATACCTAAAAATGAGGCAAAAAGAGGAGAGGAAGAGCAAGCTAAGAAATTAAATAGGGGACTCATAGAAGTTTTACAATCCATCATGAATTGCGAAAAATCTAAGGCAATGAGGGAGAAAGGGCTACCAATTAGGTGTATTGCATGATAGGGTAGTGATGAGGAGTCATTAACCTCATTAGGATTCTTAGGTTTTCTTCTTATGAATGGTTTATGATGAATTTTTAAAAATTATTGATGGATCATGTGTTTATATGTGATGCTATAATGAATCCATGTCTGGACTATCATGAATATGTGTGTATGAAGTTTTTCCATTGATGAAGGTGTGAAAGATTGAGTGTTATTCGTGAATTGATGGAATGTGTTGTTAAATGTTATGAATTGGTATGTTAATTGATATAATTAGGGCTTAATTAGAGTGGAGTTTTAATCTGAGAAAATAGATGTTTGAAATAAGTTATTTTTGTGTCAAGAAGTGTTTGTGTTTTATCATCACTAAATGGTGTTCAAAATATGTTAAAAACTTATTTTTAGGCAAAAACAACAGTATGGGTCGATTCATACGTGTTTGGAGTTGACTCTAAACCAACAGGAAGTGTTATTTTTGAAAATTGGACAACTGGAGTTGACTCATACGTGCTTGGAGTTGACTCCAAACTGGCGTAATGTTTGTTTTGTCTTTGTTACACTGTGCGGCGACTTTTTTCCGTAACTTTCATTCTGTAAGTTCAAATGAGACGTCGTTTGAAGTGTTGGAAAGCTGACGCGCAGAGCTACCTCATGATGGTGCTTAATGATTTTGTTGAGTTATAATCTTGTGTCCACTATAGAAATGTTTATATTGAACTATATGATCGGTTAGCGAACCGTTTTGTTTATTCAATGATGTTTTGTTGTTCTAGTGAATTAACATAAACAAATGCCTAAGAGTTTGAATTGTTAAGCTGCTACTATTTTGTGGTTGTTGTGTTTGTTAATGTCGTAACATGAACTAATTGTTACATATGATGGATGATGTGATGCATAAATGGTGAAATATGTGTGGGGATCCTTTTGGTGAACCTTTTAATGATAATGCTTGTTGTTGAGAGTCATGCATCATGTTGTACAGACTTCAGTCCAATTTTGGTGGGCTCTGGTCTGGTGGCATGGATCGGAAGCGAGTTGCGGGTTCTTTGAGGGGATCGGTAAAACCTTGCCTATGGTGATAATGACGAATTTTGGTGTGCTTTTGTCCAATGGTGAGGATCGGGAGCGAGTGACTGGTTTTATGAGGGAATGGGTGAAGCGTTACCTATGGTGATGGTGACGAACTTTGGTGTGCTGGTCCTATGGAGGGGATCAGAAGAGAGTAGCTGATTCCAGGTGGGAACTACTGAAGTGTTACCTATGGTGATGGTAATGATTTAGTATGCTTTGATCCTATGGTAGGGATCAGGAGCAAGACGAACCTGAGTCTTCATGAGTGGTACCACATGCATAATGAGTCAGTTTTAGAGTACATTTGCAAACATGATTGCACATGTAATTGATTGTTCATGACATTGTTGATTGGATATGAGCATGTACATGTTGATGTGAAGGGTGTGAGACTATGTGGTTGTTGATTTGTGTAACTAAATGTATGTTTGTAATGTCATCTTTACCTTAGCATTCTTTATACTGTTTATATTGGTTTATTGTTTCTTACCCCCTTTGCTTTCATGTTGTCCACCATGGACATCTTGCAGATGCTTATGAGTAGGGTTTGCTGCTGTAAATGAAAGTTAGCTCATGGAGTTACTTCTTTTAGTTTTTATTATTATAAGTCTTGCTCTGGTTTTGTAACATTGGGGTCGGGAACGCTATTTGATTGTTATGTTTTGTTGGAGTTTAAAACATTAATTTGTCCTATGTTGGAGTTGTTGAGAGTTGCTTATAAGAACTCTTTTTTTAAAATGTTTTATTTAAATGGAAGTTTGAGACTAAATGTCTTTTTGTGACTGTTTTATTTAAATCGAAATAGTAACGATACCGCCGCAATGATACCCTAAGTGAAGGTGAGCGTGTGACGAAAAGTGTTGATTGACATTAGTAAATCTGTTGCGATGTTTCATTGGTTGTTAAATGTTTATTTTGTTAAAGGTTTTGTCATAGGTGACACCTTAGATTATCATGTAATTCTTAAAATATAAGTTTTGGGGTTTAAGGTTTTACATAGTGGTATCAGAGCAGGTCGGTCTATGCGGCTAGGTTTTTGTAATCTTGTCTACTTCATGGTATGCGACATGTGTGTGAAACATTTTTGATACTCTTTTGTTGTTCTAACCGCTTGTTCTAACCGCTTGTTTCAGGTTTGAAGAGTTGGTTTATCGTGTCTCTGATTGCAACAGTGCAGGTTGTTAGAGGAGTCAATGTTGGTTCTTGAGTTTTTTGAAGAGGAATATTCAAAGTTCATATATGTTAGGCGTGTGAATTGTCCTTTTGACAATTTTGGGTAAGATTTTGGGATTGAGTTGATGTTATCATTAGAATGAATTGGTTGTGGAGTTAAACAATGTTTATATCAACTGCTACGACAAGACGATGTCATTTACAAATTTTGATGCCAATGACGTGTTGCTTGTGCCTTCTAAGCAAATGGACGAGTTCGTGAAGGATGAGGTCGTAATGTTTATGATGATAGCTTCTATGAATGTTGGAAGTAAAGCTATGATTGGTGAGTTACCAGTGGTGCGTGATTCTGTAGAAGTATTTCTAGATGATATTAGTGAATTATCGTCGGAGCGTAAAGTGGAGTTTACTATATGCTTAGTACCTAGCACTAGTTAGACATTGATGGATCCTTATAGAATGTTTGCTTTAGAGTTGATTGAATTGAATAAGCAATTGGAAGATCTGCTTGAGAAGAAGTTTGTTTGTCATAGTGTTTCGGCGTGAGGTGCGTCGTTGTTGCTAGTAAAGAAAAAATATGGTAGTATGAAGCTATGTGTTGACTATTAATAGCTGGATAAGGTGACTATAAAGAAAAAGTATCCACTGTCGAGGATTGATGATTTGATGGATCAATTAATAGGTGCTTGTATGTTTAGCAAGATTTATCTGCGTTTAGGTTACCATCAGATTCGTGTGAAGCCAACATACATTCTGAAGACTGCTTTCAGGATAAGGTATGGTCATTACGAGTATTCAGTGATTTCGTTTGGTGTATCAAATGTTCCTGGTGTGTTCATGAAGTATATGAACAAGATCTTTCACTAGTATTTAGACAAGTTTATGGTTATATTCATCGATGACATCTTGATTTATTCAAAGATAGATGAAGAGTATGCAGAGCATCTAAGGTTGGTATTGGGGATTTTGCAAGAGAAGAAGTTATATGTTAAACTGCCAAAGTGCGAGTTCTGGTTAAGAAAAGTGAGTTTCCTTGGTCATGTGATTTCTAGTGGTGGTATAGCGGTTGATCCATTGAAGATAGATGATGTGTTACAATGGGAGACTCTGAAGTCTATTACTGAAATTAGAATTTTTCTTGGGTTGGCAGGTTACTACAGGAAGTTCATTGAAGGTTTTTTGAAGTTAGAATTAACTTCGACTCTGTTTAATCAAAAGTGTCAAGCCTATGTTTGGGATGTGCATTGTGAAGAGAGTTTCCAATAACTCAAGAGAAAGTTGACGCCTGCTCCAACTTGAATTTTTCCCAATCCAAGTGAGTCCTTTTTTGTATATTTTTATGCTTCAAAGATGGGTATGAGTGGTGAATCAATGCAAAATAATCAAGTTGTGGCTTACGCTTCTCGACAGTTGAGAGTCCATGAAAGGAATTATCCTATGCATGATCTTGAGTCAGAAGCTGTGGTATTCGTGTTGAAGATTTGGAGACAATATCTGTTTGACTCTATATTTGAGGTGTTCAGTGATCACAAGAGTTTGAAGTATCTATTTGATCAGAAGGAATTGAATATGAGGCAGAGGATATGGCTCAAGTATCTGAAGGATTGTGATTTTATATTAAATTACCATCTGGGTAATGCTAATGTTGTAGATGATGCAACTAGTAGAAAGTCGCTACTTATGTCAATGTTGATGGTTCGAGAGTTAGAATTGATCAAGTAGTTCATAGACATGAGTTTGGTATATGAAGAGACTCCTAATAGTGTGAAGCTAGGTATGTTGAAGTTGACGAGTGGTATTCTTGAAGATATCAGAGAGGGTCAGAAGACCGATGTGGGATTGGTTGACCGACTTGTGTTAATCAATCAAGATAAGGGTGGTGATTTCAGGATTGACGAGAATGGTGAGATGAGGTTCAAGAATAGGGTCTGTGTACCAGATGTACCTAAACTTAAGAAGATTATTAATGATGAGGGTTATAGAAGTGGATTGAGTATTCATTCTGGTGCCACAAAAATGTATTAAGACTTGAAGAAATTGTTTTGGTGGCCAGGAATGGAGAAGGAAGTAGTTGAGTTTGTGTATGCTTGTTTGACTTGTCAGAAGTCGAAGATTGAAAATCAGAAGTCATTGGGTCTAATGCAACTGTTGAGTATTCCAAACAGAAGTGGAATATCATTTCTATGGATTTCGTAACAAGTTTGCCAAAGAAGATGAAAAGGTGTGATTCTATTTTGGTGATTGTTGATATGTTGACTAAATCGGGTCATTTTATACTGATTAAGATCTGTTATCCTTTGCAAAACTTAGCTAAGTTGTACATTTAGTCTACATGGTATTTCGTCAAACATTTCGTTGGATAGAGATTCGAGGTTCACGTCGAGGTTTTGGCAGAGTTTGCAAGAGGCGTTGGGTACCAAGCTGAAGTTGAGTTCCGCTTATCATCCATAAACTGATGTTCAAATGGAGAGGATTATCCAATCCTTGGAGGATTTGTTGAGGGCTTGTGTGATAGAACAAGGAGGTTCTTGAGATAACTACTTGCCGCTGAATGAGTTCACTTATAGTAACATGTTCCCTTCAAGTATTGGGATGACCCCGTTTAAGGCGTTATTGTTAGAACAAAATTTGTTCATGACATATAATCCTTGGGTTTTAATGATAACAAAGTATTAAAAAACAATGGTTATATTTGATTTATGTTCCATGTATGCAGGTTCTAATACTTGTAAATATATATTCAAAATATAATATACAAAAACACACTTGAGAGAAGCTAAATTGCTAGCTTCTGGTGGTGCAGAATCTAAAGAACATTCTCTAAGTGATGTCTAGCGTAGACTCTGAAGCTGAAGGTCTCAACATCAAAAGAAGAAACATTATTGTCTCTACACTTGGTGAATGTAAATTGCCTTCTGGTGATTGTAACACCCTAATCTCCCCATTCATTAATTATAAAAATCACCATAAAAAAATAGTGCGTTGAATTATCAGAGATGCATAAGTAGGATGCTACATCCCTTAATACTCATGAAGTATCAAGTCACTTCATGTCTTTATCCCTCATAAAGATAAAAATAAATTAAACGGCAGAATATTCAAAGGGTTCACTTCAGCAGCACTAAGGCTTTAACAACATTAACCTCCATAAAATATGTGGTTCAACATAATTTGGAAAATAAGATACGTAACAAATGAACAACAACACAAAAGGTTAAAAATTCCCATCCTTCCCGTGTTACGTATCAGAGTGACTCCTAAGACTCGATCAATAGTAACACACGCTCCAAGCACTACTCATGTACTTGATTATCTGTACTCTCCGAGGAGCACAGACACAACAACAAAAAAGGGGTGAGAATTACATTCAATAAATACACGGTGAAAAATCACATGCTAAGGAGTAACAAACATACAAAACACACCAATAAGGCAACTATCATGCACGTATAAGTGCCACAACAATAATCATCATACTCAGTCCATTCACAGTCATGCATATATGCAATGTGACTCAATTGACTCAACACCATGCATGTGGTACCAACACAATCCATATGGTTCATTCCATGAACCTGATTCCCATTGGAATTTGGATAAGTTGTATACGTTCCTCTAAACTATAACTTATCTCCAACTCGACTCCCTCACAGAGTCTGGATGACACTAGGCAGCCATCATGGATTCCCACCTAGGCTCATCTCCACAAGACACGACATGAAATGCATGGCGTATAACTATGCATGATACAATACCATTAATGCATAACACACGATCCATAATGATCACACATGAGTCACATGTTCACCGTGATTCCCTTTAGAATTACCATATTTTCCCAAGATTGTCCACACAATGACAATTTCATCAATATAAGCCTCCAACCAAATATCACATAAAAATCCATACAACTTCCATGTTTTACCACATTTCCTATCATTAATAACTCTCATATGTCTACTTACGTCATATTAGGCCTACGAATCAAGAAAAATTGCATTTGACTCGAAATTGAGAGAGAAATCGCGAAAACTAAAAATTTACAACACAGGCTTGCCCATACGCGTATGACCTTGCTCCATACGTGTATGAACTTGTTCCCTCGCCTTAACCCTGCGTATGCTACATGTAGGGCCCCAGATGCCCAGACGTCATACGCGTAATCCCCATACCATACGCGTAATGGACTCACCATATGCGTATTTCCCTCTTCTCGTATGCATATTGGGCTCCCCTTTACGCGTACCAGCTGACGAGTGTGTTGCCCGCGTATCACACGGATATGCCCCTGGGAATGTTCCCTCATTTACACAATACCCCCTGCATACGTGTACGGGCATTCTGCAACATAAAAAACTGCTTTCGCATCAGTACAATTTTTCACCCATTAGAGCACCTTCAAGCTCCTAATTCTGACCCAAAACAACATTTGCACCAGTATACTCCTAAAGACATTACTCTACTTTATTAATATATCATTCTATCAAAGTTTTATACAATTTGAACCATATTTTCGTCATTTATCAAACTCATATTTTCCAGATCTATTTTCATGGTAAAACACAATAGCGATTTCAAAATTTTCACGAATTTCATACCCTCGGCAACAAACAAAACACAAATTCAGCAACGAATCACACAGATATGGAATCAAATAGAATAATAAGAAGATTATACATAAAATCCTAAGAGGGAAAATAACCCTCACTACCCTTTCATGTTCTGATCACCATTAAAGAACTCATTCTCCCCTTACCTTAATTCCAGGCTTGATCTCTCTAACAAAGGTGGAGAATCTGTGTTCTCTTCTTGCCCTTGCTCTGCTTTCTTCCATCCTTTCTCTTTTTTTGTTAAAACTGTTTTTGTAAACCTCTGTACCATTTCCGCCTAATTATGTTTATCTTTCTTAATTTTAATAATAATAATAATAATAATAATAATAATAATAATAATAATAATAATAATAATAATAATAATAATAATAATAATAATATTAATATTACTAGTGGTAAATATTCCATATAACTATTAATAATATCAATAATAATAATTATGAAATATTTCACCACCAATTATATTATTATTATTATAATATTATCCTAAGGTCTTAGTCCAAGAACTAATTATCCTAAGTTCTCACACTCACCCTTGACTAAGCTCATGCCAAAGTAATTACATACATAAAATCACAAAATGAATTAATATTTAAATAGGGTGTTATAGTGATCATTTAGAGTTAGTGATAAAGCCGAAGCTATTCGTACTGCAAAAAGCAAGCTGCATTGTCAAATCATTTTTCCAGCTAGAGTCTTAGTTCACAAGGCTAAAAAAAAGTTGGCATGCTTTACGGATATTTACTCTCAACCGCTCTATAGTACATGATCTCTTTGAAGACTCGATGGTTAAACACGACACACATTGAATTAAGATCTTTTGGTGTATATATCTTCAATGTCTCTTGTATTATGGAGAAAGCAAATACACTTGATCAAGTTATCTCTCCAACGGATAGTCTTCTGCAAATGCTATATAAGTAGCTAAAGGTTTAAAATAAATCTTTAATAAGGATCACCCTGATGGAGGAGTAACAAGATTAGCAATTATAAACATAATTGGTTATACAGAATATCTTAGAAATCTTAAGAGCTTTAGGTCTTTGTTATGATGATTTCCATGTACCTCTGATATTTATATCAAGTACCCCTTATTCTCCATTCTATTGAACATGTTATTTCGCAATTTAGATCAATGTCTCAGCTAAGATGGTTGAGCCCCGTAAGTCTCATGCTATGTGTTAGATTAATGAAAGTCTTAATCAAGTAGATTGATTGAGCAAATCCAAGTCTCTCACCAAGATGCTTGAGCCATGTAAGTCTCCTGCTATGCGCTAGAGCATTGAAAGTCTTAATCAAGTGAATTGACTGAGCATAAGTATTGGGTTCGTAGAACTTGAGCAAGGAAGCCTCAGATCGAGGGTCTGAGCAGAAGTCTTGAGCATGAGGAGCTTAAACAGGGAAATCTTAGGTTGCGGTCTAAGCAGGAAGTTTTGAACCTGAGGGGTTTAAGCATGAAGTCTTGGGCCAGAGTGGCTTGAGTAGGAAGTCTCAGATCTTAGAGACTTGAGCAGTAAAGTCTTAGGTTGAGGGTCTAAGCAAGGAAGTCTTGGGTCTGTAGGACTTGAGTAAGGAAGTATGGAGTCTTGGGGGTTTAAGAAAGAAGTCTCAGACTTAGGGTCTGAGCATTGTAAAATTCTTATGCAGAATGCATAAGTTATTCTAATCATGATTTGGTTATAGTGAAAATATCTTTGAAGTAAGGGGACTAGACTACTCTCATTTGGGAGGAACCTATATAAATATTTGTGTCTTATGCTATTATTTATTTGCTTCTAATAATATTCTGCTGTTAAGTATAATCAGAATCATAACACCAGTTTAGATTCTGAACTCTGATTAGACGTAAATAAAGAAAACGGAAAATACAATTCAACCCCCCTTCTTGTCTACTTTCTCTCACCTTCAATTTGTATCAGAGCATGGTCTGTACACATCACTTAACAGTGATGTAGATAATGATCCAATAATAAAAGTATGTCTATTAAAAACTATCCTTCAAGAAGGAATCAAATGCCACATGAAAAATATTACATTGCTTTTCCTACCATATTCAAAGGGAAGCTCCGCTGAATTTAAATGATGGAAAAGTTAAATATATTTTTAATTCATTAGAATTGATAAAGGGTTTGTGAAGTTTTGTATAATACCCTTGAAAAAGGTATTACTATAGAAGTTTATGGTGCATGGATGATCAAAGTTTGAAAGTCCCTCTCACCAGCTCAAAAATAGCTTATTAAAAATATCTTCAAAGGTAAATGAATTTTGGTAGGTGCTTTATCTCGGTTCTAAGTATATCAACATTATTGATACATCTAATGCTCAGACTATCTTTGAATCCTTGTGATCAGATTTGTGAGAATTGTCACAACTGTGAAAAATAATCGACGGAAAAACAAAGTCGCCACCGAACATTATTTATCCCGACAGGGGAAATAAAGTGATTGAAGAAACCTCAAAAAGGGAAAGGAACATGGTCTCGCAACCAACTTCTGGGTTTGGGAGTTGATTACGCGAGAGGAAGGTGTTAGCACCCATCGTGTCAATTGTACTCAACAGGATTCACTCTTGTTATTCTAATCAAAGGGTGTGTTTATCTAAAGCTTATTTACTAACGGAAAATGAAAAAGGAAAAGGGAAAGAAAAAAAATGAGACTCGATAGGACTTTTCCGTCCTATGCTTACGTATTCCCTCATGTAATGGAAAAGTCAGAGTTAATATAGTTCGGAGGATTATGGGTGGAAGGAGGAAGGGTGCTCGCCAAGACTTCGTTGTCGTGTACCTACATATCTTCATTTTAATGAGAATGAAGAAGTCAGAGCATTCGTAGTTTGGCCTACCACGGATTGCTTAGTGTTTTTTATGAGCGATGCTAAGTTCGCATTCCAGCAATTAGGGACGAGGCCTGTTTGTGGTAGCAATGCCCTTTCTGAAAAGGTTTGAAGGAGAATCTCGAAAGAGAAAATGATTTGAATTTGTTCAAGTGTTTTAGAGAAATGAATTAACTTTGTTTGGGATATGCATCAATGCTAAAGTCTATGACATAGGATCAAATACTTCGCGCTAACGATCCAAGTGTCTCACATACAAAGTACCCTAAGATGAGGTTAGAAATGCATCTGCTCATCTTTTCCCATGTGCTTAAGGCTCGTGATGCACTATGCACATCGTCTTTATTACATGTTTTTAATTTGATTTGAGAGAGAGAAGAGGGAGACTAAAAGGGCAAAGAAAAATCTAAGGGATTTCACACCTAGATGTTGTCATGCCAAATGGTCCTCTAGTTAAGGATGAGAAAGGGAAGTATATCTTAATGTTATCATATAAGAGATGAACCTAAGGTTGATGTTGAAAGGGAGCTAAATTAATGTTATCATGCAAAGGATTGAGACCCTAATGTTTATCCTACTCCAAGCTTAATCAGAAATTAAGTTAGACTAGGAGCCTTAAGGGAGCACGTGAGCAAAGCACAAGTAAACATTACACAACTCAAGGTAAGAAGATTCAACAATCAATTCACGTGTCAAACATCAAAGTTAAATCAAAACATGCTTATCATATGAACCAAGACAATCAAGATGGACAAATTAAACACTTATGCACACATTATAAACATCATAAGCCATGCTCAAAGGATTCACACATTAAAGTTTAGGAATTTAAGCAAAGATAAACAACTAGTGCATAAGCATCCATGATTTGAAACATCCACCAAATATTATCGATTAGCACACAAATACAAAGTGATCTAAATGAGATTAGGAACCATGCAAGTCAGTAGCTATACAAAGACATATTCAACACACTTCAAAGATTTAGAAATGAACACAAGAGCATTAAGCATGCCTCACATCGTTAGCTAAACAAATGTCAACAACTAGCTCATAAGAAACAAACCAACAATGATCAAACATGTGGAATTAAGGTATAAAAACAAGAAGAGGAAGTAGCACAAACATGGACATTAATTCTAAATCAAGCTCAAAGTATGAAGAAAATTTCAACAAGGATCATGTTCAAAACATGCATACACCACTAAGCATTCATCCACCAACATTAACTTCAAAAGAAAACAAACATCCAAGTAAGGTGCAAGAAGAAAATGATCATGCAATAGACATCAAGACATGAAGGTTAGAACCTCAAATAAGTCATTCAAGTCACATAAGAGTCATGAACATAAAGGGGATCACACAAAAGAACAAACTCAAGAGACTATGGCAAAAGATAAACAAGCATCATGTTCAACACATCATCATTCAAAAAATAGTTAAATGACAAAAGAAATATGGATCTAAAAATCTAAGTCATGGCAAAGAAATCATGATCAAGTATGAAAGAGATCCCAAAAAGAATTACACTAGTGCATCCTTAAAATAATTTCATAAGTCAAGCATATCTCATTAATCGAGCATGAATCAAGGATCAATTAAAATCAATTAAGAAGCATTCAAAATACATCTTCAAGGTACCAAAACAACATCCAAACATTTATCATTCATATGTCAAGACATGGTAGCAAAGTTGGCTCAAGAAAGGTATCACAAGGCATCAAGATCAAAACCCTAATTCAAAGTCAACAAGAAAATATACCTTGCACAATTAAATCTAAATAAAATATGAAAATTAATTGAAAAATAAAATTAAAAAATATAAAAAAAATATAAAAAACTTAAGGCATTAAATGATCTAAAATATATTTTTATGAATTTTTAAAATGTTTGGAACAATTAAAATAAAATCAAAAGGTAAAATACAATAAAAAAGAAAAATAAAAGAAATGATGCAAGGTGGGGTGTAGAAATAATATTGAAATGAACTAGGTTTAAGTTGAACACGCAAGTGGGCCAAAAACTACGGGTGCAATAAGTAAAAAAAACTAAGCCCAAATCAAATGCACACAGTCAGCTTGCACACGCTGGCTTTCATTGGTTGACGTGGCACCGAGTCACAGAAGCCAACGAATTAGAACGAAACATGCAATACAATTCAAAATTAAAATGTGGCGCCAAGGCCACATCAACTCACCCTCAACCTTCAGATGCCGGAGCCCTAGCTATGGTCATCTTCTTCAGCCAACACCTTGCCGAAGCAACATCAAACCACCTAAAATCATGAAATAAAGCCACCATCCCCCACAGATTCCCATGTTGATCTTAAATCCATCATTAAAAAACAATAAAAACTACTCTAATACGATGAAATCAGAGCATGCGAATTCAACCATCCAAACTGAACTTCATAGAATCAACACAATAACGTGCTAAACATTGCCTACCATGAGTAGGACTTTAAATTCAAACAAAATGAACCCTAAACATACATAGATCTAGCAGGATAAGTTTATAAAAGTTACCTAGTGGAGTAATCTCCACTGCACCTTGTAACTGCTTCAAGGGCTTTAAAAAACTAATTAAGATTCCTCAATACATTTCAATGTTAGTGAATAGAGCAAGAAAATGCAGAAAATCCCTTGGAAAAATGAAGTTCGAAGAGGAGAAATTTTTGAAGGAGAGGGAGCTCAGATCTGAAATTTGGAATGAATGGCTTAGGTTTAGAGTAAAATGCTTTTATATGGAGCTCTCTTTAGGGTTGGAAATAGGCGAGGAATGAAGCTAAGGCTTGGAGTTTGTTGTTGTGGTTTAGAAAAGAGAAATGAAGAATGAGTGCACATGTGCATATGGCTCGGGTACCAATACTCTCTAGGTTTAGAGAGAGGTTTTTGGCTTGGTTTTTGATGAGCAGATAGAGTGAATGGGAGCATGAAATAAGCATGGGAAGTTTGCACGTGGGAAGAATGAAGTGAAGTAAGGTTGTACACATTTTATTCTTTATCATTTTTGGCAAAAAGTTTGAATTTTAGTGCATGGGATAAGGCATGTTATCTAGGCATATTTGGGTAGTGTTTGATGAGGTCAATAGGGTGATGTATGTGTGTAACCATGATGGGGATGAGGAATTCTGCAAGAAATTAAAAGGTTGGTAAGGGATGATAGCATGAGGCATCAAAAATCATGTTTATATGTAGCCAACTTTAGGTCATTTTATCTTGATGAATACTGATCCTCTTGATGAGAAAGTGGTGCCAAAAGAAAGTAGGAAGCATGATAAGCAAGTTTGGTGTTGAAACCAAAGTTAATTGAGATTTGGATGATAAAGAAAAATACCATGGAAGTTGGTTCCAAAATCTTCCCAAAGATACTTAGAAAAGTTCTAAGTTAAAAACTAATTGAAACACAAAAATGTCTTGAATTTATAGCACCATAACTTAAGTTGTGCTAAGCCAAATGAGGAGTTCTTGGAATGTATGAAAAGCTTGAAGAATGTTTAACAACTTTCATGTTGGAGGAAATTTGAGGTGAAGCTTGGATTATAAAGAAAAATGATCTTGAAATCGTGAACTTTTGACTAAATTTCAACACTTCAAAAAATTATAAGTGTTGAAAACTTGAATTCTAGTTTTTCCCAACTTTACCTCTTCATAACTCTTAATCCATGCATCTTTTGAACTTGATTCCTTCTACAAACTTGTGAAATATGATGTCCTCTTAAATTTGATCATTGATTTGCACCATTTGGCTCAAGGATGAGAGAGATATGAGTCTTGCAAGATGGCTACAAATTCTGATTTTCCCTTAGAAAAATTTCATGAAACCCTAATTTAGCAACTTCTCCTGATTTTATAGTTTCTCTTAATTTATTTTGATCAAACCTCTTTATTAGATGCATGATGACTTGAAAAGACCATGGTTGAACTAAAAACTCAAGAGTTGACTTTTGTAGGGCATCAGCTGACTTCTTGATCTGATGATTCCAATTATTCCCCTATCCACTTAGGAATCTCTGAAATGATTTGTAATGAACAAAGAGACATGTAGATAACATTTGAGATGTATATTGAACCATAGAACAATGCTTTGTTCAAGAAAATAGTCACAAGTAAACTTTGATCAAAACCCTAGCTCAGAGCCACAAGGAGCTTGATTAGATGAATCCCTTGAAACGAATGAAACCTTAATCCTCTGGTAATTGGGTGAACTTCTTGAGAATGCCTTGGTGTGTATGAGACCTTTGTAGCTTAAGAATACCATGATATTGAGTACATCTTCTCTCTCATTGCTTTGAGAATCATCTCCTCCTCTTGAGGAAACCCAAGAAACCTTGATCCCATGTCTAGAACCAATGCAATGTATGAAACGAGAATGACCTAAAGGATGAAACATAGGCCAAATAGGGTAAAGAAAAGGATGGAAAATTTTGGGGTACAACAGGAATCGGTTTTGAAGCTTGCTCAGTTGCACTTCATCTAATATTTCCAAGCAATTTTGAGATGATTGTTATAAATTCAAACCTCAGGTCACAGTTACCCAAGAAGTCATACAAACTTGAGCTTACTATGGCTTGTAGGGTTATATTGCAATCTTCAAAGAAAAGAAATGAAATTAGATGATGAAAAACTATCTAGCAGATTATCTTTTCTAAAGACTATTGAAGGATACTTCCTATGGAATGTCTGAT
Source organism: Lathyrus sativus (assembly GCA_963859935.3). NCBI lineage: Eukaryota > Viridiplantae > Streptophyta > Magnoliopsida > Fabales > Fabaceae > Lathyrus > Lathyrus sativus. Next base: position 4,794,163 of record OZ012739.1, on the reverse strand, counting down.
GATGAGGAATTAACCTTCCTAATCAGAATATTTCTTTAATTGGTTGAATGGAACGTGACATTTGTTGTTAAAAGAGTAACTTCAGAAGCTTCTAAGATATTCATATTTCAATTAATTTCCCAAATCCAAGAACAAGGAGAAACATTACCAGAACCTAATGTCAGAGATCTTCATTGTATATTCATTTGAATATGATATTAGTGTAGGATTTAAAAGAAAATGTAATCTAGCTCTGCCAGTCATTACTGCTTCTAAAGAAGCATTTGAATCCTAGAATAAAAATCAAGTATTAAAGAGAAAGAAATTATGCCAAATCTATCTTGTTTCAATATTGGAAAATAAGGAGTCTGCTCTTTAAGGTGATATCTTAAGTGACTCCATTGCTTCTTGATTGAGGGTCATCATGGAATTTGTATTAAAGGATAATTCTATGAGAAACATTTAATTCTTCTCTGTGTTTTTATAGCAATTATATGACAATGCTTTAATTTATTTTATGCCAATCTTTGATAGCTAAACCACCTGGTTCTTTACTTATCAAAGATTTCAAAGTCAAAATATTTAATCCAAGATAATGAAATCAATGATTATGCTAAGAACATGATCTTCTTCTTATCATGACTTATCCTAGACTGATACTTTGAAATAAACCATGGTATTGGTATCAAAATGTGGCATAAGGCAGAGGAAAGTTTGTCTGGAGCAACATGTATGGACTCATAGAAATATGAGTATCATTATTTAAAATGTAGTTGTTGTAGATATCAAAGAAAGGAGCAAATGCATCTTCCATGTTGCTTATCAAAGGTTGTTTACAAAATTTGATAGAAGAAAAGCCTACAACCCAGACTCAAGTGCTAGAGGTAATGAGTTTGGTGAAAGAAGTGTAGTCAATGGTTTAGTAGCCATTGAATCAGAATCCACTCAAAGTAGTATTCTTATTCTATGGTCAAATTTGAATACTCATACAAGTCTGACCAAGAAAATAAAAAAAAGGTATGTGTATTCTTTTCTATATTATTACTTGAATCAATGAGATATTTGTGTATATGTAAATACAAAGTTTCTATTAGATATCTAGAGAAATTCTTTTTGATAAAATAATATTCATAAATCTTTAAGAAGAAACTATGCTATATTTATCTATACTGAATATATCATTAGCTAGATAATGGTCATATTTATGGAAACAATTTCCTCACTTTTTGTGATGATATTGTGGTTTGCTGGCTGTCAAATAAACCAATTCAATATTCTTTAATCACTTATGACTCTTGTTTCAAAATAAAATGTTTGGTTCTGAATAGAATCTTGAAGATTGATGAGTGACAGAAGATGTCTCTCTCTAAGTCTAGATCTACTAAACTTTAATGGATGATAGCTTTTGAAAATTATCAGAATCTGAGATTCAGAAAAGGATTCCTTACTTATGATAAAGAAGTTTAAGTATAAGGTATTTCAAAAAATTTTATATTACTTAAACATTCATAAAGGTGAAAATCATTTAGTGGATTTAGGAAATCCGCTGGATAAGAACCTTTGAGTAATGATGTTTTTCTTTTTATATATTATTATTATCTCTATCCCATGTCTTGTGAAATATCATTTGTGTCATTCTTAAGACAAGATTCTCATTCCTTTAGAATCTTGCTCAATTCTTTTCTTTTCTTTTTATTTTCTTTGGTTGTGTCGTACTTCTAAAAAATACAATCCTCTCGATGGACGCGGAAAAAAGTTCGAACAGAATCGCCACCAAACTTTATTCATTCCAAGGAAGGAATAGGAAAATATTGATAAAACCTTTAAAGAGATAAGAACATGGTCGTCACAACCAACTTCTAGGTTCGGGAGTCGATTACACAAAGGGAAGGTATTAGCACCCTCTACGTCCGTTGTACTCAGCGGGAACCTCTTGATTCGATTAGAGAGAAAATTTAGCTAGGTTGTTTGTTTTCTTCTAAGATTCGATTATTAGGGGAAAATGAGTGGTTTTTTATTAGAGTGCTCGCCAAGGATTGGGGCCCTTGTGCCTACGTACTCCCTCGTGCAATGGGAAAGTCATAGCATCATAGTTCGTGGGACTACGGGTAAAGGTTTGGGGTAAACGGAAGATGGAGGGAAGGTAGCTCACTAGGATATCTCAATCCTATGCCTACGTACCCTCATAGTGCAATGAGGAAGTCAAAGCAATCGTAGTTCGGAAGACTACGACTGATTGGTTTGTGTTTGAAGCGAACGAGTGTTTAGATTGTATTCTAACTGCTAAACATTGGCTTGTCTACTCGCTAGGGCAGGCTGAAGCACTAGTTCATATGCGCGGAAGAAGGGACTAAACAAAGTTCTTTGGGAAAGGTTGTTTGGGTTATGGATCGCACGAGGGCGAGGAATTAGTGTCTTAAGAAGTTTCAATCGCATGGGGGCGAGAAAGGATAGTTTGATGTGTTGGATGCTTTGTTAAAGGTGATGATTATCTGAAGCTTAAGAAAGACTCCTCAGGCCAAAGTAATCGGAAGAGTGAGTAGAAGACTCGACACTCTCTCATTTTCAACCTTAATTGTGAAAGGATTTTGATGTAGTTAGAGTAGTTTATGAATGACAATTACTCGAGGCTTAAGAAAGGCTCCTCGGGCCCAAGTAATCGGGAGAATGAGTCAAAAGCTTAACTATCTCTCTTTTTCATCTAAGTGTAGAGAAAATAGACTTTGATTTCGTTAAACGGATTATAAATCTTTTAGAGAAAACAATTGTTCGAGGGTAAGAAAGGCTCCTTGGGCCCAAATAATCAAGAGAGTGAATCGAAGACTCGACTCTCTCTCTTTTTCAACCTGAATTATGAAAGAGTTTCAATGTAATTAGAGTATTTTAAACAGATGTAGATTACTCGAAGCTTAAGAAAGGCTCCTCGGGCCCAAGTAATCGTGAGAGTGAGCCAAAGGCTTGACTCTCTCTCTTTTTCATCTAAGTGTTGAGAAAATAGATTTGATTTTGTTTATCAGATTATGAACCTTTAAAGAAGATCATTGTTCGAACTTAAGAAAGGAGAGGAATCGAAGACTCCACTCCAACTCCCTTTTCATCTTTATTGAAATTGTGTTTAAGTATGGTTAAGTATATTAAGTTTACTTTGAAGAAAATACTCGATGTTGAATGAGGTTTAAATTTGCATTTGAAACAAATAAGGTTGAACTAATGGAAAGAAGGTCTTATGAGTATAGGGTAAGCTCCATGGAGAGGCATAAGCACTTGACTTACAAAAGGGTATGGTTTGAACTTTAGGGTTTCGATGCATGAACAACAATTAAATTGGGATTTAAATGTGTATACGAGAAAAGTGGGATAGTCTTCTAAATGACCAACTAAAAATAATTGATCAAATAGGTCTCACTGTGAGGAAATCCAGGAGTAAGCTTTGAATGTTGTGTATTGTGATCAAAAGATTGACGGCGATGCTTTGAGAGTAATCGACTTACAAGGGTGAACATGGATCGACGTTGGGTCTAGAATTATTTTAAACAGGGTTTAGTCAATGGCAAGACATAAAAAAAATAAAGGAAAGCGATAAAGCTACTTTACACGTCATGGGAGTGGGGATACAATGTTCAAATGGAATGAAATGAAAACAATCAAGTGCGCGTAAGCAAAAGCAGTTCGAGTTCTAGAATCCTCGATTAGTCTGAATTAATTATCAAAATTATTCTATTAAATAAAATAATTAAGTTAATTAAAATTGATTCAAAAAATTAAATAATTTAACCAAATTCAAAGATTACTTAATTTGTTTAAGGAAAGGTGAATTCAAAATTGAGCACAAAAATAAATCGAAACGAGTAACTCGCAATATGCTCCAAAGCTGGTTTTTGCATAGTGACAACATGAATAATGTCATACGCATCAGTCATAACGCGAAGAAAATATTTCCATTAATGTGAGAAAGTTTGGCAGTATAACACCATGAAATTGTCGAATCCACAAGATCTAAAATTCGATTTAAAAATGCAAAGTGATTAAAACAACATCAATCTCATCACAAAATATTATAAATTCACACAACAAATGGAAAGTGTAATTACTAATAATGAGAAAATAAAGACACGGGCGTAATTCCTCACTTCAAGCGGCCCAAACACCAATTAACAGTAACAAGCATCCAATTATCCAATTTAAATTCTACTATAGATAAAGAGTATAGTGTTAAAAAAAGAAACAAATCCCTAAGCCTAATCCTCATGAGGCTATGAAACCAAAATATATGGCCAGAACAACGTGTATTCACAATATTTGAAGAGAAAACTCATAGTACTACTAAACACAAAGATAATTTATTAACCAAACTCAAACAATCTAAGACAAGAATAAGTATCGACATTAGAGAAAGTCATAGACTGAAGCATTACCAAATTGAAAGAAAAAAGGATCGGAGCACTTGTATCAAAGATGTGTCACAAAGACGCAAAAGTAACGAGGCGTTCGTTGTGTGAGGCAAGGTACTGAGGTCCTGCTAGTTCATGTCAAAATTGCAGCTACGATTCATGGTTATGGCGTTCGTGACCTCGTGAAATGCGTTGCTGTTGTTGCTTCAAGAGATTGTTATCACGAAATCTAAACAGAAGATCCAATCTGACCAGGTTTGAATTCGAACACTGATATGCACAATAATGTCCCTGCAATGAAATCACAACAACAATATCATAGAATTAAGTTATGAGATCGGATTAAAACATCACTGCTAGAATTGAGTTGTTGCGAAACAGAACGCGACTTATTTGTTGCTGAAACTTGAAGGTTATCTCTCGGCGAGATGTTTGACGAAGGTTGCAGAGCGTGAAATCGATTCCATAGCAGTATTGTTGTAGTCAATGAAGAGGTTATCATTGTTATTTCAACGATGGGGATTTTGAGGTTATGGTGGAGAGTTGGGTTGTGTGGTTTCCACGGTGGTGATGCGGGTATGAAAATGAGGGGGAAAATGGTTTACAGTTTTTAGTGGAGGTGTGAGCTGCGATTGAAGGGTGAGAAGAATGGGTTGGCCGGAGGTTTATGAAGAAAATGGTGAAAAAGATGTGCTTGTAGGTGGTGAAACGGTGGATTCTCGTCGGAGTGTGAGAAGGAGAGGGAGAAGGGGGAAAATCCTGAGGTGAATAGAAGAAGATCAAAAGAATGTTTTTTTTCTTGTGTGGCCTCTGTCCCCTCTTATTCTCTCTCTCTCTCTCTCTCTCTCTCTCTCTCTCTCTCTCTCTTTTCTTTTTTCTTTTTTTTAATTAAACATTATTTGAATTATATTATATATTATTATTATTATTATTATTATTATTATTATTATTATTATTATTATGACCAAAATTATAAAAACCAATTATAAGCAAACTACCAACACCAAATGCCACTTGTCAAGCTTTAATTGGACAGGGTGACAAAAGTTGGAAAACCTCCCAATTGTGGATGGACAATTGTCTTAATAACATGTATAAAAATATTTATATTTTTTCTGATTATTTTTATCAACTAAATCAAAATAAAATGAAATGCTAAAATATTATTGGTCAACAAAAGAAAATGAGGATAATGTATGTGCACCATTGATTAAATTTAAATTTAATGATCCACATTTAATCAAAGGAGCACACCTAATTCAAAAAGCCAAAGTTTTCCTTACTAGAAGCCTTAATTAATTTAATAAAATTAAATCAATTAAAAACTAATAGAAATTCACAATTTAATGAATAAACATGATAAAAATAAAATGCAAACACGGAAAATTTTAATTAATTATTTCAGACATTTGATGAAGATATAAAAATAAATCAGGTGAAAATAAACAAAAATCGGACAACAGAGATGCTTGAAAGATTAAATCGACTGTACACGAAAGACTAACGCGGAATAAATAACTTGGAAAGATGTAGCACTCAGTCAACTTTGAGAATTGGCAGGGACTGGTAAAAAGGCTTAGACCGATCAAAAGTGATTGAAATTTTGTCGAGAGATAAGACGAACGCGCTAGGTCAAGCTTTAATGGAAAGTAGGTCAAAATTACTAACGTCTGCAAGCTTAAATTCGAAACTTTTCAATCAATGGTTTTTCTTGTATATTTGAGACACAATTTGACCAGTCCGTCCGTATATCCAAGGAATTTTTTCAGGCTAATCATCTTAGGAATTATTCATGCTGAAAAGCACGTTGTGCTATACAAGTGATACAAAATTGAAAATAAAGTGAAACAGATAAAATTTTGAAAAAGGCAGGACAAATTTGGGGTATGACAGATGCCCCTATCTAATTGTCTTGAACCCAAGAGAAATGAACAGTTGCATGACGTTCATTTTTAGGGTGGAAGTCGATTAGATACAATAAGACCTCGAAATTTGGTCCTACAAAAAAAAGTAAAATGTAATGCAATAATGAAATAAGAAATAACAGAATGGGATATCAGGATGCAAAAAAATCTTAAATAAAACTCTGCTTGGGGAGAAACAAGAATAAAAAGTTATTAGGGATCATGATTATCAACTGCACGGTTGAAAAATGACTTGTTGGGGAATAGAATTTCACAAATACGTGCGAGGTATCAACTCTTTTTAGAGAAATACTACCGACTTCAATGAAGGACTGGCCAAGTTGCTTTTGAACTGATCCTGGATCCTACTATGTTATGCCGCTTGGGACAGAAATGTCATGCACTGCATGATACACATATATGAATACTAAGATGCGACTGCTAGGGAAATCTAAGACGCGTATGCAAATGATTGATATGCAATGCGCATGAGAATGCAACTAGGTAACTAGATTTTTGGTTAGGCTTTATTTATAGTTTCCCATGAGGGATTTTTTTGGGATTGAATGAAGCATGGTGAAAGGACTCACTAGGGATACTGGCATATCAACTCAAGGATTGAGAAAAGCAATTATTATACCAACTCGGGGGTCGAGAAACATTAAGATAAATTGTCATCAATCGGGGGTTGAAAGAAAGGTAAAGACAATAGAATCGACTCGGGGGTCGAGAAAATAAAGATAATATCGACTCGGGAGTCGAGAACAAATAAAAATATCAACGCGGGGGTTGAAGAAATAATAATGGTGATATCGACTCGGGGGTTGAGAAAATAAAGAACAATATCGACTCGGGGGTCGAGAAAAGAAAACTAATGACTCAGGGGTCAAGATTTGTAATAATATGTCAACTCGGGGGGTTGAGGGAGGAAATGATTATGCTATGTATGCGTATGATACATGTTAATTATATGATGCATATGTGAATGCAAGCTGGTGATTGGTTTTATGAAGGTGCCAACGGGGTGGAATTTGATAGTTGCCAATATGAATTGGACTTTGAGCAGTGCCAAGCAAGGTTGGACTTTTAGTGGTTGTTGTAACACCCCACTTCCCAAAATTAAATTAAATACAGATATTTCAATTAAACATCAGAGTTTCCTTTCAAAAGTGGGATATCACATCCAAATAATTCAACATACTCATCACATGATGGTTTTCAAAATAAAACAGCGGAAACTATCCTTAGTCAACATTCACGGCCATCCGCCAAATTATACAAAAACATTCATTAAAAGGTTCACTAAAACTTGATACGTCACAGGAAATAAAGCAAATCAACATAAAGCAATTTAACTCCCAAGTCCCGTGTTACGTATCATAGTAACCTATGACTCGACTCACACACCACTATCCAAGCTAGCTAAGTACCTGGATTATCTGTACTCCCGAAGAAGCACAGACCACAACAACAACAAAGGGGTGAGAAAACATGATCAAAATTATCGGTAATACAATACATGAAATAAAGGCAGTAATCATATAATTCATCACCCAACATTCATCAAACACGACCTACTGTCCAACATCCACACAACACACCATAATGCAATTATGCAACTCAACACCATGCATGCGGTACCGACTCATTGGTTCATTCAATCGAACCCCGGATAGATCACATACACCCATCCTTGGCTATGATTTATCCCCACCATTCTCCGCAATGGAGTACGGATGAATCACCTACACTCCTCTTGACAAATGATTCGTCCCACCAACACCATGATATGCATAACACCAAATGCACAACAAATGAACTCAAGCACACAAGGTGCACACGATCCCCTGATCACATCACCATACATCATACATACACATTGTTCATTAATTAATCATTTTAATTAAAGTCACACGATCCCCCTGATCCCATCACCATACATCATACATCTATATTACACGCCAATCAATTATGTTAATCAAGTTAAATAATAGGGAAATCTACCTATGAACACCGAGTACACACGATCCTCCCGATCACCTCACTATGCATCATATATATATATATATATATATATATATATATATATATATATATATATATATATATATATATATATATATATATATATATATATATATATATATATATATATATATATATATATATATATATATATATATATATATATATATATATATATATATATATATATATATATATATATAAATATATATATATATATATATATATATATATATATATATATATATATATATATATATATATATATAATAATATATATATATATATATATATATATATATATATATATATATATATATATATATATATATATATATATATATATATAAAATATATATATATATATATATATATATATATATATATATATATATATATATATATATATATATATATATATATATATATATATATATATATATATATATATATATATATATATATATATATATATATATATATATATATATATATATATATATATATATATATATATATATATATATATATATATATATATATATATATATATATATATATATATATATATATATATATATATATATATATATATATATATATATATATATATATATATATATATATATATATATATATATATATATATATATATATATATATATATATATATATATATATATATATATATATATATATATATATATATGTCTTACCCACCAATTAATTATATCAATTAAATTCAATATTTCAAAGTTTCACCTTTCAACACCAAGTATACCCTCTTCACCACTAAACATCATACATATCTCACAACTCAATCTACTTATTCCAATTAACTTCGATCACTACATAATCTCACCTTTTAATGTCAAGTATACACTCTTTACCAATAATCACCATATCTATACCTGTCCCAACCCAAGGGGTCCTACAAAACGAATTACAACACAATACAGCATAACACACATTCTGTCACGCTCGCTGGCTCGTTCGCTTAGCGAAGCCCTAGCGAACACTCGCTAGCTGCTCGCCTAGCGAACTCTCTAGAGAAGGCAGACAGTGGCTACTGGAAGCCTTCACTACCCTTCTCGCCTAGTGAAGTCCTAGCGAACACTTTCTACTAGCTCGCCTAGCGAACTACCTAGCGAATCACTCACTAGCTACTCGCTTAGCGAGTTCTGCAATCTCTCAAAACCCTCACAGTCCAGAACTGTTGTCTTGCTCAAATTCAAGCCTATCATTCTACTTCTATCTTTAGTCCTATCAATGCTACAACCAATAAACACTACTCTATCTTTTTCTATCAATTTTAACTCCAGAACCCACACCTATGTTCATCATCAGAACTACAGAAGTTACTCAGAACCTCACCAAAAATCACATCAAATGTGCACCCATTCATCAATGGCAGCAACAATCATAAACACATCAACATGCACACCAATTTCATCATAATCAACAACAATCAAAGACATACCAACACCACAAACATATTCATCAAAATCCCTACAGGGTTAAGGAATCCTCAATTACCCAATTCATGCAATTACCAATCCCAATCTGTTTGTCCCCTCTTACCTCGATTAATGCTCTGATTGTTGAAGAATCCTCAAGAATCTGACAACCCTAGCCTTCTTCTCTTCCCTTGTTCTTCCTCCTTGTTCTTTCTCTTCAATCCTTCTCCCAAATTGGTTTATCGTGTTCTCCCCCTCTTTTCTCCCAAAATCCCCTTTTAATACTTATTCCAATAATAATAATAATAATAATAATAATAATAATAATAATACTATTAATTATTAAATTATCACCAGTGTTAATTATATTATATTAATATTAAACTCCATGGCGTAATAAAATAATCCTTATCAATTAAGGGCATCCACCAACGCGCTTAGACACACTCCCCACACAAGGACACACTAAAAAGACTAAATAATTAAAATGGGTGTTACAACTCTCCCCCACTTTAATTATTTTCGTCCTCGAAAATTACCTGATGGAAACAATTCCAGATGCTTCCTGCATCCTGTTTTCCAATTCCCATGTCACACTGCCTCGTGCAACACCATCCCCAAGCCACTTTCACCAAAGATATCTCCTTCCCTCGGAGTTGTTTCTCGTTCACCAATTTGCACTAGAAGTGCCTCAACCATCAAATTATATCTCACTTGCACCCCATCCAATTTAATCAGAGTACCCCCTCGGCTTAGACAGATGAACACACCCTGCAATTTCCACAAACAATAGCAGTAAACAGTCTAACATGCTATTTTCCCATGCTTTCGCTGCGCCACTCTTATACAGATAAGCAAAACATAATGCGTGCTTCCGAGACTTCAAAGCTCGACCAACCCTAGTTACCATCATAACTCTCAACACACGTCTTTTCTTGGATCCTTTTGATCTTTTCAGTCGCCTCTTGCACAATTTCCGGTCCGAGTATGACACTCTCGCCGGACACACATCAACACAAAGGAGTCCTACACCTCCTACCATACAGAGCCTCATACGATGTCATTCCGATACTAGAATGATATCGGTTATTGTAGGTAACTCAATCGACGAGAATTAACTGTCCTCAGATCCATCATGATCCAACACACCAGCTCTCACCAAATCCTCTACATACGGGATAGTTCTCTCTATCTGTCCATCCGTCCACGGATGCTAAACAGAGTTCAACTTTAATATGGCACTCAAAGTGTCTGCCACTCTTCCAAAATTTCATCGAAAACTCAGATTCCCATCTGACACAATATTCGACGGTATCTCACACTACTTCACAACTTCCTCACTATACATCTTAGCTACCTCCAGCATATAATGATTCATCCTCATTGGAAAAAATGAGTTAATCCTTTCAACCCATTCTCAACTACTCAAATCAAATCATATCCCTTTTTAAATTCTCCAGAAAACCCGACACAAAAATCCATGGGAACACTATTCTACTCCACTCAGAAATATTCAACAGTTGTATCAGGCCCAACAGTCCTCGCTGTTCCAACTTCGACTTTCCACAAGTCTAATCAGCATACATAACCTTAACTCTCTCTCTCTCTCCACCTATGGCTACCAAAACAATCTCCCACATTCGGTCACATCTTCATAGCCCCTGGATGGGTACTCAACCCACCTTAATGTCCTTCTTTCAGGGTACTCTTATCCAACCCACAATACTGGAGCACAAACTCTATCACGATATCTCATGGCACCATTTCCATCAATCCGAAAATCAGCTCTTCGACTCAATTCATTAAATTCAATCAATCTACTAGCTCCCATTAGAATTCCAACTCCTCGACTCTCATAAAGATTACCCATAGTCAGCCTCAACATACAAAGCTTAACTCCATAAGAAATCTCTTCACAGACCAAACTCATATCTCGAATTTTCTTAATCAGTGCTAACTCCTTTACCCTCATCATCGGTATATACCCAAAAATTCTCAAAATCGATACGTCAGCTACCACGTTGTCTCGCCCGAATGGAAATTCAACCCAAAACCATACTCCTCCAAAAGTCCCAATTATTTCCTCTGTCTCATATCCAACTCTTTCAAATCAAACAAATACCTTAAGCTCTTAAGTTCACCAAGCATCTCATATATCCACTAAACAATTAAGGCATCCAAACTCCGGCACAACACACGACAGCAACCCACTCTAAACCAACTGTCAGATAATTCCTCTTACGTACTTTAAGTTTCCTTAAAGCATAACTAACACTCGTTGATGTTGCACTTAACATATCTCCCAATCATATCAACAAAGCATCACAAAACACAATAAATAGTTCCATCGAATACGGCAAAACCAACACATGAACTCTTCGAACTTTCTTCATAGAGGCATATCACCGCTTCTTCTCCAACACCGATAACTCAAGTTCCCGATGTTCAACATGATCCTCTATACTCTTCTAATATATCAAAATATAACTGGTTAACACAACCACTAACTCGCTCAACTAATTATGGAAAGTCCCATGCCAAACTGACATTCAATTTGCGAGTTTTGGCGGAAACACAAACCGCACCTTCCGCACTTACCACAACATCCAAACATATTCCATCAATAAATAACTTAATTCCATGCCAGTACTTCACCATCACGTAGAGCATTGAAATATCTTTTCAACGCTTCGAACCGTACATCATTTCGAGTTACGGTTCTCCTGTTACGACAAAAACACCAAAACTACATTCTTCTGCCCAAGACATCTTCTCTAGGCGAACACAGAAGCGAGCGGCCTCGTGAAGCTGTTCGCTAGGCGAAGGACCTAGTGAACCTGATAGTCTGAAATTCTATTTTCGATTGTTACATGACTTCCGGGTGTTGGATTTCGATTCCGTAAAAAGCTGCGATCTCGGAATTCAACGTACAATAACAATTTCATACTTAGGAAGCCATTCAAAACATTCCAATTTTTGAAATATTTAAAGGCCTAATTATACCAATATCTCATTCCACATCTGACTCCTCTAATAATCAGCAGGAGTCACTGTCCACCTTTAGTATATTCGACCTCACACTCTGTTGCCTTAGCACACACACCGAACACCAGTCTCAACACTACTCAATCAGTTTAATTTCTTGACCATCCAAACAGACATATAATATGGAGCTCTCGATCTCAGACTAGTTTCCCTAACTAAGTCGATCACAACTCCACTCCACGTTTCAGTGATAAATCACTTATCTCATTAGAAGAACTTCTGGATAATCACAACTAGTTGGCACACCACCAACTTCTCCACCTTTATCAACACTCAAGGTTCCCATCAAAATAATCATCTCAACATCCTCCTACACCGACTCATCAAGACAACTCTTAAGCATTTGGCTTAACTCCAAACAATTCATTGTACACGCCATCTAAGCTCGCAAGACATACTTATTCCCTCCAACATGATCCCGTCAAACTATAATAGCGTCTAACAACACACTGAGCCATCACTCCACACTTGAAGCATCTTGGAGAAGCACAACCTTCTCCCCCACTTAATTCAATTCCATTCCCGCAGTCTCCAATCTCTGGTGACTATTGTCCCACCAAGCCTCAGCTTCACCTTCTAGCATGTGAGTACTAAACCTCACCTTTTGCTCATCACTACAACCCATTGTCCTGATAATTTTCTAAATCGCCTTCAGCCACTTCTGCGCACCTTCAGGATCCAAAATTCCTCCTTCAAACGCCGACGGCTTGTTACTCCGAAACTGTGCCAAATCCCCAAATTGCGCACCTGCAGCTTGGTTCTAATTAGCAACCACATGCGTCATTACTTGCATAACGGCATACAAGCAGCATCATTCCTTATTGCCATACTCCTCAACCATAACAACACCAGGTTAAAAGACACACAACCTCTATCCTAAGGACAGACTCAACTACTACACTGGTCGGACGGACCGACCTGCTCTGATACGAATTGTAACACCCCACTTCCCAAAAATAAATAAAATACAGATATTTCAATTAAACATCAGAGTTTCCTTTCAAAAGTGGGATATCACATCCAAATAATTCAACATACTCATCACATGATGGTTTTCAAAATAAAACAGTGGAAATTATCCTTAGTCAACATTCACGACCATCCGCCAAATTATACAAAAACATTCATTAAAAGGTTCACCAAAACTTGATATGTCACAGGAAATAAAACAAATCAACATAAAGCAATTTAACGCCCAAGTACCGTGTTATGTATCAGAGCAACCTACGACTCGACTCGCACACCACTATCCAAGCTAGTTAAGTACCTAGATTATCTGTACTCCCGAAGAAGCACAGACCACAACAACAATAAAGGGGTAAGAAAACATGATCAAAATTATCGGCAATACAGTACATGAAATAAAGGCAGTAATCATATAATTCATCACCCAACATTCATCAAACACGACCTACTGTCCAACATCCACACAACACACCATAATGCAATTATGCAACTCAACACCATGCATGCGGTACCGACTCATTGGTTCATTCAATCGAACCCCGGATAGATCACATACACCCATCCTTGGCCATGATCTATCCCCATCATTCTCCGCAATGGAGTACGGATGAATCACCTACACTCCTCTTGAGCAATGATTCGTCCCACCAACACCATGATATGCATAACACCAAATGCACAACAAATGAACTCAAGCACACAAGGTGCACACGATCCCCTGATGACATCACCATACATCATACATACACATTGTTCATTAATTAATCATTTTAATTTAAGTCACACGATCCCCCTGATCCCATCACCATACATCATACATCTATATTACACGCCAATCAATTATGTTAATCAAGTTAAATAATAGGGAAATCTACCTATGAACACCGAGTACACACGATCCTCCCGATCACCTTACTATGCATCATATATATACATATATACATATATATATATATATATATATATATATATATATATATATATATATATATATATATATATATATATATATATATATATATATATATATATATATATATATATATATATATATATATATATATATATATATATATATATATATATATATATATATATATATATATATATATATATATATATATATATATATATATATATATATATATATATATATATATATATATATATATATATATATATATATATATATATATATATATATATATATATATATATATATATATATATATATATATATATATCTTACCCACCAATTAAATATATTAATTAAATTCAATATTTCAAAGTTTCACCTTTCAACACCAAGTATACCCTCTTCACCACTAAACACCATACATATCTCACAACTCAATCTACTTATTCCAATTAACTTCGATCACTACATAATCTCACCTTTTAATGTCAAGTATACACTCTTTACCAATAATCACCATATCTATACCTGTCCCAGCCCAAGGGGTCCTACAAAACAAATTACAACGCAATACAATATAACACACATTATGTCACGCTCACTGGCTCGTTTGCTTAGCGAAGCCGTAGAGAACGCTCGCTAGCTGCTCGCCTAGCAAACTCCCTAGCGAAGGCAGACAGTGGCTATTGGAAGCCTTCGCTACCCTTCTCGCCTAGCAAAGCCTTAGCGAACACTCGCTACTAGATCGCCTAGCAAACTACCTAGCGAATCGCTCGCTAGCTCACTCGCTAGCTACTCGCTTAGCGAGTTCTGTGATCTCTCAAAACCCTCACAGTCCAGAATTGTTATCTTGCTCAAATTCAAGCCTATCATTCTACTTCTATCTTCAGTCCTATCAATGCTACAACCAATAAACACTACTCTATCATTTTCTATTAATTTTAACTCTAAAACCCACACCTATGTTCATCATCAGAACTACAGAAGTTACTCAGAACGTCACCAAAAATTACACCAAATGTGCACCCATTCATTAATGGCAGCAACAATCATAAACACATCAACATGCACACCAATTTCATCATAATCAACAACAATCAAAGACATACACACACCACAAACATATTCACCAAAATCCCTACGGGGTTAAGGAATCCCCAACTACCCAATTCATGCAATTACCAATCCCAATCTGTTTGTCCCCCTTACCTCGATTAATGCTCCGATTGTTGAAGAATCCTCAAGAATCTGACAGCCCTAGCCTTCTTCTCTTCCCTTGTTCTTCCTCCTTGTTCTTTCTCTTCAATCCTTCTCCCAAATTGGTTTATCGTGTTCTCCCCCTCTTCTTCTCCCAAAATCCCCTTTTAATACTTATTCCAATAATAATAATAATAATAATAATAATAATAATAATAATAATAATATTACTATTAATTATTAAATTATCACCAATGTTAATTATATTATATTAATATTAAAATCCATGGCTTAATAAAATAATCCTTATCAATTAAGGGCATCCACCAACGCGCTCAGACACACTCCCCACACAAGGACACACCAAAAAGACTAAATAATTAAAATGGGTGTTACAGTTGTCAATGAAAACTGGACTTTATTGGGTGAAAGGATTTGACTTCCCGAAACTTGTTATTTGACGATGCCATGATCAAAGGACAGATGTCGGTGCTTCTGGTGCCCCAAGTTGGATCCTTTGTAGAAGTTATGTGCTTGTTCTTGTGAGAACCTTGACTTCTGGCTGACGTGCCATGATGGCTTGCAAATGATGAGCGTAGCGACGTAACCAATGCATGTCAGTTGTGCAACCATATCGACTTAATCAATGAATGTTGATTTTGCTTTTGCTCTGCCCCAAGGCTTTTGACGCTAGTTGTGAACTCAATAGTTACTAGTGTCTGATACGATCAGCTTACCCAATCTTGAAAGTATAGAGGGAATTGCCCCTGTTCAACTAGTCTGCTCCAGTCTTCAGGGTATTTGATGGGTTTTTCCTTGAAAGGTTTATGCCATGACATAGTTTGAGATGATTTTCCCCGGTGTCTAGATTTTGCAGCAGTCTGCCCCTGTTTGAACCTCGAAAGGACTTGCCCCAGATTCACGAGATTATGAGGTAGTCTTGATTTGTGCCAATACCAGTGAGTGATCAAGTTACTCTTTGATTCCTTTTTGTTGAAATTTCTATTACGTCAAATATTGATTTGCAGTTAAAATAGTTCATTCAAAAATGGTAATTTTAATGCAACATTCATGCATGTTTTGAAAAGACATTTATTAGAATGATGTGACAAGTCAACTATTAGTCTAAACGCAGTGTTGATTTAGCTGATGTGTGAAAGATATAGCAAGAATATGACACCAATGAAAATGATTAGCAAATCTGTAGGAGTTAGTTTACGCAACCTTGCTGTAGTATGCTTTCAGAATAAACCCCGCCTCAATTAGGTATTTTGAGGGTTGTAACATGGTCTGGTTCACAGTTATTGAAACAAAAGGATATACGACTCAAAATTGATTTTAACCCACCCCTTCTTTGTGATAATCTCCAATCCTACATTCAGTTAATTCAACACGCACCCTTAGATTTGACGGTGTAAAAGTGAGGATGATGATTCAAGATTTTCTTGAAATGGAAGTCACCTTATTTTGCTTTTGTCGTGATGTCAGTGACCCTTTTGATTTTTGATATGGTGGCCACCGAATCTTATTTTGCTTCGCTTGAGGATTTAAAGACCTCTTTCGTTTTTTGCTTTTTCTCCCTAACTTTTGCATGGACTGGTTTTGCTCTTCGAGTCCATCGGGATTGCCTTGATTTTTTTTTTCTAAGTCTCCTTTTGAGGTGTTCAACTTAGCAGGCTTTTGTTTTTTTTTAATTTGTTAGAGGATTGTGCAAGCACAACCAGCATGTCTCTTGGATTCTGTCTCGTGATACAAGTGTGTAATCAGGTTAACTGAACACTACCCATGCCCCAGGTTAAGTGTAAGGGTTTAGAAATCTGAATGAAACTCCTACTTCTAGGCTCAAAGTGGTTAACTAGAGACTAACTCCTTATTTATCCAATGTTTAGGCATTTGAAGCAATGCATGTACATCATCAGTAGGATTTTATCCGAAAGCATACCATCAGCAATTATGGGTATTTTGTTTGCGTCATCCTCCCTCCAATCTTTGCTAAAGAAACCATGTGATAAAGGAAGTGAAGTGATATTTTTTTTGTGATTTTTGCAATAAATGAGAAAAGGTGAGTGAATACGAATGAACTTGATCAAAAAATGCATAATCATTAGATTAACAATACCATTAATAAATAACAATGTCTAAAAGCAAATAACACTTTAACAGAAAAGAAACTACAAATGCATAGGGATGATATGGAAACTGCCAGCATTGAGGAACTGGAATTTTCTTTCTTGCTTCACAGTTAGGCTACCCTTCTTGCTCATCGAGACTAATATGATAACCTTCTTCATATCTACTCTATGCGGCTTCTTCCATGCCATGGACTGATGGACCCGCTTGATCATATGAAGGATTGATGTGGATATGAAGACCTTGAGGCGTAAATGAGATTAGCTTGGAGTCAATCAGATCTTGAACTGTTTGCAATCTTCGATTAAATACCCCATGGCACCAGCATGGTAGCCGTATCGTACATTAGTGTCAAAGCCTGGTGGATATAGAGGAACCACGGGATCCAAGCCCTTTGGCACTATCAGTCCACTACTAATCAAATGTAGTAGCACGTGATTGTATGGTGTTAGTAATGGATCAACGTGTCTTTTTTGTCATTGGTTATAGTAACGTCGTCGTTGTGGAGCATGCTGCTTTGTAATCCGTTGTTGATAAAGGGGACCTCTATTGACAGGAGGATATTGACCATGTGGAGAGACCGGAGTCACACAGGTAGACCCATAAGATTGCTGACTTTGAACAATCGAGATGCTTGGGTACAAAGGATAAAGTACCGAGGATGGAGCTAGTGGAATGTCACAAATTATATTGATTTCATCCTCTTCTTCCTCTTGGAAGATTACAATTGATTCACTTTCATTAGCTGGGATGTTTGAGGCATCGTGAAGTTTTCCCTTCTTGAGATGGCTCTCAATGTGTTCTTCTACTTATACCAAGTCAGAGAAGTTGGATGTCCCATTGCCCATCATCTTTTCCAAATATGGGCTTTGCAACGAATCTATGAACATGTCAACCAATTCTCTATCTAAGAGCTATGGTTGAACATGAGGAACCACCTCTTTCCATCTCTGAGCATACCCTTTGAAGGATTTGTTCTCCTCTTGAGATAAGCCTTGCAACTGTAAGCAGTTGGGAGCCATGTCAAAATTATATTGGTATTGCTTCACAAAGGCACTAGCTAAGTTCAACCACGACTGGACATGGCTACTCTCTAGCCTCATGTACCAACTCAGTGACGCCCCACTCAGGCTGTCTTGGAAATAGTGAATCATAAGTTTATCATTGTGAGCATAAGAGGTTATTTTTCTGCAAAATATCACCAAATGTTGCTTTGGACAACTATCTCCTTTCTACTTCTCAAAATTTGGTATCTTGAACTTTTGAGGTATTACCAGTCCGGGTACCAAACACATGTTTAAAGCATTCAGATCGAAATCATCACGCCCCTTCATGGCTTCAAGTTTCTCTTCCAACACACGACATCTTTCCATAACCTCAACATCTCGAGGTCGTTCATTGTTCCCCCTCAGGCTTGTCCCTTGGGAATCCGGTGTAGTGAATGCAAAGCTATGGTACTCAACAGCATCCTGAGACAAGGCATGTTCATCTCGAACAATGTAACGTTCTTGTATAACCTGGTTCTTAATAGGAATTCGAACCAGATGAGATTGAGTGAGATTGTTCACTTGAGATGGAATGATGTTCTCAGTGACTATAGGCCATTGAAGGTTGTTCTCTCTCCTTTCCAAGGCTAACATAGCTTCTACAAGTTGGTCTAACTGGTTCTTTATTAAGTCAAGAGTTACTCTTGATGCGAATTGGTTCTGCTCTTCTGAGTTCATGATTATTCCAAGAGTTGCTTCAAGTCCGATACGGGTGGCAGGAAGTTAACTGCGGATTATGGACAAAGGAGGGGTGAGCTTTGGTTTTGGAAGATAATATGCAATGCAAATGAAATGCAAGTGCAATTGTATGCAAATGAAATGCAATGCTCAGGATCACAGGTTCAACATGTTCTAAGGTCAGATAGAACAACGGGTAAATAACGAATATCTCTGATCAAAGGGAACCCCATAGGTAGGCTCTAAACGGGTAGGCGCCTAGAGTCATGGATCTTTTCCAAGATATTATTGCCACAACAAAGGCTCATCCGACAATAATACCCTCGAAAGGATCTCTTCTAGGTGAGGTTTTCGCGTTGTGCCACGAGAAATGCTCCTCGTGAATCTCTACTAAACAACCATCGAGTCAAGGTTTCTAAAAGGTACCTCAAAGTTATAGATCGAGGATGAAAATATCATTGTCAAGATAACAATACGTTCAAGGGATCTCATCCAATTGGGGCGTTCGTATCAACCCAACAAGGAATGACCCTCATGAGTTAACGCTACCAACCACCATGGAAAATGGTTAAAAGGTCCTTAGAGTTATCAATTCAGGCCTGAAAACATTATTGCCATGGAAAAGGCTCACCACGAAAATAACATTCCCAAGGGAAAAAACTCTAAGCGGGGTTTTTGTATCCTCCCAACGAGAAAGGCTCCTCGTGGTACCCCACTACACAACCATCATCCTAATCCTATGTTCTTCTCGGACTCAGGTATAGAGCCATCTCAAAAAGTACCAATAATCAGAGAATCCCAACAGTGTCACAATATATAATAAGATACAATAAAGATAACCAAACACATGATAAGGGAAAATAAACAAACAAGCGGATCTAACTTTCGCGAATCGAGTCAAGTTAGGCTTGACTCTCTCTAGCATAGGGCTATGCATGATCCCCAGCAGAGTCGCCATCTGTCGTACCTCAAAAAAATACGATCCTCGCGATGAACGCGGAAAAAACGTTCAAACAAAGTCACCACTAAACTTTATTCCTTCCAAGGAAGGAATAGGAAAATATCGATAAAACCTTTAAAGAGATAAGAACATGGTCGTTGCAACCAAAGTTTAGGTTCGGGAGTCGATTATACAAAGGGAAGGTATTAACACCCTCTACGTCCGTTTTACTCAACGAGAACCTATTGATTCGAATCGAGAGAAAAGTTAGCTATGTTGTTTGTTTTCTTCTAAGATTCGCTTATAAGGGGAAAATGGGTGGTTCTTTGTTAGGGTGCTCGCTAAGGATTGGGGCCCTTGTACCTATGTACTCCCTCGTGTAATGGGAAAGTCAGAGCATCATAGTTCATAGGACTACGAGTAAAGGTTCAGGGTAGATGAAAGGTGGAGGGAAGGTAGCTTGCTAGGATCTCGCAATAATATGCCTACATAGCCTTATAGTGCAATGAGGAAGTCAGAGCAATCGTAGTTTAGAAGACTAAGACTGGTTGGTTTATGTTTAAAGCGAATGAGTGTTTAGGTTGCATTTTAACTGCTAAACATTGGCTTGTCTGCTCGCTAGGGTAGGCTGAAGCACTAGTTCATATGCGCGGAAGAAAGGACTAAACAATATTCTTTGGGAAAGGTTGTTTGGATTATGGATCGCACAAGGGCGAGGAATTAGTGTCTTAAGAAGTTTCAATCGCACGGGGGCGAGAAAGGATAGTTTGGCATGTTGGATGTTTTGTTAGAGGTGACAATTACCTGAAGCTTAAGAAAGGCTCATCAGGCCTAAGTAATCGGAAGAGTGAGTCGAAGACTCGACTATCTCTCCTTTTCAACCTTAATTGTGAAAGTATTTTGATGTAGTTAGAGTAGTTTCTGAATGAAGATTACTCAAGGCTTAAGAAAGGCTCCTCAGGCCTAAGTAATTGGAAGAATGAGTCAAAGGCTTAACTCTCTCTTTTTCATCTAAGTGTTGAGAAAATAGACTTTGATTTCGTTAAACGGATTATAAATCTTTTAGAGAAAACAATTGTTCGAACGTAAGAAAGGCTCCTTGGGCCCAAATAATCGGGAGAGTGAATCAAAGACTCGACTCTCTCTTTTTTTCAACATGAATCGTGAAAGAGTTTCGATGTAATTATAGTATTTTAAATGGTTGACGATTACTCGCGGCTTAAGAAAGGCTACTCGGGCCCAAGTAATCGGGAGAGTGAGCCAAAGCCTTGACTCTCTCTCTTTTTCATCTAAGTGTTGAAAAAATAGATTTAATTTCGTTTATTGGATTATGAATCTTTTAAAGAAGACAATTGTTCGAACTTAAGAAAGGCTCCTCGTGCCCAAACAATTGAAGAGAGGAATCGAAGACTCCATTCCAACTCCCTTTTCATCTTTATTGAAACTGTGTTTAAGTATGGTTAAGTATATTAAGTTCACTTTCAAGAAAATACACGATTTTGATCGAGGTTTAAATTTGCATTTGAAACAAATAAGGTTGAACTAAAGGAAAGGAGGTCATATGGGTATACGGTAAGGTCGATGGCGAGGCATAAGCACTCAACTTACAAAAGGGTATGGTTTGAACTTTAGGGTTTCGTTACATGAACAAACAATTAAATTGGGTTTTAATCGTGTATACTAGTAAAGTGGGCAAGTCTTCTAAATGACCAACTAGAAATAATTGATCAAATAGGTCTCACTGTAAGGAAGCCCAGGAGTAAGCTTTAAATGTTGTGTATTGTGACCAAAAGGTTGACAGCGATGCCTTGAGAGCAATCGACTTACAAGGGTGAAAATGGCTCGATGTTGGATCAAGAATTATTTTGAAAAAGGTTTAGTCAATGGCAAGACATAAACAAAATAGAGTAAAGTGATAAAGCTACTTAACACGTCATGAGAGTGGGGATACATTGTTCAAATGGGATGAAATGAAAACAATCAAGTGCGTGTAAGCAAACGCGATTCGAGTTTTGGAATCCTCGATTTTGGCCTGATTTTATTTATCAAAGCAAAATTCGTCAAAGTTTATTAAATTGCTTAATTAGTTTAATCTAAATTAATTATCAAAATTATTCGATTAAATCAAATAATTAAGTTAATTAAAATTGATTCAAAAAATTAAATAATTTAACCAAATTCAAAGATTACTTAATTTGATTAAGGAAAGGTGAATTCAAAAGTGAGCACAAAAATAAATCGAAATGAGTAACTCGTAAAATGCTCCAAAGCCGGTTTCTGCGTAATGACAACACGAATAATGTCATACGCATGAGTGATAACTCGGCGAAAATATTTCCATTAATGTGAGAAAATTCGGTGGCATAACGCCATGAAATTCTCGAATCCACAAGATCTAAAATCCGATTTAAAATGCAAAATGGTGAAAACAACATCAATCTCATCACTAAAATATTATAAATTCACTCAACAAATGGAAAGTGAAATTACTAATAATGAGAAAATAAAGACATGAGCCTAATTCCTCACTTCAAGCGGCCCAAACACCAATTAATAGTAACAAGCTTCCAATTATCCAATTTAAATCCTACTATAGATAAAGAGTATAGTGTTAAAAAAAAGAAACAAATCCCTGAGCCTAATCCTCATGAGGCTACGAAACCAAAAGATATGGCCAGGACAGTGTGTATTCACAATATTTGAAGAGAAAACTCATAGTACTCCTAAACACAAAGATAATTTATTAACCAAACTCAAAAAATTTAAGACAAGAATAAGTATCGACATTAGAGAAAGACATAGACTGGAGCATTACCAAATTGAAAGAAAAGCGAATCGGAGCACTTGTATCAGAGACGTGTCACAGAGACGCAAAAGTAACGAGGCGTTCGTTGTGTGAGGCAAGGTACTGGGGTCCTACTAGTTCATTTCAAAATTGCGGCTACGATTCATGGTTATGGCGTTTGTGGCCTCGTGAAATGTGTTGCTGTTGTTGCTTGAAGAGATTGTTATCGTGAAATCTAAACACGAGATCCAATCTGACCAGGTTTGAATCCGAATCCAAACACTGGTATGCACAATAATGTCCCTGCAATGAAATCACAACAACAACATCATAGAAATAAGTTATGAGAACGGATCAAAACTTCGTTGCTAGAGTCGAGTTGTTCTAAAACAGAACGCGACTGATTTGTTGCTGAAACTTGAAGGTTATCTCTCGGCAAGATGTTTGACGAAGGTTGCAGAGCGTGAAATTGGATCCACAACAGTATTGTTATAGTCAATGAAGAGGTTGTCATTGTTATTTCAAGGACAGAGGTTTTGAGGTTATGGTGGAGAGTTGGGTTGTGTGGTTTCCACGGTGGTGATGCGGGTATGAAAATGAGGGGGAAAATGGTGTGCAGTTTGTAGTCTAGGTGTGAGTTACGATTGAAGGGTGAGAAGAATGGATTGGCCGGAGGTTGATGAAGAAAATGGTGAAAAAGACGTGCTTATAGGTGGTGAAATGGTGGATTTGAATCGGAGAGTGAGAAAGAGAGGGAGAAGGGGGGAACCTGAGGTGAATCAAGAAGATCAAAAGAAAGTTTTTTTTCTTGTGTGGCCTCCGTCCCCTCTTACTCTCTCTCTCTCTCTCTGTCTTTTTTTTTAATTAAACATTATTTAAAATATATTATATATTATTATTATTATGACCAAAATTATAAAAACCAATTATAAGCAAACTACCAACACCAAATGCCACTTGTCAAACTTTAATTGGACAGGGTGACAAAAGTTGGAAAATCTCCCAATTCTGGATGGACAATTGACTTAATGACATGTATAAAAATATTTATATTTTTTCTGATTTTTTTTATCAACTAAATCAAAATAAAATGAAATTCTAAAATATGATTGGTCAACAAAGAAAATGAGGATAATGCATGTGCACCCTTGATTAAATTTAAATCTAGCGATCCACATTTAATCAAAGAAACACACCTAATTCAAAATACCAAAGTTGCCATTTCTAGAAGCCTTAATTAATTTAATAGAATTAAATCAATTAAAAACTAATAGAAATTCACAATTTAATGAATAAACATGATAAAAATAAAATGCAAACACAAAAAATTTTAATTAATTATTCCAGACATTTGATGAAGATATAAAAATAAATCGGGTGAAAATAAATAAAAATCGGATGATAGATATGCCTGAAAGATTAAATCGACTATACACGAAAGATTAACGCGGAATAAATAACTTGGAAAGATGCAGCACTCAGTCAACTTTGAGAATTGGTATGGACTGGTAAAAAGGCTTAGACCGATCAAAAGTGATTGAAATTTTATCGAGAGAGAAGACGAACGCGCGAGGTCAAGCTTTAATGGAAAGTAGGTCAAAATTACTAACGTCTGGAAGCTTAAGTTTGAAACTTTTCAATGACCGATTTTTCTTGTATATTTGAGACACAATTTGACCAGTCCGTTCGCATATCCAAGGAATTTATTCTGGCTCATCATCTTAGGAATTATTCATGCTGAAAAGCATGTTGTGCTGTATAAGTGATACAAAATTCAACATAAAGTCAAACGGATAAAATTTTGAAAAAGGTAGGACAAATTTGGGGTATGACAGGTTGTGTGCTAATCAAACTAAACCTGAGATAAATTCTCTAGTCAAGTCTCCTTTAAATCAACTAGTTGTCATCAATGAATTTTTTTTGGATTTTGATGAGTTTCTTAAGCTAGGTTTTAACTTCTGGAAGACTGTGTCTAAACAAAGTTGGAATGGATAATTTGAGATGTTTTGTGGTTTCACTTATCCATGTCTTGTTAAAGAGTTTTGGATAAATGCTTCCATTGTTGAGTTGAATTCTTAGTGTGTTATTCTTTCTAAAGTGACTGGTGTTTCTATAACAGTAACCTCTAAATCGATTGCTAATATGATCAACTATGAGGAGATTGGAGAAATCCTAGGAATCACACAGTAACCTCTAGATCCATCTAACACTTCTTTGGTCTCAAATCTTTGTGTCATACCTAAAAAAATGAGAACGACCTCATGAAGCGCAATCGCACGCTCGCGGGATGGACTTAACAGAGCCGTCACCGATCTTTATTTATTCCCATAGAGGGAAAGGGAAAATATTGAATAAAAAATCTAAAAGAAAGGACAAGGATATGGTCATCGCAACCAATATCTGAGTTCAAGAGTCGGTTACACAAATAGAAGGTATTAGCACCCTTCACGTCCGTTTTACTCAACAGAAACCATTTAGTTAGGATTGAATGGATGTTAGCTTAAGTTTGTTTTTAATCTTCTATTTACTAAGATGGAAAAGGGAAAGGAGAAATGTTTTTAGATTTTATTAATGAGAAAGGGAACCTAAAGAGGTTTTTATTATTAGGGTGCTCGCCAAGACTTCGTAGTCAACTGCACATGTATCCTTACAAGGAAGAAATCATAGAAATCAAAGTTCGGGTAAAATTTTGTTGGTTAATTTTAACGAAAGCTAAATTCTACTAATCAACATAAGGACTTTGTTTTACCCAAAAACAAGTGAGGAGTGGACATTTTCACCACATAGAATGGATTTACAAATCTCATTCGTGCCACTTATTTCAACTCAATGGTTATAGCCAAAACATTGTCCTAGTGTTTATTAAGACAACACCTTTCATTTGAAAAAAGTATTTCGTCTTATTAGATATCTTGAAGTTTTGTTTAAGAAAATACACTTGATGGAAATCAAGGTTTGCTCATAACTATAATATATGTTTTGGTCTCTTGATGATAATTAAGGTTTGTCCATAGAAATGGAAATTTGAGTATAGTTTGGATATATTTTGAGAATGATGAACATTTGATGGTGATTAATTATTCTAAGAGTTTATGATAGAGTGTAAAACTCTAACAGTCTCTTTCATTCAAGATTGATTAAGAAAATTGTTTGTAGACCATGAACATTGATAGTGATCAATAGTTCAGAGAATTGTGCTAGAGTGTTAGACTCTAACACCTCTTACTCCAAGTTATTTATTAAGTGTTTTAAGGTTGAAAGAAAAAAAAATACATATCTCAATGTATAAGACTTAAGACCAATCTTTCAAGGGTTTTTCTAGAATGCTAGATTCCAACAATTCTTTTCTTTCAATTTTATCTCAAAAGAGTTTTGATGTACTTTGAAGTATTTTACTGATCCTTATAGAAGGAAGAAAGTTGTTATAGGACACTTGACAAAGAGCCAAATTTTGGTTAAGAGTGATTTGTATATGGAATTGGAGTTTGGATTTGAGTTTTAAGGTTTGAGATGAGTAAGGGTTTGATGAGGAAATTAAGACTTGGTGAGAAAATTATGATTTGACAAGTAGGCATTAGAGTTTGATGAAAGGATTTGATGTAAGATTAGGGTTTGAGGAACATTTGATGAAAATCAAACATCCAAAGATATAGAATTAGGGTTTAATGAGTATAGGTTATGACAATAACACACTTACTCACACATGATTTACAAATCAAAGAAGTTATAGCTTCTTCCTTAGGGTTATATTAAAAGGGAATGAGTTGACAAAGTCAAGGGAACATGTTTATAATAACAATAAAATTAAAGGTAACAAAGAGCTTTCAAGCTACATAAATGAAATATCATCTAAGGATGACTTGACAAAGTCAAATGGGAAAGGTATGATAACAATCAACCAAAGTAAACAAAGAGTTCACAAGTTATATACATGCACATGGATGAAACATCATCAAAGTTTAAAGGCATGTAATCAATTGGTTCATGAATTTACACTTAGGGTATATAATGCATTAGGTTCATGTTCACCACAAGGATCATTTCACTAAATTAAACTTGGTAAAGAAAGTAAAACATGCTTCTTGAACAAATTAGGGCAACAAGGTACTTATCATCATGTATATCATTCATCAATCAATAACATTTTAACTTAAACAAAAATGATTCAATATTCAAAGTATTCATCTCATGTACGGATTAAACAAAACTCAAAAGTTAATAAAAAATATACATCCACAAAATAATCAAAGGCATTAAAAATTATGGATAAATCAAAGGCATTTATAATTAATTGTATGATTAAATAAAAATATAAAAATAAATTAATAAAAAAAATTAAAGAAAATTAAATCAAAAGAAATAAAATCTTGTAAATAATGAACAAGAACTTAGGGCTTTCAATCCTCACGTCATGGCAAACATATTGGTAACAAGAATGAATCAAAATGATGTCTCCAACTTTGAGTTCCAAAAATGAAATTTTACCTCAACGTGAAGAAATTGTGATCCTTGTGAGAACACTTCCAACTGCAAGATTTTGATCCCTACAGCTTCCTTGGCCTCCAAGGAATCTGTTGATCTACTTAGCTTGCTTGGAAACCTTTTGAAACTCTTTATCCAAATCAACTTGCAAGTTGAAAAAGTGAGGTTGTGATTATGGTGTTCTAAATGTTACAGTAATTTCCCAAGGGTTTGGAACCCTTCTATGATACTTATGGAAGGTGTTTGTGGTGTTGGAATGAAGATTGGTTGAGAGGAATGTGAATTCTCAAGTTTTGGTTTTTTGGACAACTTGAAAATTCAAGGAAATGGAGCAATGGTGATTCTAGTATTCTTGGAGTTTTTATGTGTTTTTGCAGATGAAAGGTGGTCTCTATTTATAGTGAAAATGATCTGAAGTTGGATTAATGGATAATGCAATTGTTTAGAGGATTTGGATTAAAATGATAAAAGTGGACAATCAAGTAAAAAAGTGGTTTTTGCTTTATAGCACCTAGTTGACTTTGCTTCTCAAATTGGACCAACTCCATCTGAAGTTCAAATTATATTCATGCATTTGTAAACAAGTCAACATGATTAAAGAAATCATTAATGTATTAACTAAAA
Organism: Lathyrus sativus; assembly: GCA_963859935.3. Taxonomy (NCBI): domain Eukaryota; kingdom Viridiplantae; phylum Streptophyta; class Magnoliopsida; order Fabales; family Fabaceae; genus Lathyrus; species Lathyrus sativus. Next base: position 4,765,598 of record OZ012739.1, on the reverse strand, counting down.
TCACTTTATGTTAGCATGTTGGATCAACGTTTTAACTTGTGAATGAAGATTAATTCTTGCTGAATTTGCCACCAACTTAAAGATCTTATAGCATAGAACTAGTTTCTAGTTGATCATGACCTGAAAAGAAGCTTAAAAAGTGGCCAAATGGGGGACCAAAATCGTCCACAACAATTTGATCCATAACTTGATGCAATTTTGGCTTGAACAAACAACTCTACCATAGCCACTTCTCAATTTTGTAACTTCATGCTCAAGTAAAAGAAATTCATGCTCTTGGTACCATTGGAAGGAAGAAATCATACACTACAACTTCCATGTTGATCACTTAAAGAAAACCAGCTTGCATCATGGAGAAAACTGACCATCAAAATTGGATTTTTCAAATGTTTGACACTTAGAAAAAATTCTAAGTATTTGGAAATTTTCACAACTTTGAAATCTCAACTTTAATCATCCATAACTTCCAATCCTTGTGATCTTTTGATCCAATTATACAACATTTCTGAAGTATAAAATGTAATGTTTAAATACATCTCTTGTGAATGAAAAGCGGTGGCTTAAATTGATCACAAAGGGGACACAAAGTCATGCCCTTGAAGAGGTGAAAAACTTAGAAAATTTTCTAAGTGTTTTGGATTTTCACAACTTGAAAAATCTTAACTTTGGTCAATCATAACTTCGACTTCAAGAAATATTTAGGCTTGAAATTTTCATCAAATTGAAGTATCAAATGTCACCTTTAAGAGAAGCCCTCAAGTGTTTTCCTTGGATGCTTGAGGAAAAAGTTATGATCTTGGAAATTAGATTATTTATTCATGCATTTCTATAACTTAGAAAAATTCCAAAACCCTAGTTTTATAACTTTAATTCTTTTTCTTGATTTTCTTGATTGGTCATGATTCAATTCAATTATTTTCCATATTTTCATTATTATTGACTTGAGGAAGTCATGTTTGACCAAAAAAAGTCAAAAGTCAAACTTTGACTTTGATCAAGTGTTGACTTTGTATCAAATGAATTCAAATCTTACACTTGTCAATAAATCAAACTTCTTGAACTAATTAGATCATGTGATTGGACTCCAAAGATGTATATGAGGGTCTTGAATCATTTTCCTAAGTATGGGATCTTGTCTTGGTTGAATAATCAATATTCAGTTGACTTTGACCAAAATCCTAATTTTGGTACACTTGAGGAATTGAGACTTGATGATCATGAATTGATGCCACCTCAAACTTGACTTTTCATGGAGGGAAACTCTTGATCCATGAGTGAGATAGTTGAGATGTTGATGAACAACACAAGCCTTGACTTATCAAACACCTGCCTTCTTGATGCTATGCAAATGATGTAACTAAATGATGATGGAATCTAGAGAGTAAAATTTGGGGTATGACACTTTGTCCTGATGCAATTGTTTGGAATCAGATTTTGAACTCAATCTTGCTTCCTAAGGATGAGGATTTAGACCTTATGGACTCTATTGAAAATGATTTTATATTATTTCTCAATTCAGACTTGCCGATTGATCTTCCTCAAGTTATGTTTGACTATTTGAAGAGGACTCTTTCTTCCTTTCATAAGGGAAAGATTTTCTTCATTCCTTATGGACGAGCTCTTTCAGAACTACTGGTCCAACAGGGAGTTATCATAAGTTCAGAGGCTGATTCTTCTAAAATCTGGAGAGACAAGTTTGAAGCTATTTATGAGAGTTTCTGATGTTAGACTTCTGCGAATTTATGTCTTGTAATTGTTAAGACTTTTTTTATTAAGAAATCTTATAGTTAATCAAGTTTGTTCATGCTTTTGTGCATCTTAACTGTTATAAATATTCATTTATATTATTGTTCATGACGATAAAACAAATAGGACTAAAAACTCTAAATATGAAATATTCTCATTAACTGAAAGCTATTACAAAATTTTAAGACTTTCTAGGCATTCATATTTTCCCTAAGGTATTCCCTAGGATCATCTGACATATCTAGATTGTCGAAATAATCTTGCCATTCTTCTTTTGCAAACTCTATAACTTCCTTTCTCAGATGATTTTTGCATTTTAACCTGAAAGTTCTTCTTCTATGTGTCTCGATTAAGGTTGCTGAAGAAGTGTGTGATTCTGAGGCTATCTGCTTACTTGTAGATCCTTCAGTTGCTGCATCACTCTTGTTTGCTTGAGTTACTACATTAAGCATGGCTATCTTTCTGAAATCTCTCTTTCAAACCCAAATTTTCTTTTGCTTATACATTTTAGTGTTCAGAAGATTAAGTGATTATGAAAGAAAGTTTGCTAAGGGGTTTTTATATAGTCTTTACATTCATTACCTTGAGTATTCACTATTTTATTATTGATTAAGTCAAATCAATTTTAAATACTGACTCTTAGAAATGATGTATAGTATTCTGACCTATCAAGATTCTTTTAGAAGATACAAATTTTATTGTTAACATGTTAAAATGTTTGTTCTATTCATTACTTCATTAATGTTCATATCAGAAAATCTGAAGGGCAAATAAAGTGTCTGGACGACTGCATAATATTTACTGGTCAAAATAACTTTTCATTAACTAAGCATAAAGGATTACAAAAACATAAGGAACTGGATTGAATTTAGAATATATCCCTCGTTTTCAAAATAATCGACGAAATATATTGTATATATATTAAAAAAACAAGGTGTGTCAGAGAATTATAGCTCGATTTTTCAATATGTGAGGTGAAATCGTTGTCATGAAATTTATTACTTATAGTAGTGTTTCAAAAACATGTAACTCTCTACAAAAAGAATCTTCTACACCTAAGATTCTAAACCAGGTCCTTGTTATCCACTCGACTAGTCTCTCCCGCTAGCCTATCTGATTGAATGGAGTTAGAGAATGCACCATGGAACTTGAACTTTAGGGGTGTGAGTCATAACCAAGGGTACTTCAAGAAGGAAGTGTGGAAGTCTAACCCTAATTTCCTTACGATACCATCAGGAAATCAATCAGAAGGGCCATCCTCTTTAGACTTAAGAAGAGACGCACCTTTTCATCAAGATGAAATATATTAGAAACCTAATGTACTCCCCCCTTGAAAAAGAGGAAATGACTGAAGCATCATACCTAGCTACTCACACTAAAGGCTTAAAGAACACTTAAGCAACCCACATCTCCTCTTAGCCAAAAGGGATATATTAACTTATTAGAGTTCACTAACTCCTTAACCCCCTCCCCATATTTACTCTTAGGAATATAAACACTCTCCCATTTAATCTAGGAAATCTTAAATTCCCCTTCACCACCTCCTCAAAAAAAAATATCTTCTATGTAATCTAACAAGATTCTTCCACACCTTTACAATCATCTTAAAATAGGACAAGAGATGAGAATAACATTAAGCACAAAATTAATAAGAACTCAATTACCTCTCAAACTAACAAATTTGGGCTTCCAGTAATAGAGTCTCTTGGTCAGCAAATTAACTAATGAGTCCCAAGTAAACTTTAGCCTAGGATTAGCCCCTACCGGTAAAGCAAGATACTTAAACGAAAGGGTATTGATCTCAGAGTTAATAAAATCACCTTCAATCGTTAGAAAGACAAGGTCCACATTAACCTCTATGAGACTACTCTTAAATAAATTAATATGAATCCCCAAATCCAGTTTAAACCCTCTAAGGATCATATTAATGTTGTACAAAACTTTGGCTTCATCCAACTTCTTCTTGATCCCTTTTAATATAACTTTGTTGGAAAAATCATATTATTTATTCGCCTGTGGGTGAATGAAGAATAAAAACTTAGCTTGTACCCTTGAAATCAATTATGGAGGTATTTAAGAATTGTGTTTTGTTGTTTGAGAGAATGGCTCATGGTAAGCCAAACCTTCACATGCTCTTCTGCCAATAAAAGCGGCGAACTCTTTCTGCTGTTATCTTAGACACAACCTTTACTTATATCCATTTTGTGAATTAGTCAAATCAAACAATCAATAATTATAATTGGTCGGGAGCAACGAGAAATGGCCTTAGAATATCTACGCCTCACAAATAAAAAAGCCAAGGAATTGATATGGAATGGAGAAGTTTTGTTAACACATGGTGTAGATTGACATGCCTTTGTAATTTCTCACACCTCTTGACGAAATCTATGATGTCCTTCATTAGAAAGGGCTTGTAATATCCTGCTCTTAACAACTTATTAGTCATGAATACACCACTAGGTTACATTTTTGCCTCATTTGTCACAATATATCTTATCACAATAACACACTAGGTGAAAATCATTAAATGAATCATTGTCAAACATGTTTCTTATCTCTGTTAAACATCCATACTTTTAGCTGCTATTATTTATTTTAAACCTATGACAATAACAATTATTATTATTCTTTGCTCATGCCAATTATTTTTAATATAATCTATTTGGCGCCATTGTCGCGGGGAGGGGGTGTTATGTCATTAACACTTTTGATTATCAATAAAAAAATTAAAAATTACATTTGACCATTTGACATTTTCTGTAACACCTCGAATTCAATTAAATTATTTAATTGAATATTTTTTTATTTAATTATTTAAATTAATGTATATGATGTTATTTGGATAATTAATGAATATACGTGTCTTGGTGGGTATTAGAGAGAGTTAAGAGAATGATATAAATTAATTGAATTAATTTTAACTAATTTAATTTGATAAGAATTATTAAAAATAATAATATTGGTAGGAAATTTAGATTTACAATAAAAATAAGATAGTCATAGAAAAAGAAGAGAAATAATAGAATTTGGTGGAAAATTGAGTTATTAGAATTTAAAATTTAAAATAAAAGAAATTAGAGTTAGTAAGAGGAGTAGGGGAAAGATAGAGAATATGAGAGTAAGTTGAGTGTAATAAGAGAATAACCTAATTAAGGGGAATTATGTTTTGGTTTAAATAGAAAAAGTGAGGGCTGAAACTCTTACAGTACATATTACTTTGGAACAAGAGAGAATAGGCAAGAAAGACAACATAGGACATGAGGAAGAGGGAGAGATCACCATTGTTGTAGAGCTTGCTTTGCTGGAAATCCAAGGTAACAGGGGAGATTACTCTATTAGGGTGTTATATAGTGGTATTATAGCAGGTCGGTCCATCCTACCAAATTTTTGTAATGTTGTTTGTTCCCTAGTATCAAACATGTGCATGAACATCGTCAATGCATGTTTCTTTTAATAGATGTTTACCATCGTCAATGAATTTTTTGGATTGGGAAAGTTATTCAATTGTATAATTTAGTTGAAGTGTATATTGAGAAGGTTGTTAACTTGCATGGTATTCCTTAAAGTATTGTTTCTGATTGAGATTCGAGATTCACATTGAGGTTCTAGGGGATTTTGAAGGAAGTCATGGGTAATAAGCTGAAGTTGAGTTCTGCTTATCATCCGTAAATGGGCGGTCAGATAGAGAGGGCTATCTAGTCTTTGGAGGATTTGTTGAAAGTTTGTGTATTGGAGAAGAAAGGTAACTGAGATAGTTACTTAATGTTGGTTGAGTTCACTTACAATAACATTTTCTAATCTAGTATTGGAATGACACCGTTTGAGGCTTTGAATGGTAGAAGGTGTATGATATCTTTGTGTTGGTATGATTCTAGTGAAAGTGTTGTGCTTGGACCTCAAATTATTTAGCGAGACTACCGAGAAGATCAAGATGATTCAATAGAAAATGAAAGCTTCGTAGATTCTCTAGAAGAGTTATCATGATAAGAGGAGGAAAACACTTGAGTTCCAGGAGAGAAATCATGTATTTTTTAGAGTTACTCCGGTAATTGGTGTTGGTCGAGCTTTGAAGTCTCGAAAGCTCACGTCACGTTACATTGGTCCTTATCAGGTTATTAAGCAAGTAGGAGAAGTGACATACAAATTTTCTTTACCACCGTCTCTTTTAAATCTTCACAGTGTGTTTCATGTGTCTCAACTTTGAAAGTATGTTCCGGTTCGTCTCATGTGTTTCAAATGGATGATGTGCAAGTGAGAGATAACTTGATTGTGGAGGCATCACCAATACAAATCAATGACCGAGAAGTGAGACAAATGAGAGGTAAAAAGATAGTCTTGGTGAAGGTTGTTTAGGGAGGATCTGCTGGTGGAAGCATGACGTTGGAGCTGGAGAGTCGTATGAGAGAGTCTTATCCAGAGCTGTTTCGTCCAGGTAATATTTTAGGGCGAAAATTCTATTAGTGGGGAAGAGTTGTAACACCCTGGATTTAATTAAATTATTTAATTGAATTTAGTTTAGTTTTATTTAAGTATTTAAATTAATGTACATGCTTTTATTTGGATAATTGGTGAATATATGTGTCTTGGTGCGCATTGAAGAGAGTTAGGTAATGATAGAAATTAACTCATCTAATTTTAATTAATTTAATTTGAGAAGAATGATTAAAAGTAATATTATTTGTAGAAAATTTAATTTATAATAAAAATAAGATAGTTGTAGAAAAAGAAGAGAAGTAGTCAAATTTGTTGAAAAATTAAGTTATTAAAATTAAAATTTAAAAAAATAAATTAGAATTAATAAGAAAAATATAAAAAAAAAATAGAAAGTAGGAGAGTAAGTTAAGAGTAATAAAAGAATAATTTTATTAAGGTAAATTAAGTTTTGATATAAATAAAAAAGTAGATGGATGGAACTTTTACCATCCATATTATTTTGGAACAAAAGAGAAAAAGTAAGAGAGACAACTGTAGAAGACTTTGGAGATGCTCAACAAGGACATGAAAAGCCATGGGCAAAACTAATATCATTGGCAAGAAACATTAATGTTGTAATTATGAGACTAGAAATCATTGTGACCCAATTTAAATTGCTGTAATTATTTTGTTTGAATTATTTGTTGTTTTTTATCCAAATGCTATTAATGCTGTAATTATGAGACTAGAAATTTGGACTGTAATTATTTACTTCGATTTTGATCTAGTCCATTCAAAGTGTGTTTATCTAATTTTTTTTTAATTTTTATTTTCTCATATTTTTTATTTATGTTAATGTAAATGATCAGTGGTGTTTTAGATTAATATTATTAAGTTGACGTCCATCTTTGAGATTCCAAAACAACATGAAAGCAACATGCTTAAGAATGAATTAGTAAAACATGTATAAACATTAATGAAAAATAATTAAATGCTAAAACTTTTTTTTTTTATATTTATGTGTCAAATTACTTACGATTTTGGTGATGAGGCTGAATTATCCATGAATCATGATGGTACCCTTGTCGTTGCTGCTACTTTCATTGACAAGAGAATCACAAGCAGAAAAGTTAGGTTCAATATAACTTTCTTAAAATCTGCCATCTTAGATAAAAGATAATTGAAGCTATAACATATATTTATTTGATCAATTTAAACTAACCCTCCAAAATCATTTACATTTCATATTAAAACAAATTAGAGCAAAACAAAAAGGGAAAGATAAAAACAATGATAGATCTTATGTTTAGGGTCTGTTCTAAAACATAAACAAGAAGAAGATGAAAACGGTACGATAAAAATTGTACAAAATAAATTCGCTCCCACCAATTTAAAGAAATGAGATACAAATGAGTTAATTAACGAATCTCCTTTAGTAAAAATAAAATAATTACTAAAATATAAATTTTGACACTTTGAAACAAATAATTTTCGTATATATTTTATGTCTAACAAATATCTCTATTTATAAAAAAACTTGTAGCAATTGGTGAACAGAAACAATATTTCAATGGTTTAAACATGACCATTCGCGAACCATTATATACTAATATCAACAAATCATTTTATAAAAAATTGTGTTGGTTTGGTGGTGGCACCTTATGACTACCTACCCTATCACAATACGGTCTCAGGTTTGATCCTAGACAGTTACAACTTTTAATTATTTATTTTGTTAATTTAATTTTTTTTTTATCAATTTAATAATTTAAAAATTTCTCCAATAAAAAAATACAATGACTAGGTGGGTGACTTGGTTAAAGAGTACAACAACTTAACAATAAATAAGCAATAGCTATACTCTTATCATTCTAAATTATGTAATATTTTGATCACTTCATATAAATTAAAACATTTAGTTAAACTTGTATGGAAAAAGAAATACACAAGGTTAAGAAATTAAAAAAAAAAAAAAAAGTTAACACTCAAATTTCATTTTGATTTTATTACTTTTAAAACATCTATTTTAGGCCCTCAATTTTTTAAATAAAGTCACATTTATCTCTTTTGTCAAATATTTTAATCAAAGTCAAATAGAAAATCTAGTTAACGTTGATGTGGAAGGAAAAATGTTGAGTGGAAAATATTTTTAGGTTAATGTATTTAACATTATTTGTTGAGTCTACATAGTTTCCTTCATTCATTTAAAATAACAATCTTGTATATGAACGGAATGAGGGAGACAAGCCAAGTGAGTCTCCTATTTATATCCTCTTTTAATTTATGTTTGTTGGATGCTTCTTAATATAATTATAATTATAGAATTTAATTGATATGTATTGATAGTATAAAAAAGATTTATACGGTCAATAAATCACCATCATGTATTCTGCTGCATGTAAATTTTAAGTTACTTGTATAACATAGCAAATTTATGAATTTTTATTAGATAACAGTGTAAAATTATTTTACACTGTCAGTGCATATCAATTAAACTCATAATTATAATATAATTATATATTAAGTATTTTTTTTTAATTAGGTAAAAATAATGGATGCATTTCTTTACAATATAATTATTTCTTTGTAGATGATGGATTGTCTAAGTATGAACGTAAAGTTTCAGAGTTGAAATGTGATGTTGATAAATAGAAGTATTTAGATATAGTATATATAATTTAAGAATTAGGATATAGGGAAGTAGGTACTCTATGGTACATGCACCTAACATTTGGTATGCATATATCGACCGATGTCAAAGGTGTTTGAATATTGTCGACTTATGTAAGTGCACTTGAGTGTTTATTTTTTTTATAACATATAATCTCTCTGCGTGAGTTTTATGATGGTCCTATAGAGGGAGAAGTTATGAACTAAAGGATATTGTAAATCTTGATAGAAGATTCAATTTCCAAAAGTATGAAGTTGTCAAACGCGGTGAAACTAGAGTGAATGAAGGTGAAATGCATGATAATCGAGTGAATGAAGTGTTGGAAATTCAACCACAACCTATGGAGAATTTCACTCAATCAATCTTGATCTCAAGATTGTTTCAACTCACGTAATGACAATGAAAGAAAAATTTAGAAAGAAAGAAAGTAAATGTTGGAGAAGAAGAAGATGCACAATTTTTTTGTAGAGAACTCTTTGCCCACAAACTGTGGAAATTCTGTTATTTCACTTGCAACTGCAAACTGTGAATTACAAAATATGATTAGATGAGATGAGAAAAGGGTTTCTCCCTATTTATAGATTTATGTTAGCTTGCACCCCAAGACAAGGCCCAAACTATAAAAGCCCAAAAATATCTAATCTAATCTTTCTAAATCAAATCTAATCTTTCTAAAACAATGAATTACATATTTAACACACCACTTAATTCATTGTGTCTAAACTATCTACATTCATCATAGACCTTAGCTTTTTGAACACTTCACAAATTCCTTCTCCCTTAAGAAGTTGTCAATTTTCTTATTCCAAGCTCTTGGAGCATGCTTAAATCCATACAGGGCTTTATGCAGCCTGTACACCTTTCTTTCTTCGTTACGTTTCACAAATCCAGCTGGTTGTGCAACATAAACTTCTTCGTCTAAAGGGACATTATGGAAAGCACACTTCACGTCCATCTGACATGTGTGCCAATTGTTCATATTTGCTAGACCAACAACCAATCTGATTGTTTCGATCCTAGCAACAGGTGCAAAAACTTCGTCGAAGTCAATTCCTTCCTTCTGAAGAAATCCTTTTGCCACAAGTCTCGCCTTGTGTAGAGTTACTTCTCCTTTAGGATTCACCTTCATCTTGTAAACTCACTTCATATAAATTGCCTCCTTGCCTTGAGGAAAATTGACAAGTGACCAAATGTTGTTGACTTCGATGGAGTCTAACTCCTCATTCATTACATTCACCCACTTTGAATCTTTCAATGCCTCAACTGCATTGACTGGTTCGATATTTGGGTAGAAAGCATAGTGTACCAGCTCACCTTCTTCATCAACCACATCATCTGATGTAATCACACATTCTTGCAACCTTGGAGGAATGTGTCTTGTTTGTCAAGGTCTGCTTGGGCCAGCTTCATCTCGGACTTGTTCTTGTCGAACTTCACTTTCAACTTCAGTGGCTGGTTCTTCACAAGAGATTCTCACTGAATCCTTCTTGACATTCTCAGGCCAATCCCATTTTTTAAGCTCATCTATGATCACGTCCCTACTGATCACTACCTGTTTATTCACTAGGTCGAAAAATTTGTAACCTCCAGTCGAAAAATATCCTATCAAGATCATCTGATTCGACTTATCATCAAACTTCATTTTTAACTGATCTGGAACGTGTCTATGTGTTATAGATCCAAACACCTTCAAGTGACTGAGGCTAGGTTTGACACTAGACCAACATTCTTCTAGTGTGATTCCTTCAAGATTCTTCGTCAGACATCTGTTTAATATGTATGTTGATGTCGAAACCGCTTCTCCCCATAATTCTTTGGGTAGATGCTTTCTATTCAACATACTTCTCACCATGTTCATGATGGTTCTGTTCTTTCTTTCTGCAATTCCATTTTGTTGTGGAGTGTAGGGTGGCACCACCTCATGCACAGTACCTTCTTTTTCACATAATGGATTGAACTATTTTGACACATACTCTCCACCACCATTTGTCCTCAAATATTTCAGCTTTCGACCACTTTGTCTTTCGACCATAGATTTAAATCTGGAAAATACCTCAATCACATCACTTTTCTTCTTGATGAGGTAAGTACATAGCTTTCGACTATAATCTTCTATGAACGTGAAAAAGTATTTGTTGCCTGCAATCGAATCCACCTGGATTGGACCATATACATCAGAGTATATGACTTCCAAAATTTCCTTCGATTTCCTTCCTGTATCCTTGCTGAAGCTATTCTTGTGTTGTTTCGACTGTTCACACTCTTCACAAACTTCACTTGGAATGTCGATTTCAGGTAATCCTGAAGCCATATTTCTCCTCTTTAGCTCTCTGATGTCATTGAAGTTGAGATGACCTAGTAAAAAAATGCTATAACCATTCATCTCTGTTGGCTGCAGTTGCTAGGAACTTGTGCTCCATCACATTGAGTTCAATCTTGAAGGACCTATTCTGAGACATTGGAGCCTTCAAGATCAACCTATTACATGCGTCGAGAACTCTCATCATCTTGTCTTTGATCGACACCTTGTAGTTCTTTTGGACTAGCTATCATATACTAAGCAAATTACTCTTCATGCCTGGTATGTACAACACATTGGAAATTGTTGGCCTCTTGCCATCTTTCCTCATAATCAAAACATTGTCAATACCTTCAACTGCTAGAGTATTGTCATTTGCAAATTTCACCATGTTCTTCGACAATGGCTTCACGTTGATAAAATAATCTTTCCTTCCAGTCATGTGTGATGAGCATCCTGAGTCCAAGTACCATTGGTCTTGGAATCTGTCTTCATCTCTTGTTGTGACCATTAGCAACATCTCTTCTTCTTATTCATGCTTCACCCTCTTTGCATCAGTTTCTTGATTCTTCTTCTTTTCTCGACATTCACTAAAATAGTGACCATACTTTTGACAATTGAAACACTAAATGTGACTTTTGTCAGGCTTTCATCAACCACCTCTTCCTCTATCTACAGCACAACCTCTTTGGTTGCCTTGGTTCCAGGGTTTTCTTTGATTTGACCAGTTTCCTTCCTGCTGATTTCGACCAGTCGAATTGTTTTAGCCTCCTCTACCTTTATTGTCATTCCAGCTTCCTTTGCCTTTCCTTTCCTTTTCTGACTGTGCTTGCAAAGCCATATCACTCTTCGACTTTCTTACAGCTCTCTCAGCCATCCTTTATTCTTGAGACTCAAGCTTCCTTTGAAGCTCTTTCTTCGTAAGTGTTGACAAGTCTTTCGAGTCTTCTATGGCTACTATCACGTGGTCGAACTTTAGAGCCAACAACCTCAAGATCTTTGCAAAAAATGATCTTGATGACATCACATCTCCATATACCTTAATTTGATTCACTAGCTTTGTAACTCTAGTGAAGATATCTACTATACTTTCACTTTCTTCCATCTGAAGCAATTCATAAGTTCTCTTGTAAGTTTGTAACCTCACCTCTTTCACCTTTTCTGTGCCTCCAAACGACTTTTCAAGAAACTCCCACGCTTCCTTCGCTGATTCTACATCACTAACCTTTTCAAAATTATCTAGGTCTACACATTAATGGATTATAAAGAGAGCTTTATGATCTTTCTTCTTCAATTCTTTGAATGCATCCTTTTCTTGATCCGTCGCATTTTCTACAAGCGGTGCTACTCCTCCCTTCACAAGATCCCAAAGATCTTGATAACAGAAAATCACCTTAATTTGCTTGCACCAATTCTCATAATTATCTTTCTTGAGAATTGAAAGGTTTTCCGAAAAGTGACCGTTTGGATGATTCATCGCCATCACGATTGTCCTTCCTTGAACCATATCTGGATCTCTAATACCAGATGTTGGAAATTCAACCACAACCTATGGATAATTTCACTCAATCAATCTTGATCTCAAGATTGTTTCAACTCACGTAATGACAATGAAAGAAAAGTTTAGAAAGAAAGAAAGAAAGTAAATGTTGGAGAAGAAGAAGATGAATAATTTTTTATAGAGAACTCTCTGCCCACAAACTGTGGAAATTCTGTTATTTCATTTGCAACTGCAAAATGTGAATTACAAAATATGATGAGATGAGATAAGGGTTTCTCCCTATTTATAGATTTAGATTAGCTTGCACCCCAAGGCAAAGCCCAAACTATAAAAGCCCAAGAACATCTAATCGAATCTTTCTAAATTAAATATAATATTTCTAAAACAATGAATTACATATTTAACTTCTGTTAAGGGAAGATTTTTCAACTAGGGAGAATTGAAAATTGTGGGAATTTTATTTCTAGAGCAACACCTTTGTGAGAGGCACACCACATACTCACCCAAAACCTTAAGGTGATATGTGTATGGATTCTCTCACTTATAAATTCTCAAGTCACCATATTCCTATCCAATGTGGGACTATTATCCACACTACTAACACTTGTTAATACTTAACGCTCCCCCTCAAATGTGAGTCTATCCACAATGCTTCTACAATGCCCCCCCTTAAGCAGAAGACACACAACTTGTGACGATACTTTCGATACAAGTAAGTGGTCCCTTTACTCGAACCAAAGGCTCTGATACCACTGTTAGGGGAAGATTTTTCAAATAGGGAGCATTGAACATTGTGGGGCTTTTATTTCTAGAGCTACACCTTTGTGAGAGACACACCACATACTTACCCAAAACCTTAAGGTAATAGGTGTATGGGTTCTCTCACTTATAAATGCTTAACCTCCACTTTTCTAAGCAATTTGGAATTTAGAACTCACACTTGTTTCCCGATAATCTCCCCCTCAAGTGTGAGTCCATCCACTATGGTCCCCTCAAGCGGAAGCCCTTTCATCCACATGCTTGTACCTCTATTGAGAGACACCATTATCTCGTCATGGGCACGTCAACGAAACACGCCGCCTAAGCATCATGTCAGGAAGACTTTTGACACAAGGAGCTAGCCCCTTACTCGAACCACGACTCTCCTACCACTGATGGGTAATCATGAGGGAGATGCGAGTTTTAATTATTACAATATTGAATATAGCACTTGAAGACACATATGATAGTGATGATTTTATGGAAGATGATATGAAAAATATGTTAGATTATGATCATGATACAAAGGGTATAAAAAAACATAAACACAAAATGGGTTTTAATAAGAGCAAAAATGATAGTGAAGATTTAAAAAGTATGTGGGAAACTGATGAGGAAAATGGAACAAATGAGAAGAAATATCTAGTTTTCAACGTGAAAAATTATAAACGAGATGTTGTGAATTAGGATGCCTTAAAACAAAATATACTTGGTTTCTTTATAATCAAGAAACACACAAGGGTTAGGGTTAAGGAAAAACAAGGAAAATAACAAGGATTGGTTTTAACTGATATTCTTTACTTTCTCTATAAAACAGATTACAAGTAATCAAGAATAATAAATAATCCTCTCATCCTAATTAGGTTTTGTCACACCACACCTAAGATGAGAGACTAGTATGCTATTTATAATAAAACCTAACATACTAAACTGATGGGCTTTTTAACAATTATCCATTACAAGCTAGCTTAGGGTACAAGAAACCTTAAACAATTGAATCCTTAACACAAGGCCCAATTCGACACTACATACTAGAACACAATTCAACTATAACATATAGGTATTCGGCAACAACATGTGAGTAAACTTCGACGACATGCTAACTAGAGTTTGATCCAATATCTCACAAATCTCCACCTTGGGTCTAACTCTACCATCAAGAAACAAACTAGCTTTCTTCATGCAGTTTTATCAACTGCATACAGGGGAAAAACTTGCAACTGGGCAACATCTTGGTGATCATATCAATAGCATTATGATCTGTCGAAACCTTTAACACTTGGACTTCTCCACGCTCGATTACCCCTCTGAGGAAATGCAACCTCACATCAATGTGCTTGGTACGCTCATGATAGGCTAAATTATTCGACAGGTGTATTGCACTTTGACTATCACATTTAACAGTGATAACTCGACCTTGAAGTTTCAACTCATTTGCAAAACCTTCAAGTCACAATACTTCCTTCACAACTTCAGTTAGAGCGATATATTCCGCTTCAGTGGTTGATAAGGCAACAACCTTTTGAAGTGTTGCTTTCCAACTAATTGTTGTGCCAAACATAGTGAACACATATCCAAAAATAGATTTTCTGGAATCCATACAACCTGCATAATATGAATCGACATATCCTTCGATTTCTACCTTACTTTCTTCACCCAAGGCTCCACCATAAATTAGGACTCTGTTCAGAGACCCATTTATCTACCTTAGAATCCACTTCAATGCTTGCCAGTGAGCCTTCCAGGATTCGCCATGTACCTGCTTACAAGACTTACTGCACATGCTATGTCGGGTCTAGTACATACCATATCATACACCAAAGAACCCACTATATTAGCATATGGAATGAAATTCATATAAGCTCTTTCAACATTAGTACTGGGACACTGATCTATACTCAGCTTGAATTGAGGGTGTTTCGGAGTCACAACAGGCTTTGAATTCAACATACCAAACTTTTCGAGAATCTTCTATAGGTATGCCTCTTGAGATAAGCATAATTTCGACTATTTTATATCTCTTCAGATGTCAATCACAAGAATTATGGACGCAACTGTCAGATCCTTCATGTCGAACTCCTTATTGAGTTCATCCTTCACCCTCATTACATCTTCGACATTGTTGCTTGCTATTAGAATATCATCCACATAAAGCAACAAAATAACAAATGAATTATTAGGTCAAAATCTGAAGTAAACACAATGATCAAATTGACTTCTAGTGAAACTTATGCGTGCCATGAACTTGTCAAATCTCCTATACACTATTGAAGAGATTGTTTCAGTCCATATAAGGATCTCTTCAGCTTGCACATATAATCTTCCTTCACCTTTTCGACATACCCTTCAGGTTGCCTCATCAGGATTGTTTCATCTAGATCACCATACAAGAACGTAGTCTTGTTGAAGCGGTAAAACAACAAGCAAAAAATATTAAGAACCCAGTTTTGTCGTCTCCACAGGGATCAGTGCGATTTGAACACCGTTCAACGATTTCTACATTTCTAAGCTTAATTTCAAAAGGTTTGGTTTAAAAGGTTCAGGGAACCACAAATGAAAATAGAAAATATAAAATAAAGACTGAAATATAAACGGAGCCTTGTTGGGATTGGATTTCATCAATTGATAACATATGCATTCTTCTGATCAAATTAAACACAACGCAATCATTCGTCTAATATCATCACGTATCACTCACGACAAAGCTTATTTCTAACGCGGCGTCGAGAGAACAACCGTGTTGTCTCATTGGTGATCTCTCACCCAACAAAAACATAACACAGAGCATTAAGATCTGATACTCACGCAAATGCTAAGCCTAAAACTATCTCTAGCAATTAGGACCTAACAGGTAATCATCCTAGTTCCAGATCCGAAAAGTATATCTCTATCACGATTCAAATCAAAGATAAACCGGTAAACAAAGATAACACCCATATCGGATAAACAATTGTTTTGCATAAAATACAATGATCAGAATACGTACACACACTTAACCCTTTTTTACATGTATTCATCAAATCCGCCAAATGTCGGTGAACATCGTTCTTCATCACTATTATTACATACCCACACAATATCATATTGATCCTACTCATGCTAGCCATGCTACTTAATCAACACAACATCATAGAATATAAAATGAATATCAACTTCAAAACCATGTCAAAAGTTTGTTCATTGATAGAAGAAGATCTGAGATCAAATATGTGAAAAGGTTTTGTCAAGACCCACATACAAGCAATCAAATATAATCAATCAATAGATAATCAAAACTAGTTCACAAACATAAATTAGATGAAATACATAAGGTATCAAAAGATTACAATCCAAACCCCAACAAGAGATCGAAGATCTTACCTCCTCCCCCTTGGGGTTTTGTGTTTCTCTCTCTCTAGAAATGAAGAGAGATGAGTTCTGATGTTCCAAAATGTTACAAAACCAAGTTTTCTCCCAAAAATGGAGTTATTACCTAAAAATACAAGAAAATGACTTAAATACACGTTTTGGTTCTGTCACGTTCGCTAGGCGAACATCTAGCGAACGCGAACTTTTGGAACTTTCAGATCTGTTCAATTCGGGGCTCGTTCGCTACCTGCTCGCTAAGCGAGCAAGCTAGCGAGCTGTTCGCTGGTCTGCTCGTTAAGCGAGCATCTAGCGAACGTTCGCTAGCACCTCACTACCAGCTCGCTAAGCGAGCGTGACAACATTTTGCCACTTCTTGAGTGTTGTTTGCATGTTGTCCTGGTTTCCTTGACCACTTTTCTTGTGTCTTACTTTTCACTTGTTTTGTGCCTAATTCCTGCACAATAACACACAAATCAAAGGTACTAAGAGATTTTTACACTATATTGTAAACCAAACAAAACAAGAGTGGTTTTCAACACTTAATTGACGAAAATGAGTGAAAAATGTCAACATTTGATAGATCAAATAAGTGAAATTTGGCATCTAACAACTCGCCCCAACTAGCTTTTTCTTGTCCTCAAGCAAAGTATGCCTCTCATTTCGCAACAAGAGGATTTGCTCAAGATTAAGATTCACCCAAGAATGGATAAAATTGGCTCAAACACAAATGATGCAAACAAGCCATGGTTTCAAATGTTTAGAATCAAACAATGCAAAAGAACTAACCTCTTAAAACAAATATTAAGCCATGTATCAATCAACAACTATGTTTTTCGTGAATGAATCACTCTAACTCCCCTCTTCGAATAAGGATTGAAGAAATTACGCATTTGCAACCGCGGAGACAATTTCACTCAACTAACAAACAATGCCAATATCAATTCAATTCATACAAAATCTAACAATCAAAAGCGAAAATATGGAAGCAAGAAGATCACTAAGGTCTTTAAGGTTGTAGCTTGGTCGGGTTTACAAACAAGGGACATTTCTAAGGCCATTAAAACGAAATTGCCGATGCAAAAGAGACATTTACCGAACACGTTATTTACACACCTCAACTTCATTCCATTTGTTTTTTGATTGCAATCCTTCCCAACTCTTATTTCACAACTTATTCTTTAACTATTTTTCTTTTCCAAGCAAGCATTCTTTTTCTTTTCTTTTTCTTTTCTTTTCTTTTTTCATATTCACATAATTTTTTGGGTGCTTGCTTGAATTTTTCAAAAGTTGTAACAACCTACTATCTTCTTTTTTCATTCGCCCCAACTTAACTTTTACTCAATCCTCAAGTGAATGCTCTTAGCTTTTTATGGCAAAAAAGACAATTAAAACAAATTCGTGGGTTCAAGAAAAAAGTTTAGAATCTCACACAAACTCAAACTGAGATCCATACTGTCGCGGTGAAATTTGGATACCAAACTATTGATTAGTTTGAATCGTTAATTCATTTTGCAACCGAACTTTGATTTGTCCAAAGGAAGGGAAAAAGATCGAAATACCCACAATGCAATGCAAATGCAAGGTTAGTTTGTTTAGGTTCGGGGGTTGGTTAAACTTAGGGAAGGTACTAGCATCCTAAGTTTCTGTAGTACTCTACAGGAACCTCTTGTTTTATGTTTGTTTACTGCTAAGTGTTTATCTGCTTAATGGCTTAGAGACCCTAGGGGTTTATTTCTAAGTATACTCGATAAGATGTCGCATCTTATGCCTACATATCCTTACGGGAGTGGAATCAGAGTATGTTGTAGTTCACCCTAAAGGGTTAGAGGAGCTCTTTGACTGTGGTCAAAGTTCCTACGGGTTTAGGGTAGTTGTTTTGATTGGGTTTAGGAGAAGAGACGAGTCTTCATGTTAAGGGAGATATAACCACCACAAATGTAAAGGGGTTGTAGGAAATGGTCTTTGCATCATCTTAAGAAAAGGTCTTAAATACTCGGATGGTCGCCAAGTATGCCTTTGTCATTCTTAAGGCAAAGTCCCTACATGTTTGATTGTGTTGTTGTGGGGTGGAGATTATATCTCACTTAAGATGATTAACATCTATTCTCTAAATGTGTTTGAAAAGTTTGTATTTTGTTGTTTTGTGTTTGTCTAAGTTGTGAAGAATAAAGACGAGGTCCTTCCTATGGGGTAGGATCTATCCTAAGTGATCAACTTGAATGGACTCAAGGATCGAAGGGGATATGATGCATATGATGTGCAGCTACACACAAGTGTTGACTCATGTGTAGGTTTTTCCTTTGGACGGAATGCGATGCATAGATATAAATTGATAATGTAAATGAATTGCGATAGTGTAAATTGCAGAAATATAAACCATACACACGCATGAAAGCGCTAGAGTGTAAGTGCGAGTGTCGTGAATGTGTCGTGAGTGTGATTAAGTTGTTTTTGCGCTGTTAATTGATTTTAACTGTAGGTTTGGTTTTAATTGGATTGATCAAGGTGAATTGATTAATTTGAATAAAAGTTGTTTTTTTGACTGGAATTGATTTTAAAAAAGAAGTTGATTCATTTTAAATATTAAAAAAAAGGAAGTTCTAGATGTGAGGTGATTTTAATTAAGTAGAAATTCATTAAAATGGAGTTTGTAGTTGTTAATATAAAAAGTTATTATAATTTATTTTTTAAAAAAGATTATTTTAAGCATGAAATGGAGAGATATATCATTATTTATTTAGGAAAAAAAGATTTATTAAATCATTTTAAATAAAATAAATGAAAAAACAGATTAATTAGTTAATGGAATAAAGTATTAGTTTGAATTATGTAAAAAATGATTTATTTTAATAAACGATTTAGTGATAATTAGAGGGGTGATTAGCAGACTATGGGGGTGTAGTTTAGTGGTGCGTGTTAGTGTTGATTGCAATTATGACAAATAACAAAACAAAAAGCAGAAAAAGCTGGAAAACCCTAGGTTCCCCATCGTCTTCCCCAAATTGAATCCTCAGTACTCATCTTCCTCTCTTCTCTCTCAATCACGTCCGATTTCTTCCGTTCGTCGTTTCCTCCCACATTTCGAACCTGAAATCAACCAAAAAAAACATCAATGGCTCAATGATATGAATAAGGATATGGTTTTTTACCGAAGGTTGCGGGTAGCGGCGGCGGTGTTTGAGGCAGTGATGGCGGCGTCTCGCGATGGCTGGAGGGTGATGTTCCTTGTGGCGATTTGGTGTTTGCGGCGGTGGTTTCAACGGTTAAAGAAGATAAGTCGTTTTTCAATCTTTTTTTTAGGTCACGACTTCGGCGTTTCTTTTCGGTAATATTAGGGTTTTTCGTGTGGATCCCCCTGTGAATCTCCTCCTCCCTCGTTTTATATAGACCCTTTGAGGATCAATGCTTTGAAACCTGATTTAAAGTGCTTTTAAAAACTGATTGGACCTTCCTTTCTCGTGTAGACAATCTTTGAAGTGTTTCCTTTTTCGTTTGATTTGGTTTCAATCCTTAATTTCGTTCAAAAACGAGATTGGATCTGATTGGGTTTTTTATGGAATATTCTCCTCAAGTAAAATGCTAATCTGACTTTGCCTTTAGCAGGTGCGGATAACAAGCGTGTTATTGGGCTGGGTGATGAATTAGAAGCCCAGGGGGAAAGGTTTCAAGCTGGATGCGCGTGCAAATTCCCGCGGAGAACTGGTGACGAAGAGCAACGATCTTGAACATTCGCAGGGTGTACTCCTTCCACTCTCAAACTCTATTTCTTTGTTTTCGCTTCTTCGAACTGATATGTGTTTGAACTGATAGGTTTTAGGATGCTCGGTCGATTGAACATTGGACCCATTATATTCAACTGATGGGGTTGGAGCTGCGAAGACCGGTGGGCGTTGAGATTACGATATGTAATACCAGGTTCCCCCATCATAAGTCGTTCGTCTCTAAGTGCATAATTTAGAGCTGCCCAGCTTCTATACCAAAATCTTGTCCTGCGACTCACTCTTTGTAAAAATAGCTTAGAGTTACTAATAGCGGTATTTGTTGGTTGACAGGTAAAACAATGTTACCACTGTAGGGTCTTCCAAATCAAGGTATCAGGAAGGAAATTCTTGGGATGCAAGTGACGGTTGAGCGAGAGGTGGATGGAGCTGGTGCTGTTGAGTTGGATTCAGTGATGGGGTGTTGTGGACCAAAGGCGTTACCGGCAGGCGTGGATTGAGTTGGTATCACGGTTGGATTCTGCTGGGAAGGAAAAGGAATATAGTAAGCTTTCATGAGTCTCTTCACATTTAACTTCATGTGCTTCACTGTGTTCAAAAGGTTGTCACTCGTTTCTCTTTGGACAGGTTTGGACAGGAAAGGAACATCGAAGCCAGGCGGTTTGAGGGCTCCGTTAGGATACTTTTGGATTCAACCTTGAGCAACTTCATGGTTGAGCAAAGAGCTTTGATAACAAATGCTACCTTCGCGCCAATCTTCGCTTCACAATTTTTAGCCTAAGCTGATACAGATTTTCTTGAGTTTCTTCCCAAAATTAGTCATCTGGTGAGACTTCTCAGTTCGAGTCTGAAGCGGGCATATCAATGTCGTCGAAGAAATTCACAGTTGCCTCTGAAACCACATGTGCCGGAAGTGTACTCTGCCGTAATCCTTATCCTTGTTGTTTAACCAAGAATGCTGTTATCTGTTTGTTCATCGAGAGAAACATGAATGCTGGCTGTATTGTTATTTTGAAGATCAATTGGTATTGCTTATAGGAAGGCCTAGATAACGTCCTATGACAGCTTCCAAACCGGGATGCATAACCTACTCTCTTAGCTAGAAACATGTCCATCACCTTGACGATGGTTCTTATTATGGTTCTGACTTCTATCTGCCTTCTTCCTTTTTTTTAGAAAGTTGTATTATCTGTTGAGTTGCATTTTAATCACCCTCATGCTTTCTAATCCAGCCTCTTTGTTGCTGCAGGTTAGTTCAAAGTCCGCATACGCTAAACGCAATTATTGTTGCTGCAAGGTGGGGTGAACTCAAGTTCTCTATGCATCGATGGCATGGGAGCAGCACTTGCAGTATCTGACCCGGGATTTAACTCGCCAGAAGTATCTTTACTGTAGCCTGGACTTGTTGACAGCTGAGAAGCATTGTTGTCATCACCTTGTGTTTCTTGAAAATTTGCATCAGAAAGTGCACCAGAATCAGATACAGCTCTAACATGGTTTTGAGCTAGTTCGGATGGCCAATCGAATTTATACTGCTTTCATCTGAGCTAGCAGACCTGTCATCTAAACCTGTGGGTGATGTTCTAGCAGCAACCATATATTGCCCGTTAACTATGCCACTTAAGGAACCTTCTGAAATTGAACGAGGGTGCAAAGGTGATGTTCCCTATCGCTGGATTCCACCGGAAGAAGGTATGTTATTACCTGGTGAATTAAAAGAACGAGAACGAGCCGACTCAGGTGAGGATGGAAGATTGCTCCTGGAATGAGGAAAAATAGGAGATTCCTGGGTTGCACCAGACTCCATATACCTATGAAGGACAGATGCTTGATTTAAGACTGTGGATTTAGTGGGGTCAACCAGCTTCACGTTGTTTGATTCACACCAGTTTGCAATTAGTGCCTTTACAGTGTAGTTAGGTATTAGATTGGTGTGAGCCAGACTCTGATGGGTCTTTGTAACATTGATTGTAAGCTCATGCGGCAGTGCTTAAGTTTGTTGCTTGAAAACAATATATCCCTTGTAATAATGAAAAGCGTATTTGTGAAAATAGACTTTCATGCTTTCCTGTTTAGTCTTTGAATGGTAGAAGCTCAAGTATGAATTGTGTTTATGATTGATGAATTTGAGCTGCCATTGATTTATTGATTGATCAAGAAACAACGAGTTCTTCTCTGGTTTCTTCAAAATCATAAACTTTCAATTGTAATCTTTGGATAATAAAAAGAATGCTTGCCAATCAATTGTATGCGGTTAGCTTCCGAAAGCGTAAAAAACGTGTAGTAGTAGTTATCCATTTTTCAGTCGTCAATTGTGTGATGCCAGCTTCCACGTTGTCTTAGCTTTCCCACACAAACCACTCATGCACTTGTTTTGGATTTTGATCTCATCGCATGAAACTTATAACCTGATCTTGAATTTTATAGAGATAACGAGCCAACGTCCTGAGGAGTATGGGACCTGAACCAAACTTTAGAATGGATTTTCTAAACTCATCTCATATTCTCTGAGGTCAAACAAAACATCCCAAAGATCCAAATAATTCTCGAATAGACATCTTTGGAACCAGATAGGTGTGACTCCTTAGAGAAAATCTGTTTTGTACTAGCTTCACAAAATAAAACAAATAAAACGGTGGACCAAGGTTAGTTATGTGTGGATGATCGATCGTGAGAACGAACACTATCTCCACTTGATATTACTGCGTCTGCACAAGAATTGGTTAGTCACATAAATATAAATATTAAAATAAAGTCGAATAACAATAGAAAACGAGAGGGTATCTTATGGTCAAAAATTAGGGTGCAACAGATGCCCCTATTTAAGTTACTCCTATTCGGAGATATGGAGATTGAAATCTTCGTCTCGACGAGATAGGAGGGACTTAAATACAAACATTGCACGAATTTTTGGCCATAAGAAGCCACCGAATGCATATGATACGCAATGATATGAGAAATGCAAGACAAAGAATCCTGTGGAGAAAGGGTGCCACAGAGGAGGAACTAAATACGACACGTGGGAAGGACCAACTCAACAAAAGGAGACTCCACGAGGACGGGAAACAAACATCACTGGGGAATCCTCAGAAGTAAAGTAGCATCTCATACACCAAGGACGTGGTGGTGGGAAACAAACTTTTAGTCGAAGGATATGCTTATTATCGTAATGTTGTGGTTGGTAATAATCCAGATGAATTGAGTTGATGGTTCATCCTTATTTTCCCTTTTTTTTCTTTTTTTTTTGTTTTTCTGTATATCTTTTCTTTTGGACTCAACTTGAAATAATAAAATGTATGACTTCCCCTTTGCACCATGGTATGGGAACCATGAGCTGGTCTCGGTCTCTGATGTCATTGTAGTTGTAGATGTTGTTGTAGTTGTTGAGCTTCCCCGAGCATCATGATATGGGAGTCATGCGCCGGTCTCGGTCTCTGATGTCAAACTTCCCCTTGCTCCATGGTATGGGAACCATGAGCTGGTCTCGGTTTCTGATGTCAAACTTCCCCTTGCTCCATGGTATGGGAACCATGAGCTGGTCTCGGTTTCTGATGTCAAACTTCCCCTTGCTCCATGGTATGGGAACCATGAGCTGGTCTCGGTTTCTGATGCCGAACTTCCCCTTGCTCCATGGTATGGGAACCATGAGCTGGTCTCGGTTTCTGATGTCGAACTTCCCCTTGCTCCATGGTATGGGAACCATGAGCTGGTCTCGGTTTCTGATGCCGAACTTCCCCTTGCTCCATGGTATGGGAACCATGAGCTGGTCTCGGTTTCTGATGTCAAACTTCCCCTTGCTCCATGGTATGGGAACCATGAGCTGGTCTCGGTTCCTGATGTCGAACTTCCCCTTGCTCCATGGTATGGGAACCATGAGCTGGTCTCGGTCTTTGATGTTGAACTTCCCCTTGCTCCATGGTATGGGAACCATGAGCTGGTCTCGGTTCCTACCCAAAATGATGGAAACTCGTGAGAGCGTCTTCAAAGAGGGGTTGAAAATTTGTTGATTGTAGATGGTATGTTGTGAATTGTAGAACTGTAGAATTGTTGATGTAAATGTTGTCGATGTCATTTGTAGATGTGATCTTGTAAATGTGATCGTAAGTTGTAGATGCAGTTTGTATTGTATTGGCAATTTGTAGAATGTGCACCGGGGATCTTCAAAAGAGTTGTAAACCGGTTGATACGTGGAGTGTCCTCTTGTAAGGAGATATGTCATTGATTGTACTCATAATGAACTCTCTGGGGAAGATCATTTTTGAGGAGTATCTTTGTTGTAATTGTAGAAATATGTAAGATTGTTGTAGCAGAAGTCTTCAAATGGGGAAGTATCTGCAATGTACTTTGTTTTGACTTGATAAATCCTGAAATAATCCACTGGGGAAGGACAGATTGTCTTGATGAAATTGTTGTTTGTCGTTTTGAGAATAGATCTGCCCAAGACGAGTTGCTCAAATAAAGAGGTCTTCTGTCATTCAGCTGTAAGTTGTTGAGGAAATCTTGTAGTATTGCTGAAGAAATGTCACGTCTTCAACGGTGGTCCTCATAATGTCAAAGCGCAAAATAAATGCACTTTTGATCCATGCTCAAAAGCTGGAGATGTTCACAGTGTGATTGTCAAAGACCGAAGTACAATTCGGGAAATAACCGAAGAGAAACTGTCAAGCAAGACTCAACCATAGAGGCATAAACTCCAATGGGAATGTACTGAAACAACTGTCTTCCACGAGGATCGAACTTCGTGGGGAAATGGAAATATTGAGTTTTTCTTTGCCTAGGGCTGACAACTCTATTTGGAAGGAATAAGACACGCCCAAATACCCAAGGGTAAACGCAATCGAAGAGATAGAGTAAAACAAACAAAGGATGCACAAAATGCAAATGTTATGCTATCTACTTATATGATATGAGTATGCTTATGCTGACAAGACAGACGAAAGCAAAGACCGGAGGTGGGATAAACATCTCGAAACAAACATCCAACCAATCTTCAAAGATAGAAGTATCACTGAGGGTATATGGAGAACTAAGTATAGGATCCCATTCCTGCTTCAAAACTTCAAGATTTCTCTTGAGAAAAAGTGATCAATCCAATTGGGGATGTAACATCTTGATAAGTTTGAAATGTTGTACGAAATTGTAGACAGAGGCACCCAAACCGAAGTTTCATAGGGGATAAAATAAATATCCTGGGTCTTCGTAGTTGCTGAATATGTTGGGGTTGAGCTTTCTGAGGATGAGATATACATCTTTTGCTCCAATCTTCAAATGCCCCAAGTCACGTAGTTTAAAAGCAACATCTAGAGAGGATTTTACAGAAAACATGATGCCCAAATGCCCCACTGTTTTCAAACTCTCTAGAGATTCACCGAATCTCGACGTAACTGCCCCTGATTGGCGGTAAGTGAGTCCTTGAATTTCTTCTAATTGAACCCAAGACTTGCGCGGATGGAATTTTCTTTGGGAAGAATGACTTGCCCCAAGTCAGCAAAGTCCTCAAATATCATCATCAATATCTGTATGTGGTATTTCTAAGATGTCAAACGTATTTAGCACATTTGAAATATCCATTTTGAAATGGTTAATGCAACACGCGTTTGTCTTGAAGTTTTGAAAAGGGGTATCGCGATAACTTGTGATCGAAACCACTAGTTAGGATACAAATTGAACCATTATTTATAAAGCCGATTTAAATTTGAGCATAGCTCAAGGAGTCAGGAAACAATATCTCATCGAGTATGCTTTCGAATTAACCCTTACTTCAATTAGGACTTTGAGGGTCGTATATGGGTTTAATTTGGTCTATGAAACAAAGGGATAAAAGGGTTAGAATATATTTGTGCCCACCCAATTTTTGAAGATGTTTATTCCTTTTTTTTTTGGTGATTACCCTGCCCCAGGTTAAGAAAATGAGGTCGGAAGGGTTGGGGAGAAAGAGAACGGATCCTCAATCAGGGTTTAAAAGAAAGGGTTGACTATGTTGCCATTTAGGAGGTTTAAAATAATGCCTTACATCATCAGTAGGGTTTTTATTCGAAGCATACAACAAGAGATCATGTGTTTTACTTCATCATCCTCCTTCCAATTCTCTGTCAGAGCAAGAGAATGGGTAAAAGTCGGCGTTATAAATAATTTTGAAAACTATTTGAGTGAAAACGAATGGGTTTCTTCAAGACAAACATTTATTGCATTACTTATTCAAAATAGAAAGTTCTTACATGCAAAAATATGCTTTTAACCAAAGAAATAAACACACAAACAAACGAAAGAAATAAAAGGTTCTTCTGGAGAGTCCTTTCCAGGATCTTTATTGTGCTTTCGTGTAGACGGGAAAAACAGGCAGAAATGTCTGGTGCGCAGCTTTCAGACACGGCGTTGACGACCTTGAATCATGCCTGGGGAGGATGAACCTTGTCGAGACATGGGGCTATCTCGCACATAAGGGACGGAACCCTTGAAGAACAAGACTCCATGTTTGACCAAATTTTGGACGTCTGCTTTCATGCCGTAATAACTCTCAATGTCGTGCCCCGGAGCACCTTGATGATACAGGCAAAATTTGTTGGCATTGTACCAGTATGGAAACCTCTTAGGTACCTTGGGTGGGGCTTTAGTCTGGATATGCCCTCTTTGAATTAGAGTTGGAAACAAATCAGCGTAATTCACCGGGATGGGATCAAACTGGTGAATTGCTTCCCTTGGTGTATCTGGAGTCGTCTTTTGATACCTTTTCCGAAATTGTCGGTGCTGTGGTTGATCTGGAGAGGCCAACCTCTGCCTAAGATGTGGTTGTTGTTCACGCTGAGCGGGCATCGCATATTGGTGCTGAGGACGGGGTACCGGATCTATGAATTCTCTGGAAGGTCCACAGTCACCTCTACTGTTTGGGGCTATACCCAAGTTATGATGGTATTGCTTCACAAAAGCAAAAGTTAAGTCTTCCCAAGACTGAATGTGATTCACTTGTAGCTTCATATACCATGTTAACGGTGCTCTACCCAAACTTTCTTGGAAGCAGTGAATCAATAGTTGGTCGTTCCCAAGATAGGCGGTCATCTTCTGACAAAACATCGTCAAATGATACCTTGGACAAATCGTACCTTTGTACACTTCAAAGGCGGGCATCTGGAATCCTGGGGGGATAACTAAGTTTGGAACTAGGTGCGGGTCATGAGCATGAAAATCAGGCACACGGTTCCTCTTCATCATTTTCCATCGTTCCTCGAAGTCACGAAATTCATTCTTGAATGCTGTAAGCTCTGGATCGTCCATTTCCTTTTCTTGCACAGGCTGAAGTTGCATAGGAACAAAGTTGTCGGAGGGACGGCAGAGCGTCGGGTTAGACCTTACTCTGAAGCTAGTCATGCGATCCATGTCTTTGTTCTTCTCACTATCCTTTAATGATACTTCCGGCTTGGTCAGATGGTAGAGACGGCGACTGACAGCAAAGATGGAAAACCGAAATGAGCCACAACAAAGGAAGGACACATGCACAAATGTAAAATGCCATGCTAACTGCAGGATGTTAATGCATGGTGTAGATGCAGGAGAGACTTCAAGAAACCCAAAGTGTTTTTCAGTGTTATAATGTAGGATAATTGAAAAACTTTTTATTCTTGAGAAACACTGTAAAACAAAGTACTCTTTCAAGAGTTTATTACAACGAAAGCAAAAGAAAACTTAGAACTCTATCCCACAGTCTTCTCCTTTGTACGGAGCTCCTCGGTCAACTGGTCAATGCGCTCCTGCAGCGCCGCTTTCTCGATGATGAGTCGTTCCACACACTCCTTCCAAGCCATGGTAGTTGAGGGGAGATCATCATTGGTGACAACACTTGAAGAGGCAGGAGAAAATAAATCTCCTTGTGCCTTTCTCTTCCTGGCAACTTCTATTTCTGGTGTCTTCTGAAGTCTTTCCTTCCCTACTTTGAGGGTGAAGAACTTATTCTTCCAGGCAGTCCTCAACTTCCGGGCTTCATCCAAAGCAATCTTCACTTGTTCTATTTCATCCACATCGAACCAGTCGGGATCATGAGGAGATAATACCATAGGTTCATGGAAAGGAAAAGGCATCTTGAGATCGAGAGCCCTTTCTCGCACCCAATGCAGATAATCCTCGGAAACAGCACAGTTGGGGTATCCTGAAGCAGCTGTTCCTTCCCTATCAATGTATTTCCATGCATAAATGATAACAGTCTTGAGATCTAGGTCCTCTTCTCCCTTGAAATAGATCTCTTCCAACGAAACTGGGTCAGGCACTTGGATCATAGGGTGTCCAAACTGTCTACGGGCCAAAGCGGGGTTGTAACTTATACATCCTTCTCTTCCAATAAGCGGTACGTTGGGGAATCCTCCGATGCTAGGAATCATAGGCACGCCTCCATAGGCGGGATCATACCAAACAATGTCCGAGTGGGTAAGGGCCATAAGTATCTCGGACCATCGAGGTGTTGCAACTTCATCCCAAAGGGACGGATACCAAGTCAAACGAGCGATGAACCATGAGTACAGCAAGGCGGTACAACATACAATGTGTCCTCCTCCTTCGGCGTTCTTCGAGTGAATCGAGAAGTACGTATCAGCAAGCAAGGTGGGTACTGGATTCTTGAGTATGAACAACTTGATTGCATCCATATCAACAAAATTGTCAATTTTAGGGAACCAGAAAGTCCCATAGACCAACAAAGCGAAATTGGCTTCCAAGATGAGAGCCTCCTTTCTTTCAGCATGGTAACGGACTTTTTCGATCAAAAAGTCGGCGGGGAACCCAAGGACTCCTTCCTTGGTGGTTAGGTGTGCCTGAACATCTTCAAGGCTGAGATGAGTAGCATTTGCAATTTCTTGGTGACTAGGCGTGTCTTCCCTTCCGGTGAATAGATGTCGAACGTTCATAGGCATCCTCAAAAGTTCTGAGTATTCCTCCAAGGTCGGCATCAACTGGTAGTCCGGAAAAGTGAAGCAGTGATACATCGGGTCATAAAATTGGACCAATGTTTCCAACAATCCTTCTTTCATCCTTAGCTCAAGGAAGCGGAAGACTCCTCCATATTCTGCTGCGAAGGCAAAGCGATCCTCGACGAGTTCGGCTAGTTCTCTCAAGCTTTCGAGGTTGGGACTCTGAAAAGTGTACTTCAGGGTTTCTCTTCTGAAATCCATGATTACAACACCTACAGAACGAATTTGAGTTTCTTGAAGTGAACAATGGAAAAAGAATGCAATGCAAGATGATTAGGAATTCATGGGATTCCTCTATTTATAGGCATTGCGGTAAAAGGAAACGTTTTATTAAATTTGAAACGGACTACATAAATATTCTTTTAAAGAGTCCCAAATAAAAGCTAAATAAAAGCTAGTAAAGACACTAAAGAAGCTTTGAATGCTGCTGCTTGAGCTGCTCTTCTAGTTGCGCCTTCTCACGGATAAGGTTGTCCACAATTATTTTCCAGATAGTGCATTGTGGGTCGGAGAAAAATAAATCCTCCATGACTTTCCTCTTCTTGCAGGGGAGTAGCTCTTCATCCTTCAATTGTAGCTGTTTCTGAAGTTCAGCCTTCTCCTTCTGAAGTTCAGCCTTCTCCTTCTGAAGTTCAACATTCTGCTTTTGAAGTTCAACATTCTGCTTTTGAAGTTCAACATGCTGCTTTTGAAGTTCAACCTTCTCCTTTTGAAGTTCAACCTTCTCCTTTTGACACCCATCATTTTCTGCCACTGCTGCGCGGTATTTGTTCTTCCAAGACTCCAGCTCATGTTGAGACTTCCTTAAGGACACCTCTAACTCCTCGGCTTTAGACATAAAGACATAAGTGGGCTCTCTCCTGGGAGCTATGGGATCTTGACGGGAATAGGGCATCTTTAGATTGGTTGCCCTTTTTCTGACCCACTGGAGGTATGGTTCTAGAGACACACAGTTAGGCTTCCCTAGACTTCTCTTCCCTTTCTTGTGTACACTACGCCATGCATGTAGAATCTTTCCTCGGAGTTCCATATCATCTTTGAAGAATATACCCTCTACTTGAACGCTCTTGGGAGGTTCCTTCAACGGGTATCCCAATTGTCGACGAGCTAAGATAGGATTATAGTTGATTCCTCCATCAAAGCTGAGCAACGGTACATTAGCAAAGTCACCGCAGCTATCAATGATTAATACTCCATCATAGACTCGGTTGTACCAATCGATGTCAGAATGGGTCAAAGCCATAACCCTTGGAGACCAATGCTCTTTGCCAATGTTTGTAAAAGAGCTAGACTTCGGCAAGTGCGAAATAAACCACTTGTAAAGTAAAGGTACACAGCAAGTAATCATCCCTCCGCCACGAAGGTTTCGGAGATGTATAGAGTGATATGCATTTCCCAACAGAGTCGGTACTGGGTTGTTCTTCATAAAGATCTTGAATGCTTTGAGATCGATGAAACCTTCAAAACTTGGGAATAAAAACAGCCCATAAACAAGCAAAGCAAAAATTGCCTCAAACGGAGCCTTATTAGAATAATCAGCATAGAATGAAGCCTTCTCGATTAGGAAACCTGTCTTTAAACCAAGAATTCCATCCTTAGTAACTAGGTTAGCTTTGACGTCGGACACCTTCAAACGGAGGGCTTTAGCAATATCTTTCTCATCGGGGTCCTTTTCCAAGAAGGGAAAAGGAGATTCCTCAAGGACAGGTAGACCAACCAAAAAGGAATACTCTTCTAATGTAGGTAACAGCTGAAAGTCTGGAAAGGTGAAACAATGGTAAAGAGGATCATAGAACTGTAGCAAAGTGGCAAGAAGTCCTTCATTCACTGAGCAACCCAACAAAGATATCAGCTTCCCATACTTGGTCTTGAATCCTTCTTGATCTTCGATGAAACCCCACAACTTCTTTAGGTCATCCAATTTGGGACTCTTAAAAGTATATTTCACAGTATGTCTTTTATCTGAAGCCATAATGACCTACAATGTTCATAAACAAAGGTAAATCCCATGAAGTCCAATGCAGAATGATGTTATATGAATGCAGCAAACACAAGTATTCACATAAGGACATAAAAATAAACAAACAAGGGGCGCCCTAGGTTTGCAATGAGCATGGAGTAAAGGTGTACCCTTCCCAAAGGTTTAAGGACCAAAGGTTGTTTGTACCTGCAAAACAAGGTTCTAAAGGGACTCAGAATCATTAGCCCATCTATCGAATATTATCAATTTCCCAATTACTCGAGGATCAATAATATTCTCAAGAGAACTTCTTTTGAGTGTAGCTTCGCGTAGCACTATTTCGGAAGTACTTCCTCATAGTCTCGCACTACGTCCTAATAAAGGCCAAAGTTGGGTTAAGGTAACTACGGTCCTCAATATCATAGGCTCCAAAGTCGAAAGTAGTGAGTGTCTTCACGATTAATCGTTCAACAGTACTATTTCGAAAGGGCCTCAACTGAGCGGGATTCTCGATTTAACTTAGTAGGGATTCCACTCCCTATAAGCCTCCTCGAATATATCACCATCCTATCTTAATTTCTCTCAAGTTCGGGTGTAGAACTTTATCTCACCACTCAAGGGCAACAATCCCCAAAAGAATAAACACAAGAGAAAATAAACATTTAAGCAGGTAAGCAGATATATAAAGCAGTAAACAAATAAGAAAAGATAGGGGAACCCACTAAGTATTCCCCAGTGAAGTCGCCATTTCTGTCGCGGTGAAATTTGGATACCAAACTATTGATTAGTTTGAATCGTTAATTCATTTTGCAACCGAACTTTGATTTGTCCAAAGGAAGGGAAAAAGATCGAAATACCCACAATGCAATGCAAATGCAAGGTTAGTTTGTTTAGGTTCGGGGGTTGGTTAAACTTAGGGAAGGTACTAGCATCCTAAGTTTCTGTAGTACTCTACAGGAACCTCTTGTTTTATGTTTGTTTACTGCTAAGTGTTTATCTGCTTAATGGCTTAGAGACCCTAGGGGTTTATTTCTAAGTATACTCGATAAGATGTCGCATCTTATGCCTACATATCCTTACGGGAGTGGAATCAGAGTATGTTGTAGTTCACCCTAAAGGGTTAGAGGAGCTCTTTGACTGTGGTCAAAGTTCCTACGGGTTTAGGGTAGTTGTTTTGATTGGGTTTAGGAGAAGAGACGAGTCTTCATGTTAAGGGAGATATAACCACCACAAATGTAAAGGGGTTGTAGGAAATGGTCTTTGCATCATCTTAAGAAAAGGTCTTAAATACTCGGATGGTCGCCAAGTATGCCTTTGTCGTTCTTAAGGCAAAGTCCCTACATGTTTGATTGTGTTGTTGTGGGGTGGAGATTATATCTCACTTAAGATGATTAACATCTATTCTCTAAATGTGTTTGAAAAGTTTGTATTTTGTTGTTTTGTGTTTGTCTAAGTTGTGAAGAATAAAGACGAGGTCCTTCCTATGGGGTAGGATCTATCCTAAGTGATCAACTTGAATGGACTCAAGGATCGAAGGGGATATGATGCATATGATGTGCAGCTACACACAAGTGTTGACTCATGTGTAGGTTTTTCCTTTGGACGGAATGCGATGCATAGATATAAATTGATAATGTAAATGAATTGCGATAGTGTAAATTGCAGAAATATAAACCATACACACGCATGAAAGCGCTAGAGTGTAAGTGCGAGTGTCGTGAATGTGTCGTGAGTGTGATTAAGTTGTTTTTGCGCTGTTAATTGATTTTAACTGTAGGTTTGGTTTTAATTGGATTGATCAAGGTGAATTGATTAATTTGAATAAAAGTTGTTTTTTTGACTGGAATTGATTTTAAAAAAGAAGTTGATTCATTTTAAATATTAAAAAAAAGGAAGTTCTAGATGTGAGGTGATTTTAATTAAGTAGAAATTCATTAAAATGGAGTTTGTAGTTGTTAATATAAAAAGTTATTATAATTTATTTTTTAAAAAAGATTATTTTAAGCATGAAATGGAGAGATATATCATTATTTATTTAGGAAAAAAAGATTTATTAAATCATTTTAAATAAAATAAATGAAAAAACAGATTAATTAGTTAATGGAATAAAGTATTAGTTTGAATTATGTAAAAAACGATTTATTTTAATAAACGATTTAGTGATGATTAGAGGGGTGATTAGCGGACTATGGGGGTGTAGTTTAGTGGTGCGTGTTAGTGTTGATTGCAATTATGACAAATAACAAAACAAAAAGCAGAAAAAGCTGGAAAACCCTAGGTTCCCCATCGTCTTCCCCAAATTGAATCCTCAGTACTCATCTTCCTCTCTTCTCTCTCAATCACGTCCGATTTCTTCCGTTCGTCGTTTCCTCCCACATTTCGAACCTGAAATCAACCAAAAAAAACATCAATGGCTCAATGACATGAATAAGGATATGGTTTTTTACCGAAGGTTGCGGGTAGCGGCGGCGGTGTTTGAGGCAGTGATGGCGGCGTCTCGCGATGGCTGGAGGGTGATGTTCCTTGTGGCGATTTGGTGTTTGCGGCGGTGGTTTCAACGGTTAAAGAAGATAAGTCGTTTTTCAATCTTTTTTTTAGGTCACGACTTCGGCGTTTCTTTTCGGTAATATTAGGGTTTTTCATGTGGATCCCCCTGTGAATCTCCTCCTCCCTCGTTTTATATAGACCCTTTGAGGATCAATGCTTTGAAACCTGATTTAAAGTGATTTTAAAAACTGATTGGACCTTCCTTTCTCGTGTAGACAATCTTTGAAGTGTCTCCTTTTTCGTTTGATTTGGTTTCAATCCTTAATTTCGTTCAAAAACGAGATTGAATCTGATTGGGTTTTTTATGGAATATTCTCCTCAAGTAAAATGCTAATCTGACTTTGCCTTTAGTAGGTGCGGATAACAAGCGTGTTATTGGGCTGGGTGATGAATTAGAAGCCCAGGGGGAAAGGTTTCAAGCTGGATGCGCGTGCAAATTCCCGCGGAGAACTGGTGACGAAGAGCAACGATCTTGAACATTCGCAGGGTGTACTCCTTCCACTCTCAAACTCTATTTCTTTGTTTTCGCTTCTTCGAACTGATATGTGTTTGAACTGATAGGTTTTAGGATGCTCGGTCGATTGAACATTGGACCCATTATATTCAACTGATGGGGTTGGAGCTGCGAAGACCGGTGGGCGTTGAGATTACGATATGTAATACCAGGTTCCCCCATCATAAGTCGTTCGTCTCTAAGTGCATAATTTAGAGCTGCCCAGCTTCTATACCAAAATCTTGTCCTGCGACTCACTCTTTGTAAAAATAGCTTAGAGTTACTAATAGCGGTATTTGTTGGTTGACAGGTAAAACAATGTTACCACTGTAGGGTCTTCCAAATCAAGGTATCAGGAAGGAAATTCTTGGGATGCAAGTGACGGTTGAGCGAGAGGTGGATGGAGCTGGTGTTGTTGAGTTGGATTCAGTGATGGGGTGTTGTGGACCAAAGGCGTTACCGGCAGGCGTGGATTGAGTTGGTATCACGGTTGGATTCTGCTGGGAAGGAAAAGGAATATAGTAAGCTTTCATGAGTCTCTTCACATTTAACTTCATGTGCTTCACTGTGTTCAAAAGGTTGTCACTCGTTTCTCTTTGGACAGGTTTGGACAGGAAAGGAACATCGAAGCCAGGCGGTTTGAGGGCTCCGTTAGGATACTTTTGGATTCAACCTTGAGCAACTTCATGGTTGAGCAAAGAGCTTTGATAGCAAATGCTACCTTCGCGCCAATCTTCGCTTCACAATTTTTAGCCTAAGCTGATACAGATTTTCTTGAGTTTCTTCCCAAAATTAGTCATCTGGTGAGACTTCTCAGTTCGAGTCTGAAGCGGGCATATCAATGTCGTCGAAGAAATTCACAGTTGCCTCTGAAACCACATGTGCCGGAAGTGTACTCTGCCGTAATCCTTATCCTTGTTGTTTAACCAAGAATGCTGTTATCTGTTTGTTCATCGAGAGAAACATGAATGCTGGCTGTATTGTTATTTTGCAGATCAATTGGTATTGCTTATAGGAAGGCCTAGATAACGTCCTATGACAGCTTCCAAACCGGGATGCATAACCTACTCTCTTAGCTAGAAACATGTCCATCACCTTGACGATGGTTCTTATTATGGTTCTGACTTCTATCTGCCTTCTTCCTTTTTTTTAGAAAGTTGTATTATCTGTTGAGTTGCATTTTAATCACCCTCATGCTTTCTAATCCAGCCTCTTTGTTGCTGCAGGTTAGTTCAAAGTCCGCATACGCTAAACGCAATTATTGTTGCTGCAAGGTGGGGTGAACTCAAGTTCTCTATGCATCGATGGCATGGGAGCAGCACTTGCAGTATCTGACCCGGGATTTAACTCGCCAGAAGTATCTTTACTGTAGCCTGGACTTGTTGACAGCTGAGAAGCATTGTTGTCATCACCTTGTGTTTCTTGAAAATTTGCATCAGAAAGTGCACCAGAATCAGATACAGCTCTAACATGGTTTTGAGCTAGTTCGGATGGCCAATCGAATTTATACTGCTTTCATCTGAGCTAGCAGACCTGTCATCTAAACCTGTGGGTGATGTTCTAGCAGCAACCATATATTGCCCGTTAACTATGCCACTTAAGGAACCTTCTGAAATTGAACGAGGGTGCAAAGGTGATGTTCCCTCTCGCTGGATTCCACCGGAAGAAGGTATGTTATTACCTGGTGAATTAAAAGAACGAGAACGAGCCGACTCAGGTGAGGATGGAAGATTGCTCCTGGAATGAGGAAAAATAGGAGATTCTTGGGTTGCACCAGGCTCCATATACCTATGAAGGACAGATGCTTGATTTAAGACTGTGGATTTAGTGGGGTCAACCAGCTTCACGTTGTTTGATTCACACCAGTTTGCAATTAGTGCCTTTACAGTGTAGTTAGGTATTAGATTGGTGTGAGCCAGACTCTGATGGGTCTTTGTAACATTGATTGTAAGCTCATGCGGCAGTGCTTAAGTTTGTTGCTTGAAAACAATATATCCCTTGTAATAATGAAAAGCGTATTTGTGAAAATAGACTTTCATGCTTTCCTGTTTAGTCTTTGAATGGTAGAAGCTCAAGTATGAATTGTGTTTATGATTGATGAATTTGAGCTGCCATTGATTTATTGATTGATCAAGAAACAACGAGTTCTTCTCTGGTTTCTTCAAAATCATAAACTTTCAATTGTAATCTTTGGATAATAAAAAGAATGCTTTCCAATCAATTGTATGCGGTTAGCTTCCGAAAGCGTAAAAAACGTGTAGTAGTAGTTATCCATTTTTCAGTCGTCAATTGTGTGATGCCAGCTTCCACGTTGTCTTAGCTTTCCCACACAAACCACTCATGCACTTGTGTTGCACCCCAAAATTTGACCAACATTTATTTACTCATTGAGTGTTTGAAAGTGGATACCTTCATCAGACAGTTCAAGAGATCTTCAGAGGAATTGGTTGAAACCAGGGTTGTGTGCCTCCTAACTTGAGAGTTGTGGGTGCTCCTCAGATGATTCTGAGACTTTGAGAATGAACTTGATGTTTTGAGAAAGCATATGAGATGTCTTGATAGCCTTCATGAAGCCCAGAAAGGTCATTATGCAAGAATTCAGAAAATTCAACCATGAATGGTAGAATTAGGGTTTTGACCGGGTCAACCCTAGATCAGCTGAAGATTTGGAGAAGGTTGAGACTTAATCCAAGGGCCATGAGATCATGGAATGATGAATAGAGATGTTGTAAAGGTGATTCCTAGACCAACTCATCATGATTGAGGAGTTTGAGAAGTTTTGAGTTAGGGTTTCTGAGGATGGTCAGTGGAAAAACCCTAATTTGGTCCCTATCTTCCAGGCAGTTTTAGCCCAAGTTGTGATTGATATCTCATCTTCCCCACAACATGAATGTTGTAGAGCTTGTTCTAAGCTTTAATTTGAGTGGTGGAAGTCCTTGATAGGAGTTACAGAGCTCAAGTTATGGTTTTGACAAATTACAGGTCAGCAGAGGTGTGTGAATCTGGGTCCTTGAAAGTCACCCAACTTGCAGACAACTTTTGCCCTAGTAGGATGATTCCTATGATTTCTTGGTCAACATGAATGTTGAAGAGGATCTTCTTAGCTTTAATTTGAGTGGTAGAAGTCCTTGATTGGATTTGTGGAACTCAACTTATGGTTTGAACAAGGCAGGGGTATTTTGGTCATTTGTCAGTTATAGGTCATTTTATCCAATGTCTAAAACTCCTATTTCCAAGCCTCAAATGGAAAAACTCAAAACATGAAAGTTGCTCAAAATGTGATTTTAAGTCTAGAAAGAAGGTCACAAATTGTTGGAAAAGCTCATAGCATGAGATTACATGATTGGTCCAAAATGAACTAAAAATGGCTTATAACTTTGAAAAGTTGAAATTGAAAAGTGATTTGGGAGATCCACAAATCCAAAATAGGTCATCCAATATATCATTTTGATTGGAAAAACCATTTTGAGAACATTGGTTTAGCTAGAATTTTCATTTGAGGTCTAAAAATGGGTGATGCTTTGAAAAGTCATTACTTGAAAAAGAAGGCAATGTTGGAAAACTTAACATAAGCCAAAAATGAACTTGTTTTTCACTCATCCCTTCTCAATAACTCATGTAAGGACATTTTGAGACCAGATTGCAAGGCATGAAGCATGGGAGATGAGATAACCAACTTGTCATCACATGAGAATTTCAAGAAGTTTCCACCACATTCTAGATGAATCTAGAAACATCCAAAGATTATTATAGAGAGAGTGCATCAGAAAGTGTTCAAGGTTGGTGATAGAGAGCATTTTCAGAGGGGAGAGAGAGAGAGAGATAGCCATTGAAGCAATTTCTTCAAGTTCAAGCAACTCAAGAATTCTTCCACCACAAGCCTTCTCTTTCACAACAAGTGCAAACAGAAACTTGTACATCCTCAGAGGATCTCATTGAAGCCATTTCAAGCCTTGGAACCATCTCCACGAGCATCTACCACCTCTCTTTGACAGGTTGGTTTTTCTCTATGATTCCCCTAATTTATGCACTTTTCAGTAGTTTCCTAGGTATATAATTGATGCATTAGGTTAGTTGATGTAACCCTAAGAGTTAGAGCAAGATTTGTGAGGTTTCTCACCAGAGCCATGGTTCTTTAATCTTCAATAACTGGCTGTTTAATGAGTTTTAGGTAACACGAATTAGGTTAGAATGACCAGGATAACATCAAGAACAAGATTGCAGCCTTAGTTTTGAGTTTAATTAGGGTTGATCTCAGAGAAAATTTTTGAACCATGGTCTTGTTGCCTTCTGTTAGAATTATCTAGGGCGAGTTATGGAAAGGTGAGCGTGTGGCTGTGTTCTAGGCATTTAATAGATCATTTTTTGTTTTGGAATCTTGTTGAACCGTGGCCTGAGCAGGGAGATAGAGGAGCTCGAAGGTTTGAGTGCATGGGAGAGGGTTCTGAAAACCCTAAGTTTTGGTGGGGACGATGAAGGAGAGTCCTTGGATCCTCTCCAGAGTTTGACCAATTCATCAAATCCAATGGCTGTGAGCGAATCTGAGAGTTGGAGGGAAGATTTAAAATGAGTGAAACGCGGCGTTTCACTTAAAGCCAGCGTTCTGGGCTTACGCGCTATCCCCACCCCCCTTCTTTGCTGGCCCATTTATTTTTAACTAGCGTGAGTTGCTTGTCACACCCCCCCTCCCTTTAATTAATATAATTCTTTTATTTTCTTCTTTTATTTTTTTCTGTTTTGTTTAATTCATTAAAAATTGATAAAAAAATGATTTTTTACTTCTTCTTTTTTCTATAATTAGATGAAAATGTGTAGAAAATTATAAAAATAAAAGTGGGATTTTATTTTTTATTTTAGTATTTTAATAGATTTTTCTTTTAAAATAGCTTTTATATTGTTTAATTTTGTATCATGATTTTGTAGGAATTGTTTTAGAACCTTCCCTTAGGGTTTTTAATCCATTTTTTTTGTGCAATTAGATGATGAATCATAGTTCCCCATAGGATTTTTTCTAGATTTTTAGAATTAAATTTTGATTAGTTTAATTAGGGTAGATTTAGGGAATCCTAATTAGGGTTTAGATTGTGTTTAGGTGATGAATTCCTTTCTTTGGATAAGTTTTGTCTTGATTTTTAGGTAGAGGCCTATGTAGATGTTATGAGTAGGTGTTGAGGATCTTTGTGAATAATTGTTAGATTTTTCCCCATTGGTTTAGTATTTTTAGGTATTTTCTGAAGTCGCCTATTGATTTTGTCTCCCCTATGGTTATTTGTTCATCTCTGGGGTTTGTTGTGGGGAAGTTGCTATGGGGTTTGTGTTGTCTTGAAGACCTTGTTGGAGAGCATCATGAAGAGAAGATTGAAGACCAAGATTCAGGGACCCAGAGCTTGGCTTGTCCCCTGTCTGTGAGGTTTGAGATCCTGAAGTTTGAAGGAAGTTCATGGTATTTTCCTGAGGAAGGCACTATGAATGACTTTCATTCTTTCTTCTCACCTCTTTCTTAAGTATCCAATGATGTTGGAGCCAACTTGTGAGTTTAATTTCTCCTGAGGAGGAATGTAAACTGATCACATGTTGTTGAGCCACATGGGGTACAATTCCTAAGTGGAAGCCTCCTAGTACTTTCCTGAGGAAGGTCCTATGGGTCTATTCACTTAGTTCCATTAGTTTATCTAGGATTTCTCAAGTATCCAATGATGTTGGAGCCAACTTGTGAGTTTAATTTCTCCTGAGGAGGAATGTAAACTGATCACATGTT
Organism: Lathyrus sativus; assembly: GCA_963859935.3. Lineage (NCBI taxonomy): Eukaryota > Viridiplantae > Streptophyta > Magnoliopsida > Fabales > Fabaceae > Lathyrus > Lathyrus sativus. The sequence goes on along the minus strand of OZ012739.1, from coordinate 4,725,430 downwards.
GTTGAGCCACATGGGATACAACTCCTAAGTGGAAGCTTCCTAGTACTTTCCTGAGGAAGGTCCTATGGGTCTATTCACTTAGTTCCACTAGTTCAGATAGGATTTCCTAAATATCCAGTGATGTTGGAGCCTGCTTGTGAGTTTAATTCCTCCTGAGGAGGAATGTAAACTGATCACAGTGGTTGAGCCACATAGGGTATGACCCCTGAGTATACACCTCCTAGTGCTTTCCTGAGGAAGACACTATGAGTCTGCTTGCTTAGCTCCCTTTCTTTGGCAAGCTTGTTCTGAAGCTTGAAGACTGGGATTGATTTCTCTTGTTTAGGGTTGGCTTTAGGGCTAGTGCTTAGATTTGATTCAGATTCTGTGATTAGGGTCAGGATTAGAGAATAGATGATTCTTTCTCAAGCATGTGTTTTGTTTGCCTGATGGCACTTCATCTTTTATCTGTTTATTGCTTGATAGCACGTTGTTTGTTTTCAGTATGATTACTGTTATTTCATGACTGGCTTGAGGTTGAGACGAGCTTGTGGAGGCTGAAACCCCACACACATTTCCTCCCTCACTTGCATTGCATGCATTTTACTGTTTAAAGCTGATGCTTTTGTCTGTTTTGGTGTATCATTGACATGATCCCTTAGGACTCTCATTTCTTCTGATGAGGATTTGATGATAGACTTTTAGGTTGAAACCTATGCATGACAACATCTAGGAGTTCCCTGTTCAAACCTCAACCATAGGATGAATCCATGGCATGATAACAGTAGGACTTGATAGTCTCCCTCCTAGTTGAGCCATTTCTCCCGTAGTTTCCCGAACTACGTTTGCTCTGATCTTTCATACCAGATGAAAGTACGTAGGCATAGGATGCGATATCCTAGCGAGCAACCTTTCCCCTTCACCCGTAGTTAGCCGAACTACGTTGACTCTGATTTCTCATTCTCCGATGGGAATACGTAGGCATAAAGCGCGACGCTTTGCCGAGTCATTTTTCTTTTCTTTTTCAGCCAGCCTTGATAGGTAGATAGATTATAACCAACCCGGCCAAGTAAACAAACAAGCGAGGATCCCGTCGAGTACGACGGACGTGAGGGGTGCTAATACCTTCCCCTTGCGTAACCGACTCCCGAACCCAGACAATGGTTGCGATGACCTTGTCTTACCCTTTTTCGTCAGGTTTTTTCCGATCGTTTCCTTTCCCGCTCTGAGGGATAAATAACGAAAGGTGGCGACTCTTCTGTCATGCCGGCACCTTATTTTCGCGCAAGCGACAGCTGGCGACTCTGCTGGGGACCTTAGCATCTAGGGACTTTTCCCATCCCTTATGCTGGGACCGTTTCCCATCCCCTACGCGAGTCAATCCTATCGTTTGTGTGTTTGCTTATTGGGTTGCGTTTATTTATCGCATTTTTACTTCCCGCACTTTACTTCCCGCATTTTATTTCCCGCATTTTATTTCCAGTTTGATATGATTATCTGTGCTGCTGTGGGAGAGGGATGTTACTGTGAGTGAAAAGCCGGACCTGGGCTTGAGTACACACCTAGATATAGTTGCGGAGAAGTAGTAGACGAACCTGTCTGCTGAGCAGGCACAGTTCCCTACGAAAATCTGCGCTCAGACGAGATTCTTGCAGAGGTGCTCCTTTCCGGTCCTGAGGATCTGAGGGGAGTCCAGACGTGAGGATTGTCGACTCTGGGGACCGATCATTTGGAAGTCAGCTAAGTGAGGCCTCTTCATGACCTGATGATGCCACTCCTTCTGGGAATCGTATCATCACTCGTGAAAGTCTGTGACGCTGACGACCGCATAGGATGCCGTACCTTTGTCCGTGGATTAGGTCCATACCTGTGAGTGGGGTCGGGATATTGCAGGAAACTTTGACCTCCAGACTACCTGGTTTTCTTGACAGTGAATCAGTTATGTTGGGTTCTCAGTTGCAGATATGTTCTTGATAGAGCAAGGGTTTGATCAGAGGATCTTATCATCAGGTGTTTGTCTGTTCTTGATAGAGCAGGTTTTCGATCAGAGTATTATCATCAGAGGTTTGTTCTTGATAGGGCAGATTTTGAGTGGGGTCTGAAGATCTCATCGGCAGTTGTAGTTTGTTCTTGATAGGGCAGATTTTGAGTGGGGTCTGAAGATCTCATCAGCAGCTGTGTGTTTGTTCTTGATAAGGCAGATCTTGATTTGGGGGTCTGAAGACTTCATCAACAGATGTTCCTTGATCTTGCATCCCGGGTCCTTATTATCAGGCACTTACTCTTGACAGAGCAGAATTTTGATCTCGATCCTATCAGATGGGTATTCTCAGCAGATCAGATCAGTGGTTTTATACCGGGGTTTCGTTCTCATCAGTGACTGTCGATACCGAATCTCCACAGCAGCCACCTGGATATATTATTGCACGACTGCATTTTGCATTAGCTCGCATATTCATGTTTGCATTCCATTAGCATGTGTCTGTGCTGTAGGCGCATTTCGTACCCTGATTCCGGTGTCCCGAGCAAGATGAGATATTTTCTTCCATGAATGGATCCAGTCTTATCATTGCATTAACGCTATGTTGGCACGTCGACACCAGAATTAGGGGTGATCTCTTAAACGTACAGACACCTATGGCATTAGCATAATTCATCTTGCATGACAGAAGTCGGGGCTTGTCTTCTAACCCTTGTGTTTGCAGGTTTGACTCAGAATCAAGCAGCTCAGATTGATGGAGCAGGTACAAGCTGAACTGGGAAAAATCCGAAGCCAACTGGGGCAGGTCATGAATGACATACGGGCAGTGCGTCTGGACCAGCAAGTACTCAGAGAGGAGAATCAGCAGCTGCAGAATCAGTTGAGCTTTCTCATGGGAGTGGTGAGAAGTATGCTAAATAAGGAGAGTGGTCAAGCACCCAGGGTGGAGCCCAAAGTGCTTCCTCCGTTACCGTCAGTGCCACCTGTGCTGAAGCCAAGTGGACCTCATGGACCCTCCACACAGCATGAAGCTCGAGGCCTGTCTCGTCATCAGCCGCGCCGAGCATCTCAGAATAACCCTGAAGGTTATGGTCAAAAGAAGAAGCTACTTGATAGAGCTGTGGACCCACTACCTGTGAGTTATGCCCAGCTGCTGCCGCTGTTGGTTCAGAACCGTGTTCTCAAGCTTCGGACCTCAAATCCACCAGATGACGTGTCACCAGACGTTGATCTAAGCATGCGTTGTGATTTCCACTCAGGAGCACCGGGGCACCATGTTGAAACATGTAAGGCTCTCCGGAATAAGATTCAGGACCTGATTGACTCAAGGGCGATTAGGCTTGTGCCGGGCGGCATGAGAGCATCGGGAAAGTTCATCCCGTACCCTGCAAAAGGAGCGAATGATTTCACTCCTTTGCCTGAAGCTGAGAAAAATCTTGAATATGTCCCGCGACCTTTGGTGACTGAATCACCTCGCTCGCAGTTTCTACCTGGATCAAGCTCAGGGACGCAAGCGCCTAAGCAAGGGACCATTGCCAGTCAGAAACGACGACCTCTTGCTCTTGGGCGGAAGGAATACCAGCACCAGGATCACAAGAGACCTCGCAACCACTTAGAACAAAGGAATGCTTCTTTCCATCCAGTGCCTGTGCCGTATAGCCAGATTCTTCCACTGTTGATTCAGAATTCCTTGGTGGAACCGAAAGCTCTCAAGCCCGTGCCTGAGCCTTACCCTCCAGGGTACAATCCTCATGTTCATTGCAGTTACCATGGTGGATCTCCGGGGCATTCAACTGAAGATTGCAAGGCTTTCCAGGAGAAAGTGCAACAATTGATCGACCAAGGGTGTATTTCCTTTCCAGATGGAGTCTTGGTTGTGCGTGACAACCTCTCAGCTGTTTGAGCTCGCAAATTCAGAGGGTTATTTCCAGAAGCCAGTGATCCAGACAGGCAGACGTCCTCAGCATTGGCAGTCCTCGGGCTTTTTACCATTTGCATTTGTAGTTTCTTTTCTGTTAGTTACTACTTGCTGTTAAACATTGTATGTTTCGAATGGTAATGATAATAAAGTGACTATGCATTTTTTCTGAATTAGTTATGTCGTTGTCACTCATTTACTGCATTACACTGACACTTGCATTTTATTTACTCCGATTTCTTACTATGATTAGCAATGAGCGGAGGGAGGATGATGAAACTGAATACTCATAGCCAATGATCGTATTGCTTTCTGATAAAACCTAGCCGATGACGTACAAGGCATTGTTTCAAATCCCTAAACACCGGAGAGATAAGGAAGAGAATCCCTTGTTAACCACTTCGAGCCGAGGAGTAGGAGCTTCTTTCGGACTTTTTAACCCTCACATCTTAACCCGGGGCAGGGTAGTTGTCAGTTAGCTTGATCGAGCGTTCAAGTCTTATAGAGGAGTGTTGTCCTTCGAGGACCAATCACATCATATTCCTTGCCAGAGGTCGTACCTCATCAACCACAATGGTTAAACCTCACCAATCAGGAGTGAGACAGTTATAATCCTTTCGGAGCAATCAAGACAGCCAGTGTCACACGACGTGTTCCAAAAAAAAAAAAAAATAATAATAAGAAAGCCCGCTAAGTAAAAAGAAAAGCTAGAAAGCAAATACTTAGGCAAAAATCAGGGCATCCCGCTGGACTTCAAAAGAAAAATCGAAAAGAACTCAAAAGGAGTCAGTCCAGGCAAAAATTAGGGAATCAAAACAAAAGAATGAAAAAGAAAGGATTATAAAAAAGAAAAATCCTCGAACAAGGACGAAGTCGTGTAGACACAGACGCCGAAAACGAAAAAGGAGTAACTGTCACTCCTAAACACCTTGTGAGTTCTTTAACCAGTTGTTCCCAATGTTCAACATACCTCTCGAAGAGGCGAGCGCTTGACCTAAGTTAACTAGGCTTTAGGATCGGAGAACATCACGTAGGAGGGGTGGGTACAAATCATAATTTGAGCCAAATATCCTTTGTTTCACGAACCGTGAACCCGACCACGATACAACCCTTAAAAGACCTAATTGAGGCAGGGTTTATTCTGAAAGTGCATTACGACAAGGTTGAGTAACCTGACTCCTTCATGATTTGCTAATCATATCCTTATTGCATTTTTCACTGATCGCATCAGCACTACGTTTGAACTCTTTGGTTCATTCGTCACTCACTAGCATGACACGTAAATGAGTGACAGTACAACATTTTTTCGAAATTTGCATGAACACTGCATTAAAATTACTATTCGTGAATAAACAATTTTAGTTGCAGGTTAGTAGCTGATACGAAGGAACTTCAGCAGCGAATAGTCAATCAGGACTGAATCGTCAGAGGTCTGGATCAGAATGGTATGCTGCGAAGCCCTGTGAATCTGGGGCAATGACTTCCTGTGAGTTTGGAATCGGTTTGTCTGAGGACAAGTCCCGGAGCATCAGTTGATTATGGGGCAGTTTATGCAAGCAGCGGTTGATCGGAAGTGAATCTTCTCGAGACCCAATCCGGGGCAGTTATCCGGAATCCTTGCGATTTAAGGGCAGATCCCTCCAGTGTTCGATCAGAGCATGTTGAGTCGCTCATCGCTCGTTCAGGGGCAAACTACTTCAGAGATATTGAAGCCGACCATGCTGAAAGTTGATTAGTTAAGGATGAATCCTCCCGTTGTGCAGATGCTGGGGCAAGCCCTCTGAAGATTGTCTTGTTGCCAGTTGTTTTCGGCTCAGAATGAATTATTCCCAAAGGTCGGATTAGGGCAAGTTGAATTGCGCTGGGGCAAGTTGTTCAAATGAGTTTTGTTCACCCTAGCAAGAATTGAGTATCGGGGGATCGTGTCATTACCCTGCCGAAACCTGAACCTTCTGAAGAAGCCTTGCGGTCATCGGATTGCTATCCTACAGCCTAACCTGTTACTTGACTCCATGATTGGTAGCCTGTATTCCCTGTGTTGACGCTGTCGAACCAGGATTGTTTCTCAGCAGAGATGTACGGTTTGAGGTTGTTCCCCCTGTACAGTTTGGGATTGCAGCAGATTGAGATGGCGTTTATCCCTCATCAGATCAGAGTCAAGATTACCCTCAGCAGACCAGGATTGATATCCCCGAAGCGGAGCGAGTCCTCCTTCTCCAGCGGAGTCCAGTAGTCTCTCTTCCATAGAATCAGAATCAGAATAGTGAGCATTGATATGTTTTCCCCAGGTAGAGGTGATTCTCCTCCCCAAGCAGACGCATCCTGAAGGAACGTCACCTCATCGGCTGAGTCAAGCACCGAAGAATGATGTCGTCTTCCCCAGCACCGGGTCACAAGTGCAGAATTCATAGAAATGTTTGGGTACTGAAGCTCGTGTTTTCCCCGTAAAGTCACCGAAGCAGGTGTCTCCCCCCGCACCGGGTCACAAGTGCAGGTTTCGCAGGAAGCTAGTTCGTTAGTCGAAGGATGCAGTAACTGATGGTGCCAGACTCAAGTCTCCAGTGGAATTGAGATTCCCCACCAGAGTCAGGCTCTCTCCTGAAGTTCGATGATTCCCTCTTCCCCAGTAGAGTGTTGGAACAGCTGATGTTGTATTCCCTTGCAGAGTTGTACTCTCCCCCGAAGTCAGATGACCCTCTCTTCCCCAGCGGAATCGAATTCCCCATCAGAGTCGTACTCTCCAATGAAGTAGAATGATTTCCCTCCCCGGCTGAGTCCGCAGGAAAGCAGAATCCTTGGAAGTTGATCAGATCATGATCAATTTTCCCTAGCAGAGCGTGGGGCAGCTAATGTTGTGTTTCCCCAGAATCGCACTCTCTCCATCAAAGCAGAATGACTTCTCCTTCCTCAAGCCGAGTTTGCAGAGGTCCAAGAGAGCCGAGTCCTTGGAAGTTGATCAGATCATGATTGGTTTTTCCCCAGTGGAGTGTGGAGCAACCGAAGTTGGTTCCCCACAGAGTGGTTATCCCCAGAAGAGTAGCCGAGACGGCCGCGTAGTTCATTCTCGCGATTGATATCGGCAGATCCAAGTTCTCGTAGAGCTTCGTCCCCCGCAGCAGTCAGCTGAAGTTGTTCCCCTGCAGCAGTTCGCGGAAGATCAATTTCCCAGACAGAGCCTAATTGATATTGGCGTGTTCACATCCTCCTCAGCAGGACGATTCCTCTATCTGAGCGGTTCTTTCTCCTTGACAGGAGGATTTCCCCCCTTCGGCATTTATTTTGCTGATGGGATCGCATCATTGTGCATGATTGCATAGCATTGAGCATGATTGCATAGCATTGTGCATGATTGCATAGCATTGAGCATGATTGCATGGCATTGGGCATGATTGCATAGTGCAGAAGCATACACATCATAAGCATGATCTAGGTCATCATCATCCTTGTTGAACAGGTGTGCTACCGAAAGACCGGTTGCTCAGGACGATTCCTGATATTCTCTCCAACAAGGTTGTTTTCTTAGATGATTCTAAAGACCCCGGTGTGATCCCCGCAGTCGCTCGCTCAAGATGATTTTTGAGATCCCCAGCAAGGTCTTCAGTTCGAGATGATTCTCAAACCCCTCAGCAGGGCCATTTGCTTAAGACGATTCTTAAGACCCCAGTACAGCTTCCCGGATTGTTCGCCTAGTATGATACTTGAGCTCCCCAATAGCGCCTCCAGCAAGGTTTGCCCAAGAAGATTCCAGGAATACCCAGCAGGATAGAAGTTTCCAAAAAGGTTATCAGTTCAGGGTGATTCTTGAAGGTGCCCGACGGATTTGTTTGTTCAAGATGATTCTTGAAGTCCTGAGCAGCATGATATGTCTGCTCCAACAATGATGTCTAATCTGAAGATGGATTTCGTAAGCGCCCGAAGGCGATATCAGAAGGTTCCTACAGGTCCAGATTTCCGTGTTGAAGAATCAACGGGGGGCTAAAGACAAGATTCCAGGGTTGTAGATACAACAGAGTGATTCGTGTGAGTCTGAAGACCAAGTCAGTTGTCCTGAGGAGATGATTGATTGCGATCAAGTGGATAGTTTTTCTTCTGACTGAAGTCAAAGATGTTTCTCCAGCTGAAGCGGAGTTTTGCCTGAAGGCAAAGTGTTTGAATCCCCGTGGAGTCATGAATGGCTCAGGACACCATTTCTCTGACTGAAGTCACAGATTTCCCAAGCTGAAGCGAAGGTGCCTAAGGGCAAGGTTATCCCCCAAGGTCATGAATGACCTAGGATTCATTTTTCCGGACTGAAGGCCGAAGTATATCCCTGACTGAAGTCACGGATACTATATAGCAGAGGTGGAGTTGCCTGAAGGCAGATCCATGTATCCTTGAAGGCCAAGGATCATTTTCTTCAGACTGAAGTCAAAGATACCTCCTGCAGAGTTGCCATCCTTGAAGGCCAAGGATGCTTATCTTCAGAAGTACTTGAAGGTCTTCTCTAGCTGAAGCTGGAAGTGGCCAGGGGCCAGGGTTTCATATAGTTCTGATGTTGAAGTTCTACAGTGGGATCATTGTGCAGTAGTATTCCGATGTTCGTTATGGTTCTGAGGGTGAACCCCAGATCAGAGTGTGCTCGGTTAAGTCTCTCATCCCCAGCGGAGTAGTTCCGAATACGCAAGTGTACCTTTTGCTCCATTTACCAGGGGTGAACCCCAGGTCGGAGTTGTTCAGGGTTGCATTTTTGTCCGGCGGCGAGGTCAGATTATGTTTGTTCGACAGCGAGGTTGGATATTTGTCCGACAACGATATTGAATGTGTTTGACGGCGAGGTTGAATGTTTGTTTGACGGCGAGGTCAGACTCTTTAAATCCCCAGTAGAGATGATGTTTGTTCGACGGCAATGTCAAGTGTCTCTCAGAGCGATGTTTGTTTCCGGCGGCGGTGTCAGATTTAGTTCTCCAGCGGCGATGTTGGGTATTGTGGTTGTCTGAAGGCAATGTCAGAAGAAGTTAACGTGGATAACTGACGACGATGTCAGATCGGTATCTCTCCAGCTGGCGGCCGTGCAGCTAGCATTGCAATATTCAAAGATTTGTTCCCCGCATAGTATCGTGTGCTTGTGCAGTTGGCAAATTTTCGGGTTTACCGGTATTCAATCGTCTCGCACCTTGATTGGTTGAGAGCCGTTCGCTTCTCACCCAGTCAGGTTCAAGCCGTTTGAATAGGGGCAGCTGTTGCACCCCAAAATTTGACCAACATTTATTTACTCATTGAGTGTTTGAAAGTGGATACCTTCATCAGACAGTTCAAGAGATCTTCAGAGGAATTGGTTGAAACCAGGGTTGTGTGCCTCCTAACTTGAGAGTTGTGGGTGCTCCTCAGATGATTCTGAGACTTTGAGAATGAACTTGATGTTTTGAGAAAGCATATGAGATGTCTTGATAGCCTTCATGAAGCCCAGAAAGGTCATTATGCAAGAATTCAGAAAATTCAACCATGAATGGTAGAATTAGGGTTTTGACCGGGTCAACCCTAGATCAGCTGAAGATTTGGAGAAGGTTGAGACTTAATCCAAGGGCCATGAGATCATGGAATGATGAATAGAGATGTTGTAAAGGTGATTCCTAGACCAACTCATCATGATTGAGGAGTTTGAGAAGTTTTGAGTTAGGGTTTCTGAGGATGGTCAGTGGAAAAACCCTAATTTGGTCCCTATCTTCCAGGCAGTTTTAGCCCAAGTTGTGATTAATATCTCATCTTCCCCACAACATGAATGTTGTAGAGCTTGTTCTAAGCTTTAATTTGAGTTGTGGAAGTCCTTGATAGGAGTTACAGAGCTCAAGTTATGGTTTTGACAAATTACAGGTCAGCAGAGGTGTGTGAATCTGGGTCCTTGAAAGTCACCCAACTTGCAGACAACTTTTGCCCTAGTAGGATGATTCCTATGATTTCTTGGTCAACATGAATGTTGAATAGGATCTTCTTAGCTTTAATTTGAGTGGTAGAAGTCCTTGATTGGATTTGTGGAACTCAACTTATGGTTTGAACAAGGCAGGGGTATTTTGGTCATTTGTCAGTTATAGGTCATTTTATCCAATGTCTAAAACTCCTATTTCCAAGCCTCAAATGGAAAAACTCAAAACATGAAAGTTGCTCAAAATGTGATTTTAAGTCTAGAAAGAAGGTCACAAATTGTTGTAAAAGCTCATAGCATGAGATTACATGATTGGTCCAAAATGAACTAAAAATGGCTTATAACTTTGAAAAGTTGAAATTGAAAAGTGATTTGGGAGATCCACAAATCCAAAATAGGTCATCCAATATATCATTTTGATTGGAAAAACCATTTTGAGAACATTGGTTTAGCTAGAATTTTCATTTGAGGTCTAAAAATGGGTGATGCTTTGAAAAGTCATTACTTGAAAAAGAAGGCAATGTTGGAAAACTTAACATAAGCCAAAAATGAACTTGTTTTTCACTCATCCCTTCTCAATAACTCATGTAAGGACATTTTGAGACCAGATTGCAAGGCATGAAGCATGGGAGATGAGATAACCAACTTGTCATCACATGAGAATTTCAAGAAGTTTCCACCACATTCTAGATGAATCTAGAAACATCCAAAGATTATTATAGAGAGAGTGCATCAGAAAGTGTTCAAGGTTGGTGATAGAGAGCATTTTCAGAGGGGAGAGAGAGAGAGAGAGATAGCCATTGAAGCAATTTCTTCAAGTTCAAGCAACTCAAGAATTCTTCCACCACAAGCCTTCTCTTTCACAACAAGTGCAAACAGAAACTTGTACATCCTCAGAGGATCTCATTGAAGCCATTTCAAGCCTTGGAACCATCTCCACGAGCATCTACCACCTCTCTTTGACAGGTTGGTTTTTCTCTATGATTCCCCTAATTTATGCACTTTTCAGTAGTTTCCTAGGTATATAATTGATGCATTAGGTTAGTTGATGTAACCCTAAGAGTTAGAGCAAGATTTGTGAGGTTTCTCACCAGAGCCATGGTTCTTTAATCTTCAATAACTGGCTGTTTAATGAGTTTTAGGTAACACGAATTAGGTTAGAATGACCAGGATAACATCAAGAACAAGATTGCAGCCTTAGTTTTGAGTTTAATTAGGGTTGATCTCAGAGAAAATTTTTGAACCATGGTCTTGTTGCCTTCTGTTAGAATTATCTAGGGCGAGTTATGGAAAGGTGAGCGTGTGGCTGTGTTCTAGGCATTTAATAGATCATTTTTTGTTTTGGAATCTTGTTGAACCGTGGCCTGAGCAGGGAGATAGAGGAGCTCGAAGGTTTGAGTGCATGGGAGAGGGTTCTGAAAACCCTAAGTTTTGGTGGGGACGATGAAGGAGAGTCCTTGGATCCTCTCCAGAGTTTGACCAATTCATCAAATCCAATGGCTGTGAGCGAATCTGAGAGTTGGAGGGAAGATTTAAAATGAGTGAAACGCGGCGTTTCACTTAAAGCCAGCGTTCTGGGCTTACGCGCTATCCCCACCCCCCTTCTTTGCTGGCCCATTTATTTTTAACTAGCGTGAGTTGCTTGTCACACCCCCCTCCCTTTAATTAATATAATTCTTTTATTTTCTTCTTTTATTTTTTTCTGTTTTGTTTAATTCATTAAAAATTGATAAAAAATGATTTTTTACTTCTTCTTTTTTCTATAATTAGATGAAAATGTGTAGAAAATTATAAAAATAAAAGTGGGATTTTATTTTTTAGTTTAGTATTTTAATAGATTTTTCTTTTAAAATAGCTTTTATATTGTTTAATTTTGTATCATGATTTTGTAGGAATTGTTTTAGAACCTTCCCTTAGGGTTTTTAATCCATTCTTTTTTGTGCAATTAGATGATGAATCATAGTTCCCCATAGGATTTTTTCTAGATTTTTAGAATTAAATTTTGATTAGTTTAATTAGGGTAGATTTAGGGAATCCTAATTAGGGTTTAGATTGTGTTTAGGTGATGAATTCCTTTCTTTGGATAAGTTTTGTATTGATTTTTAGGTAGAGGCCTATGTAGATGTTATGAGTAGGTGTTGAGGATCTTTGTGAATAATTGTTAGATTTTTCCCCATTGGTTTAGTATTTTTAGGTATTTTCTGAAGTCGCCTATTGATTTTGTCTCCCCTGTGGTTATTTGTTCATCTCTGGGGTTTGTTGTGGGGAAGTTGCTATGGGGTTTGTGTTGTCTTGAAGACCTTGTTGGAGAGCATCATGAAGAGAAGATTGAAGACCAAGATTCAGGGACCCAGAGCTTGGCTTGTCCCCTGTCTGTGAGGTTTGAGATCCTGAAGTTTGAAGGAAGTTCATGGTATTTTCCTGAGGAAGGCACTATGAATGACTTTCATTCTTTCTTCTCACCTCTTTCTTAAGTATCCAATGATGTTGGAGCCAACTTGTGAGTTTAATTTCTCCTGAGGAGGAATGTAAACTGATCACATGTTGTTGAGCCACATGGGGTACAATTCCTAAGTGGAAGCCTCCTAGTACTTTCCTGAGGAAGGTCCTATGGGTCTATTCACTTAGTTCCATTAGTTTATCTAGGATTTCTCAAGTATCCAATGATGTTGGAGCCAACTTGTGAGTTTAATTTCTCCTGAGGAGGAATGTAAACTGATCACATGTTGTTGAGCCACATGGGATACAACTCCTAAGTGGAAGCTTCCTAGTACTTTCTTGAGGAAGGTCCTATGGGTCTATTCACTTAGTTCCACTAGTTCAGATAGGATTTCCTAAATATCCAGTGATGTTGGAGCCTGCTTGTGAGTTTAATTCCTCCTCAGGAGGAATGTAAACTGATCACAGTGGTTGAGCCACATAGGGTATGACCCCTGAGTATACACCTCCTAGTGCTTTCCTGAGGAAGACACTATGAGTCTGCTTGCTTAGCTCCCTTTCTTTGGCAAGCTTGTTCTGAAGCTTGAAGACTGGGATTGATTTCTCTTATTTAGGGTTGGCTTTAGGGCTAGTGCTTAGATTTGATTCAGATTCTGTGATTAGGGTCAGGATTAGAGAATAGATGATTCTTTCTCAAGCATGTGTTTTGTTTGCCTGATGGCACTTCATCTTTTATCTGTTTATTGCTTGATAGCACGTTGTTTGTTTTCAGTATGATTACTGTTATTTCATGACTGGCTTGAGGTTGAGACGAGCTTGTGGAGGCTGAAACCCCACACACATTTCCTCCCTCACTTGCATTGCATGCATTTTACTGTTTAAAGCTGATGCTTTTGTCTGTTTTGGTGTATCATTGACATGATCCCTTAGGACTCTCATTTCTTCTGATGAGGATTTGATGATAGACTTTTAGGTTGAAACCTATGCATGACAACATCTAGGAGTTCCCTGTTCAAACCTCAACCATAGGATGAATCCATGGCATGATAACAGTAGGACTTGATAGTCTCCCTCCTAGTTGAGCCATTTCTCCCGTAGTTTCCCGAACTACGTTTGCTCTGATCTTTCATACCAGATGAAAGTACGTAGGCATAGGATGCGATATCCTAGCGAGCAACCTTTCCCCTTCACCCGTAGTTAGCCGAACTACGTTGACTCTGATTTCTCATTCTCCGATGGGAATACGTAGGCATAAAGCGCGACGCTTTGCCGAGTCATTTTTCTTTTCTTTTTCAGCCAGCCTTGATAGGTAGATAGATTATAACCAACCCGGCCAAGTAAACAAACAAGCGAGGATCCCGTCGAGTACGACGGACGTGAGGGGTGCTAATACCTTCCCCTTGCGTAACCGACTCCCGAACCCAGACAATGGTTGCGATGACCTTGTCTTACCCTTTTTCGTCAGGTTTTTTCCGATCGTTTCCTTTCCCGCTCTGAGGGATAAATAACGAAAGGTGGCGACTCTTCTGTCATGCCGGCACCTTATTTTCGCGCAAGCGACAACTTGTTTTGGATTTTGATCTCATCGCATGAAACTTATAACCTGATCTTGAATTTTATAGAGATAACGAGCCAACATCCTGAGGAGTATGGGACCTGAACCAAACTTTAGAATGGATTTTCTAAACTCATCTCATATTCTCTGAGGTCAAACAAAACATCCCAAAGATCCAAACAATTCTCGAATAGACATCTTTGGAACCAGATAGGTGTGACTCCTTAGAGAAAATCTGTTTTGTACTAGCTTCACAAAATAAAACAAATAAAACGGTGGACCAAGGTTAGTTATGTGTGGATGATCGATCGTGAGAACGAACACTATCTCCACTTGATATTACTGCGTCTGCACAAGAATTGGTTAGTCACATAAATATAAATATTAAAATAAAGTCGAATAACAATAGAAAACGAGAGGGTATCTTATGGTCAAAAATTAGGGTGCAACACATACTGTTTAGGCTCAAGGGGGTTAACAAATTCTCTCTACTCACGGGTAAGTTGCATTTTGACATGGTTGTGCTCAATATAAACAAGTGCCTTGATCATTTCTAATGCTTCCACAAATTCACAATGATAACAAGATAAAACATGAATCATATGAATCAACAAAGTTTATCAGAAATCCAGCATTTAGTAAACAATGGAAGCTTTCTCACAAATTATGGTTTTTGGTCCTAAGTGAAACAATCATTCAAACAAGTTGCCAAAAGAACAAATTTCATTTGCACAAAGACTTAAGTTCTTAAGCATTCTAAAATTCTAAACTAAGGAAAACATGTATCTTGACAACATTCACTTGTTTCATACTATCATCGCCATCCAAACTCGGTTGAAGCTTCATTGAATGCTTTTATACTGATAGCAACCACTCTAGAAGGAGTTTTCGTCATTCCTGAACACACTAGAAAAAACATAAAAAGAAACAAATATATACAAAATATACAAAGCTTAAAAACATAGAACCGTTGCAATGCACTTCAAAATCTCAACACCAAGCCCCGGCAACGGCGCCATTTTGTTGAAGCGGTAAAGCAGCAAGCAAAAAATATTAAGAACCCAGTTTTGTCGTCTCCACAGGGAACATTGCGATCTGAACGCCGTTCAACGATTTCTACATTTCTAAGCTTAATTTCAAAAGGTTTGGTTTAAAAGGTTCAGGGAACCATAAATGAAAATAGAATATAGAAAATAAATACTGAAATATAAACGGAGCCTTGTTGGGATTGGATTTCATCAATTAATAACATATGCATTCTTCTGATCAAATTAAACACAACGCAATCATTCGTCTAATATCATCACCTATCACTCATGACAAAGCTTATTTCTAACGCGGCGTCGAGAGAACAACTGTGTTGTCTCATTGGTGATCTCTCACCCAACAAAAACATAACATAGAGCATTAAGATCTGATACTCACGCAAATGCTAAGCCTAAAACTATCTCTAGAAATTAGGACCTAATAGGTAATCATCCTAGTTCCAGATCCGAAAAGTATATCTCTATCACGATTCAAATCAAAGATAAACAGGTAAACAAAGATAACACCCATATCGGATAAACAATTGTTTTGCATAAAATACAATGATCAGAATATGTACACACACTTAACCCTTTTTACATGTATTCATCAAATCCGCCAAATGTCGGTGAACATCGTTCTTCATCACTATTATCACATACCCACACAGTATCATATTGATCCTACTCATGTTAGTCATGCTACTTAATTAACACAACATCATAGAAGATAAAATTAATATCAACTTCAAAACCATGTCAAAAGTTTATTCATTGATAGAAGAAGATCTGAGATCAAAGATGTGAAAAGGTTATGTCAAGACCCACATACAAGCAACCAAAGATAATCAATCAATAGAGAATCAAAACTAGTTCACAAACATAAATTAGATGAAATACATAAGGTATCAAAAAATTACAATCGAAACCCCAACAAGAGATCGAAGATCTTACCTCCTCCCCCTTGGAGTTTTGTGTTTCTCTCTCTAGAAATGAAGAGAGATGAGTTCTGATGTTCCAAAATGTTACAAAACCAAGTTCTCTCCCAAAAATGGAGTTATTACCTAAAAATACAAGAAAATGACTTAAATACACGTTTTGGTTCTGTCACGTTCGCTAGGCGAACAACTAGCGAACCCGAACTTTTGGAACTTTCAGATCTGTTCAATTCTGGGCTCGTTCGCTACCTGCTCGCTAAGCGAGCAAGCTAGCGAGTTGTTTGCTGGTCTGCTTGCTAAGCGAGCATCTAGAGAACGTTCGCTAGCACCTCGCTACCAGCTCGCTAAGCGAGTGTGACAGCATTTTGCCACTTCTTGAGTGTTGTTTGCATGTTGTCCTGGTTTCCTTGACCATTTTTCTTGTGTCTTACTTTTCACTTGTTTTGTGCCTAATTCCTGCACAATAACACACAAATCAAAGGTACAAAGATATTTTCACACTATATTGCAAACCAAACAAAACAAGAGTGGTTTTCAACACTTAATTGACGAAAATGAGTGAAAAATGTCAACATTTGATAGATCAAATAAGTGAAATTTGGTATCTAACAAGTCTTCACATCCATCTATTCCAGTTCAAGGTCGATATGTGCCACCGTGGCAAGCATTTTGAATGGATATGTGCTTCACAACAGGAGAGAACACATTATTGAAGTTGACACCTTGCCTTGTATCTTTTTCGACGCTACTCTTTCGATTCCTTCATTAACTTTGAAAATCCATCTACGACTGACTAACTTGGCTCCAGCAGGTTTCTTGATCAGTTCCCAGGTGTTTTTATCATAAAGAGATTTCATATCACCATCCCTGGTCTTCATCCATTCAGTCTTCTTTTGAATCCTCATAACTTTCTTATAGTCTCTAGGTTCTTCATCGAGAACCTCACTTGCAAAGATTAAGACATAAGTTATAAGATCTGCATACCCAAGTCTCTAAGGGGGCTTGATGACTCTCCTCGACCTGTCTCTTGCTAGCAGGTAGTCGTTATCTGTCTCCTCATCTTCGACGGTATTTATACTTCTCCTTCGACTTCATCTAAGGTACACAATTCAGTATCAACATGCTCCACCTCAACAGGAATGTCTCCCTGTTCCAGCTCTTCGTCAGCATCATCAATTTTCTTGAAATCCATCTCTGCTTCATTGAAAACTACATCTCGACTGGTGATACACCTCCTGTGACTTGACTCTAGGCATCATAGCCTATAAGTTTTGACTCCTTCAGGGTATCCCATGAACATGCATTCCAGGGCTCTAGGTTCGACCTTGTCTGACCTAATGAGAGCATAGGCCACACAGCTAAATACTCTCAGTTTGTTGAGACTAGGTGGATGTCCTGACCAAACTTCTTCAGGTGTCTTCATATCTAACACAATCAAAGGACATCTTTTTATAAGATATGTTGTTGCCGAAACAGCCTCAGCCCAAAACACCTTCTTTAACCCAGCATTAATTAACATGCATCTAACTCTTTCCAAAATAGTTCGATTAGACCTTTCTGCTAAACCATTTGGTTGTGGAGTCCCTGCAGTAGTTTTGTACCTTACAATACCTGAGGCAACACAAGAACTATCGAACACCTCATTGAAAAATTCAAGGTCATTGTCGATTCTCAACCTCTTGACCTTTCTTCCAGTCTGAATTTCGACCAAAGTCTTCCAACCTTTGGAATTCTCAAAAGTTTCATCCTTAGTCTTCTGGGTGAAAACCCATAACATCCTATAATTATCATCAACTATGGATAGAAAATACCTTGCTCCTGAATGTGATGGATACCTTACAGGCCCCCAAAGATCAGCATGCATGTAAACAAGGGACCCATGAGTTCTTTGTTTGACTTTGTTAAACTTCACTCTACAAGATTTTCTAAGTACACAAGGTTCACAAAATTTCAGCTTTTCGACTTTGTCTCCTCCAAGAAGATTTTGTTTCCCTAATTCGACCAGACCCCTTTCACTGGCATGGCCCAACCTCATGTGCCGAATTTCTATTTTTCGACAACAGTTTCATGGATGCAATATTTGTCGAACCACTTACAACTTCAGCCTCAAGGGTATACAAGCCTTGTTTCTTCACGCCTCTCAAGACTTCCTTCGACCCCTTCATAACTCTTAGGATACTTTTCTCTCCTTGAAAAACATATCCTTTCCTGTCGAATTCACCAAGAGAAATCAAATTTCTCTTCAAATCAGGTACATACCTGACTTCAGTCAATAACCTTATTGACTCATCATGGAGCTTGAATCTCACAGATCCAATACCTACAATTTTGCAAGATTTGTTGTTTCCCAGCAGCACTGATCCACCATTTTGATCACATAGCTCCTTGAACAATTCTCTGTTTGTAGTCGTGTGCCAAGTGCAACCTGTTCCATGATCTTTTAAGTGTTCAGAGTACACTGTTCTTGTGTGACCCTCCTACTTACTGTGATAGCATCGAATACCAGATGCCTCACCACTATAAAACTTCTGCTTACTTTTACCTTTTTTCTTGTCGAACTTACCATCCTTTCGTAAGAATTTTCCCTTAACGATCAAACATTCATCAACCATCGAAGGTTTATGCTCCTTTCATTCATTCAAGTCCTTAGAATATAAGGCTGATTGAACTTTTTCAAAGCTCAGGGACTCCTTTCCATACAGGAGAGTTTCTTTGAAGTGAGCATGTGTTCTAGGCAAAGCGCACAACAACAATAGTTCTTGATCTTCATCATCAACCTTCACATTAATATTTTCAAGATCAAGGATCAGCTTGTTGAACATATCCAATTGCTCATCCAACACTTTGTCTTCACTCATCTTGAATGAATACAAAGCTTGCTTCAAGTAGAGTCTATTCACCAGAGATTTGGTCATGTACAAGCTTTCAAGATTCAACCATAACCCTGATGTCGTCGTCCCCTTTAATACCTATCGGAGAACCTTACCACCAAGACTCAACAATATTATGCTGTGAGCTTTCTCTATCATGGTCGTCTTTTCTTTTTTCGTTAATGTTGCGTTCATGGATGCCTCTCCCTTCAACGGTTCCAAACAACCCTGTTGAACCAGTAGGGCTTTAATCTTCAAGTGCCACAGACCGAAGTTGTTCACTCCGGTGAAATTTTTAATCTCATACTTTGTTGAAGGCATCTTCTCCATGTTCACCGCACCAATTTATTGTGAATTAGAATGCCTTAAAACAAAATATACTTGATTTCTTTATGATCAAGAAACACACAAGGGTTAGGGTTAAGGGAAAATAAGGAGAACAACAAGGATTGGTTATAATTGATATTCTTTACTTTCTCTATAAATCAGATTACAAGTAATCAAGAATAACAAATAACTCTCTCACCCTAATTAGGTTTTGTCACACCACACCTAAGATGAGAGACTAGTATGTTATTTATAATAAAACTTAACATACTAAACTAATGGGCTTTTTAACAATTGCCCATTACAAACTAGTTTAGGGTACAATCTAACTTAGACAATTGGATCCTTAACACAAGGCCCAATTTGACAACTACATACTAGAACACAATTCAACAACAACATGTAGGTATTCGACAACAACATGTGAGCAAATTTCGACGGCATCCTAACTAGAGTTTGATCCAATATCTCACATGGGAGTTAGGAACTTTTTTTCTACCAAGTCTTATTTTAAGGAAGCAATCACAACTTATGAAGCCCAATCTAAAAAAAAACTTAAGCTCATGAAAATTGACAAACAAAGTGTTAGGGTTAAATGTAAAGAAAGATGTGAGTGGAATGTCTAATATGCTAAATTATCAAACAATCACACTTGAAGTAGAGCTTATAATGTTAAGATGATGGTTATAAAGTAGCTAAATAAGAGAATTCATAATTCTTTAATAGATAATACTAAGATGGAGATCAAGGACATTGAGGAAAATGCTTAAAGGAAGTGTAATACAGGGATTAACAAGACAAAGACAATTAGTAGAAAATGTGCAGTTAGAGACATGGTAGAAGTTTCATTCTTAGAATAATACAACATTATTTATTACTATTTTCATAAAATTCTAAGAACAAATCATGGATCAACTATCAAATTAAATGTTCAATTAGTGCAAGATGAAGTGGTTAATCAAATGCTCACTTCATAGATTATACATATGCTATATAACATGTAAAGAGAGTTTTAAGCTTTGCACACCTGCAATTGGACTTGATGAGAGTTTTTTAAAGGAACTTTGTAGAGGACAAATACTCTCACCCATATGAAGAGATCCAAATTATTAAATGCTGACAATAGCTTTTGTTGTTGTTGAAGGAGAAACAAAGGAACTTTTCATTGATGATGGTTGAGGTAGGACTTAGTGTCACAACTACACGTTCATATCTGATCAACAAAAAGTACTTATAATTGATGATTTTGTAATACATTATCAACTCTCTTCAACTACTACACACCCAAAAATTCAGCAATAAGCACAATAAAAGAAGCACAACACATAAAATGAAATTATTAGAAAGCATTTGCGAAAAACCTAATTTGCAACTTTCATATTCAACAAATTATTTTCATGATGAAGCAAACTAGAACTTGGATAATCAATACAGTGATGCATAATTTCAGCACCTGATGGTTTGGCTTTTCTTTTTCAACCACGACATATTCATTCCTGGCTACTAGTTATGCTAGATCATGCATAAGGTGATGCATTTTACAAGTACTTACGCCGCCACAATCGTCCATAGTGACATCTTGAAAGAAGGACATTGACAACAAACTCATGAAGTACTCATTACCAACATCTTCTACGTATCTAATATCATTTGATTGTCGAATGAACCCCTCAGCTACCATATTTGAATGAGAGTCTTTTTTTCAAACACAAAACCTTTTCGAAACAATGAACAATAAGTACATTTTTCAGCTCCTCTAACCAATTACTAACTTGATGATCAAATCTTCAATGGAAAAATCATCTAGTAAATCATCTGCATCATAAAGTACATCTTTCAACTCCTCTAACCAATTACTAACTTGATTATTATTGGGTTTGGTCTCTGCATCGAGGAGCACGGTTTTATCAAAGATATTGTGTTCTTCATTTTTTCGATATCCTCTTTGAGTTCCAAATAATTTCAAGCTCTTTGTGAATCGAAGAGCACATATTTTCCAAGATAGTAACAGCAAGAGCTTCCATCCTTTGGAAAATTGAGTTTAATACAAACATGAGTAAAACTACTATTGGGGTCACTATGTCACAACATGAATTCTAAAATATCAATGAATAAAGAGATGTTACATCAAGAAAAATATCAATTGACAATAGGAAGTTGTCAAATTTGTAAAATTTAGTTTGGTTAGTACTCACATCAAATCTTAAGTGACAGAAGTCGATCTTGAACGGGGACCTGAACAATAGTAGGTTGGGCTTGCGGGATAACTCCAACAGTAACTCCAAGCGCTGAGATTGGTTGAGAAGTGACTCCTTCAGCTGTGGTAGCGAAGTTCATTGGTATCCCATAGTTGATGGGGTTGGGAACAGAAACTGAGAGCCTTGAGGTAGACCCTTGCACATGACCGTTGTTTTTCATGGCAGCAACTTCACGTAGTTCTTCCTCCTTTCTGGCCGTGGTGATGGCTTCGAGAATCTGGTCGATCTTTCCTTTGAGGGAATCCAACTCTTCTCTGAAGGAAGCTTGTTCTTGTTAAATTTGCTCCATCATTCGTCTTGTATTAGGTCTCGTTGCATACTGGTGTCGAGGAATCAACTTTATTTACTAGAGAGGATGGAAGGAGAAATGAGAATCTGCTGTAGGAATGAAAATGCAAGATGCACAACAGATGCAATGCAATGCAAATGATATGCAATGCAAGATCCAGGATCGTAGGATCACAGGTTCAAACAGTTCTAAGGTTGGCTGGAGAAATGGGTCGACAACCGAAGTTACTGCTCAAAGAAACCCCACAGGTAGGATTATAAAACAGGTAAGTGGCTAGAGTCATGGATATCTTTCAAAGATATTATAGCCATGACAAAGCCTCATCACGATAATAATATCCTCGAAAGAATCTCCTCTAGGTGAGATTTTTGTATCTTTCACACGAGAAAGACTTCTCGGAGGTGTCAACTACACAACCATCGACACACGGGTTCTAAAACAGGTTCTCAGAGTCATAGATCGAGGTTGAAAATATTACTATTAGGAAGTAATATGTTCAAGGGATCTCATCTGATTGGGGCATTCGTATTAATCCAAAAGGAGTTAACACTACCAACCACCGTGGATAAAATGGTTAATGGTCCTTGGGATCAACGATTCAGGCTCGAAAACGTTATTGTCATGGAAAAGACTCACCACAACAATAACATTTTCAAGAGAATCTACTCCAAGCGGGGTTTTCGCTTCGGCCTTACGCGGAAGAACCCACACAAGTCTCCACTACACAACCACCATCCTAATCCTAAGGTTTTACTCAGACTCGGGTATAGAGGCAACTCACAAAGTACCCAAAAGTAGAGCAAACCAACAATGTCACAATAATAAAAAGCAACAAAGATTAAGGATAAGAGAACCAATAAATAGGCGAGAAGAAAACAAATAAGTGAAACTAACAAGCTCATAATTCGAACTAAGATAGGCTCGACTCTCTCTTGCATGGAGCAATGATGTCCCCAGCAAAGTCGTCAGCTATCGCACCTCGAAAACTCATTCGAAAACACAACCCTCGCGCTAAAGGCGTAGAAATACGGTTCGACAGAGTCGCCACTGAACTTTATTTATCCCAAAGAGACGGGAAAGGAAAATATCGAGAAAACCTTTTAAAACAAAAGGACAAGAACAAGGTCGTCGCAACCAATGTTTCGAGTTCGGGAATCGGTTACGTGAGGGGAAGGTATTAGCATCCCTCATGTCAGTTGTACTCAACGGGAACCTCTTAATTCGAATTGTGATAAACGTTAGTTAAGCTTATTTATTTTCTTCTCAATAATAAATGTGAAACGGTAGGATAAAAGGGAAAAGACACTAGGGGAAATTGATGGTTTAAAGGATAAGGTGCTTGCCAAGGATTGGGGCCCTTGTGCCTAAGTATGCTCATTCAGACGAGAATGAGAAATCAGAGCTGTCGTAGTTCGACTACGGGAATGGATAGGGGGAAACAGGATGTGGAGGGAAGATAGCCAAGAAAACGGAAGGTGGATAGAATTATGCTCGCCAAGATCATCGCAATCTTGTGCCTACGTATCTCACATTCAAACGAGAATGAAGAATTAGAGCGTCTGTAGTTCATGGAGACGACCACGAAAAGAAGGAGCTGAATGGTTTAAAGTTAGATTAGACAACGATTACTTAAAGTTTAAGAAAGGCTCCTTGGGCCCAAGTTATCGGGAGAGTGAGTCAAAGACTTGACTCTCTCTTTTTTTCATCTTCAAAAGAAATTGTGTTTGAAAGGTGTTTTGTATGATGAGGGGTTGGAAGATGGTTGAATGTTGTCGAGTTGGAAATGTTTTAGAGGCGTCAATTGCTTACACACGAGTAAGAGAACTCACATCCAAACAACTGAAGTGAGATCAAAGGCTCAATCCCTCTCTTTTCACCTTGAAAAGAATTAAATAGTTGTTAATTGTTTTTAATAGTTTATTGAAAAAATCTACTTGATGTTGGATCAAGGGTTTGACTTATATTTATGTGCAAAACTGTGATGGAATGGAAGTTGGTTTGAAAATGGCTCGACGACGAGTCAAGGGTTTGGTTGAAAATTGAACCGGCTTGACAACGAATCAAGGGTTAGCTTGTGAGAAACGATACTAGTCCCTGAGAGTGCTCATAATAACAAAACCATGATGAAATGTGAGAGTGTGTGCGATAGGTTGATGGCGAATGCGTACGAGCACTCGACTTGCGAGGGGTGTTTGAAAATGGCTCGATGAAGAATCGAGAATTAGTTTGAAAATAGTTTAATCTATGCTAGTCCGTAAGGGTGCTCCTAGAAGATAAACCAAAATCAAAGCAAAATACGAATATGTACATCAGAATGGGAGAGAGGTACTTGTAAGTTACACAGGATTGCACAAAATAAAAGGGTTCATTGTCAGGTAGCCCAAGAGGAAGTCGTGTGTGTGTGAAGTGTCCTAAACTAAGCCTTGAGCAAGAGTCGGATGAAAGCTCCAAGTTAGGGTTTCTGATAAAGTCCAAATTCTGTTGATCGAAAAAGTAACCAACAGTCCACCAATTTAGGATTTTTTTTGTTTCGATAATTGTTAATGTGCTTTTTGAAGAATGTGAACAAGATATGAACAAGATGAATATGAACATGAACAATTATGAACAATATGGTAAGATATATAACAATATAATCAATATAATATTCACAATAATGTAATCAAGATAATATTAACGAGTATATGAACAAGATAATATAAATCAAGATATAATGACTGAAATTAAATCAAGAGTATATTGACTGAAAAGTAAAACAAGAATATGTTGACGGAAAGTAAAGTTAGTCATTAGTTGATTTATGAATTGAATCGGGACGAAATGTAGTGCTAAACCGCCGTAGCTCGATCTATGACGAAGATCAAGCTATAGAAGGTCGCACAAGTTGATATACGTGTTAAAAACACGATGGAAGAATGATATTGAGGATCATTTTCCAATGTAATCGTGTCACACGGTCTGAAAAGAAAGTGAGGGTCTTGTCTTAATCACAAACTTTTGTTAATTAATCGAGGGTACCCTCTCACGATCCCAAAGTATAGAAAATGATCTTGATGATCATTTTCTACAAATTTGAAATAATGAAGGTTAACAAACTCAATCAATTAACATTTATAAATAGAAAGACTTTATTGATCGATAAAAAGACAAATCAAAGATGAGAATACAATGGTATGAGCTAAAATCAATTGAAAGGGGAAAATGGTCTAATCTCAATCATGGATGTTTTGACAGATTGACAACCCATATTCTTAGAATTTCATTGACCATAAATCGAAATAAAAGAGACCAAACTAAGCCAAAATGAAATGAGAAAGGTTAAAAAAGAAGGTGGTTTCATCCTAATCATGATATTTGATTAACAAATTACTTCAACCCTTTCACACGAATCAGCAAAAAAGAACACTTCAAAGAGAGATAATTGTAAAAAAGAAGATGAATCCAAGCCCAAAATGCAACCTTCTCGATTCAACTCCGGTCCGTTCTCAGTTTCAAAATAGGTTCGGAATTGCTTCGCTTTCCTCAATCTTTCTTCCTTTCTCAACTTTTCTGGTTCACGACCATCCTCTATTGTTGCTGTTGATTTTGTATATTGAAGACACTTAGATGTGGCATTGTGTTGGTACTGTTGAATTTCTTTTTAAGTTTGAGGCTTTGGATTTTATGAGTTTAGTTATAAAGTATTTGTGTTGTGATTTTCTGCAGGTGATAATGAGTGGTGATTTGAAGATGGCGAGTAGGTTAATTCTTCTCGCAGAACTTTGAAAATAGAAGGACAAAGCTCAGCAGACGGAGATGGATAAATGAGTCTGGTTTTTGCAGAAAAGAAATGAAGAAGATTTGTGAGGTTTGCAAGCAGAATAATGAAGGTCCCTTTCCGCAGTCTGAATTCTCGATTTTATAGCGTGACACGGGGGGTATAATTAGTTTTCACCATGAAATTCTGCTATGTGAAATCTGTTGTAATTCTGTTGTGGGCCTTTGTGAGAAAGAATTAGTGGTTTTAAATTATGGATTCTCCTTCTGTCATATTCTGTTAGAAACTTTAGGGATTTGGGCTTAATTACACTATGTGAAGGAATTGGACCTGCTGTTTTTCTGTCACAACTTGTAATTTCTATTATGAGTTTTTTCAGTGAACTTTGATTTTGTTTTATCAATCTGCACTTGTATATTTCCTATTTTTCTGCTATTTTGACATTTACCTATAACTTTCTTTGTCATCAATTGAGCATAATATACGGCCCACCTGACCATAAAGTAACCATCCACCTTTCATCCCATAAGATCCTGTGCGGCGTGTTTTAACAATCCTAAAACAATTTTTTGAAAGCCACCCCCTTTAATCTGTTTTGCAATGCAATTCCAAACAGGGCATTTTCTCCTTGTGAAGATGAGGCTTTCTATTTGGGCCATGACTTGCTATGTGCACTTTCAAATTTACAATTAGACTCCAAAAAGATTCTCATGAACCAAATACTTTTGAATTCTCGTTTAGAAACGAGGTCTTGAAATCAAGCATGAATCAATTTTGCACCTTGAATGAATTAAAACCTGTCCTGACAGCCACAACTAAATCTCATCCCTTCAACCTAAACCTTGTGATATCCTGAGTTTGGACAAAAAGTATAAACAACATATCTTTTTGGGATTTTTGAAAAATGGTTAGTGAGTGGATATACAGATAAAGGCTATACACAAGTAGGACAAATTTGGGGTATGATAGTTAGTTACTTGCATTCTAAGGTACAATACAGTGTAACATGGTGTAGATTGTTATGGTGTAGCTCCATCCATATATATATATATATATATATATATATATATATATATATATATATATATATATATATATATATATATATATATATATATATATATATATATATATATATATATATATATATATATATATATATATATATATATATATATATATATATATATATATATATATATATATATATATATATATATATATATATATATATATATATATATATATATATATATATATATATATATATATATATATATATATATATATATATATATATATATACACACACACACACACACACACACACACATTATACACTCCTTTCTACTCAATGAGAATCATTTTTTTCCTCTCAATAATGTTCATGTTGATAGCTTTAATATGGTATCAGTTAAACAATCCATGAACAAATCCTCATTCTCATTCAATCTTCTTCTCATGATTCTTATTCTTCTTCAATTAACCTTGTGTTTCATTGTTCAATTGATCTTGAGCTTTGATATTGTTTATCTTAATCATAGCTTCTTGCATTAATTAGTTATAGAAGTTTGTTTCTTCTTCTTTCTATTACGATTCTTCCAACTGAAGATTGTCTTTTTCCTCATTCTGTTTCATCTTCTTGCACTCGTTGCAGAAACTTACTTCTCCCTCATCGATCCAACAATGCCGCCGTACCTCGCTCCAAATTAACAACTCGATCTTGACTCCATTTACTACATTCACCCAAGCAAAGGTCCTAACTCCATCAATATCAATACAAAAATTAATGGCTCCAATTATCTGTCTTGGAGTAAGTCCATCCAAAGTGCCTTGGGAGCCAAGAACAAAGGTAAATTCATTGACGGATCCATGGAAATTCCTGATGATGATGATCTCAACTATGCATAGTAGGAAAGATGCAACCACCTTATTCTTTCTTGGATCATTAATTCGGTTAGTGATCAAATTGCATCCAGCATTCTTTATCATGATCATGCATTAACTGCTTGGAATGATTTACACGAAAGTTTTTCAAAGGTTGATCGTGTTCGAATTGTAACATTACATTCCAATATTAACAATTTGAAACAATATTCCAAAGCTGTTATGGAATATTTACTTGAGTTGAAAGGATTATGGGAAGAACTCAATTCTCATAGGCCATTACCTATTTGTATATGTGCTCATAGATGCATATGTAATACTCTTAGAAAAGCACAAGAACATAGACATAAGGAGCAAGACATACAATTTCTTACAGGCTTGAATGATTCTTTCTCTGTTGTAAGAACTCAGGTTTTGCTTATGGGCCCCTTACCCTCTATTAATAGCATTTACTCTCTAGTATTTCAAGAAAAAAGTCACCACAAGAAACTAGATGTTTTTGAAAAAAATTCCATCTTGGTTAATGGTGCTCATAAACCAGAGTTTAGACAGAAAAGTGGCTATAATAATGTCAAGAATGCAACTAGAGTATGCACATTGTGCAATAGATCAGATCATAGAGTGGATTTTTTTATCAGAAGCATGGCCATCCTAATTTCAACAAAAACAAGGCATCTGTTAATGCAACTCAAGGTGACCCTTCTTCTACATCTCAAACAATAGACGAGCCTTCAGTTACTTCACACACAAGTAACCAATTGCCTATCTCTCAAGCTCAGTATGAACAACTCATCAATCTTTTGCAGCAATCAAATTTATCGTCAAATGTTCCTACATCCAATTCCAATCAAGTTTCTCTATCTCATCACATGAGGCTCCAAGTAGTGCATGTAATGTTTTTATACATAATTCATCACTTACATGGATTCTAGACTCAGGAGCTAATGACCATGTTTGTGCTTCCTTCGATATGTTTAATTTTTATTATAAAATTAGACCTATTAAAATCACCCTTCCTAATGGTAATTGTACCATGGTTTAGTATGCTGGTAACATCAGCTTCTCACCTACATTTTATCTTAATCATGTCCTATATGCTCCTGATTTCAATATGAATCTCATTTCTATTTCCAAGCTTTTCCATGATTTGAAATGCTCAACTCTCTTTTCTGTTGATCAATGCATTTTGCAGGAATTGAATACCAGGAGGATGATTGGTTTGGGTAGAAAAGAGAATGGCTTATATAAATTGCATTTAAAGGAACCTCATCTTGAAGAACAAGAGATCCTTCATTCATCTCCAATCCAATCCAACAATTGTCATGTTGACACATTCTCTTCTATACCAAAATCTCATAATATTGTCATTCCTATATCTGTTCTTTGGGACTTTAGGCTAGGGCATGTATCTTTTAGTAAAATAACTCATATGTTCAAATTGTACTCTTCATTTTAATATGACAGTAACGCTACTTGTGACATTTTCCATTTGGCTAAACAAAGAAAATTACCTTATCATTTAAGTACTTCCATTGCTTCACAAAATTTGAACTCTTACACTTCAATATTTGGGGGCCTTTAGCCACACCACCATACATAATCATAGATATTTTTTCATAGTCCTAGATGACCATACCCGATTTTTATGGATCATTCTCATGAAATCCAAATTTGAGGCATCATTACAAGTCCAAAATTTCATTACTATGGTACATAACTAGTTTCACCTCACCCATAAAATAGTTAGAACTGATAATGTCTAGAATTCATGCTTCACCAATTCATTTCCTCTAAAGACATCCTCCACTAAAGGTCTTGTGTTGAAAATCCTCAACAAAATGGTAGAGTTGAAAGAAAGCATCAACACCTATTGAATGTTGGTCGAGCCATTTTGTATCAATCAAAACTTCCCAAACCATTTTGGTACTATGCTCTTCAATCTGCCACTTTTATCATTAATAAAGTTCCCACCGCTATCCTTAAACACGAGTCACCTTGCCAAGTCCTTCACAACCAACTTCCTGACCTCACCTCCTTCAAAGTTTTTGGATCCTTATGTTATGCCTCCACCCTTCAAGCTTATAAAACTAAGTTGGATCCAAAAGCTAGAAAATCTATTTTTCTTAGTTACAAACCTGGTATGAAGTGATATATTTTGCTTGACTTTCATACTAATGATATCTTTGTCTCTAGAAATCTCATTTTTTATGAGCATATTCTCCCTTACACATCCAATATTATATTGTCATCCACCTCATGGTCTTACTTTCAATCAATGAATGACAGATCTGTCCAAATTTCTGAACTTACTACATCTAATGATTCTTCCAACATTCAACCTACTACCACACCTCCTCAATCCATCTCTACATTACATTCTGCACACAACAACTTAGTCAATTTCTTGCTACTCCCACAGTCACTCACTTCAATAAAACATGCATAATTTTGAGATATCTCAAAACTTGTCCAGCTCGAGGTATCTTTCCACGAGATTCAAGCTTACAATTGAATGGTTATTCTGATGCTGACTGGGTAGGTTGTTTAGATATTGTTGTACCCCAAAGTTTAACCAACATTTCATGGATCTGACTTTTTTTTTCTCTATATTTTGCATTTATGCATATCATAACATTTGTTCTTGAGACATGAGATCAGGGTGTTTTCATGGCTCAGGTTTCATTTTAAGTGCAAGAGTCTAAACAACGAGCATCAGAAGCTCCGACATTTATTTTGCCCAGCGATCGAGCGGTCAATTTTTATTTTTATTTTGCAGGATATTTCCAGCTCAGGAAGCATCACTCAGGTTAACTCAAGCATTTTCACGGTTATATTGTCAAAAGGAGAGTTTCAAAGGCCTAGCAGAGCTCAAAACGAGTGAAAACAGACAAATATGCAGATTTCCCTCCAAAATGCGCCAAATTCAAATTTTCAAGGTGTTAATCGGTTAACACTATTGGTTAACCGATTAACCAATGCAAATTCAGAGCAAATTTGAAATTTTAAGGGTGTTAATCGATTAACCCAGGTGGTTAACCGATTAACCAAGGCAAATTTTGCCTCTGCACGTGAATTTCAAGAGGTAGCCACTTTGGGGTCCATTTTGATCATTTGTGAAATTGATTTTACACCAGAAGAAGGATCTAGAACCACTCCAAATTGAGATTAACATTCAAATTAATTAAAATTCCCTCCAAATTCCCATTCCAAATCCCATCCCAATTTTCATAACCACACTCCAAGCCACCATTCCATTCCAAACCTAGAGCATATTTAAGTGATTTGCTCCAAACCTCACACACACATACCTCATAATTCCATTTTATTTTTCAGAATTCATACACTCTTGAATTTTGCTCTCAACTTTTCCATCTCCCAAACTCCATTAAAACTCTTCTCACATCGAATTCTTTGATTCTTCATTGGAATCATGGAATTCTAGAGCTAGAACCTTCATCCTTCATCCTTATTATCTCCAATTCTCCATTCAAATTTTGTGCTATTGTGGATCTGAATTTTGAAGTTA
The DNA here is from genome assembly GCA_963859935.3 of Lathyrus sativus. NCBI lineage: Eukaryota > Viridiplantae > Streptophyta > Magnoliopsida > Fabales > Fabaceae > Lathyrus > Lathyrus sativus. The sequence continues at coordinate 4,694,782 of OZ012739.1, read as the reverse complement.
ATCTAGAGGAGCTTATTTGGACAATTCTTGCTTAATTTTGGTGGATCTTCATTTCTACTACAACTAATCACTTGGATCTTGAAGGAATTCCGAATTTCTAGCTTGGATCTGCTCAATTAAAGTTGAATCAACAATTACCAAAGCAAATCTCCACTTTGTAGGTTGGAAATTCTAGATTCGTTGCTATTTTGACCTTATTTTGCATATTTGATGTGGATCTTCATTTTTTATTGACTTTTGGTTGATTTGATCCATGTGATTTGTGATCTTGCTGTTTAATGTGTTTACATGTTGATTGGATCACTATTTTCTGGTTTAAATTCGTGCTTAATTGATTATATAATCATCTGGATTATTGGAGAAGTGATTAATTGCTGAAAAGTGCTTTTGAGCTACTGTTTTCTGCCTCTGGTACAGTGTTAATCGGTTAACCAATTGCAGTGTAAACTGGTTAATCGATTAATCAGTGCGAATTTTCAAATTTTTAAACATTTTTAACTGGTTAATCGGTTAACCATATGTGTTAACCGATTAACACTGAACCAGAATGTCATGTTTGCTGTTTTTGAGCTTGTTTTGGGTATCATTTCACTTTGAATCTTCATGGATCAGTATGATGCATTTGAGTGAGATGTTTTGGATATTGTGTTGCTTTTCTTGATTGTTTAATCATGATTTCTTCGACACACATGTTCGATTTCCACTTGAATGCATACTTTTATGGATGTTGTTCAAAGTGATGAGTGCATGTTTTCTTTGCTTGCATTGCTTGGTTGAGATGTGCTTGTGGTAGCTGCTGCCCCACAATTTTTCCTCCCACTTTTCTTTGTGTTGCATTTCATGTTTGCATCCCTTTCTTCTTTTTCACTTGTGATTGATATTATCTTGTGTTTACTTGGCTTTCTATTCCATGATCCCTTAGGATTCCTAGTCCCTCGGGAGTAGGAGAGACATTAAGTGTTCAATCCAAGCATGCTAACATTGGGATAGTCTTTCCCCTTTTTCAATCTCAATCTTAGGAGCATTGCATGATAACATTAGGGTTGAGTTAGTTTCCCCTAAGTTGTGTCTTCTCTCTTCTCATCTCAAAACTTCTTCAAAACATGTAATAAAGGATAATGAGTGTTGTACGCTACGAGCCTTAAGAATTTGGGAAATGATGATTGGGGGGCCTCCTCTCAATTGTCTAGAGTGTTTAGCGTATGCCCTTTGGGAGATATGTGATGCATTCGCTCCTAAGTCATAGTCTTTAGTGCAACATGAGTTACAAATTTAACTCAATTCACTTCTTCATAAAAGACTCAAAAACAAACATCAAACCCTTTTATCCTTCGGGATTAATTGAAAACCATTTTTAGAAAGAGTGTTGGTAAGTCTTGGTTCTACCGCAAACAGGCATTGTCCCTAACTGCTAGAACGAAGGTTTAACCCTACTCGATTAAAACACTTAACCGATCTGTGGTCGTGTCTGCCCGAACTATGTTTGCTCTGATTTCTCGTACCAGACGAGGATACGTAGGCACAAGACGACAATGTCTTGGCGAGCAACCTTCCCCACCTTCACCCGTAGTTTTCTGAACTACGTTGACTCTGACTTTCCCATTGCACGAGGGAGTACGTAGGCATGGAGCGGTGATGCTCTATCGAGTCTCTTTTCTTTTCTTTTGTCCCTGTGGCCTGTAGCTTAGATAGATTAACACCCTTTAGATAGATAACAAGCGTGGATCTCTGTCGCTACGCAAAAAATGACACAGAGTCGCCACCGGATTTTATTCATCCCAAGGAGGGAAAAGGGAAATAGCGATAAAACCTTTGGGAAAAGTGCATGGTCATCGCAACCAAGTCTTAGGGTTCGGGAGTCGGTTATGCGAGGGGAAGGTATTAGCACCCTCTCACATCCATCGTACTCAATGGGAACCTTCTAGGTTGTTTGGTGTGAATGGGTGTTTTTGTTAAGAGTTTGTTTGCTTTAAAGAAAAGAGGGGTTGGTTTTTTATTTTAATGCTCGCCAAGGTTTGTGGCCCTTGTGCCTACGTATCCTCACTTAAAAGAAGTGAAGAATCAGAGCTCCGTAGTTCGGAGGCTTGTGAAATAGTTGTTTGTTGGTTGATTTTATACCTTGAAAAAGGGTTTTTGATTGATGCCCTAAGGCGAAAAATAGTTTGATGAGTTGATGTTATTTTTAGGTTTTTTGAAGAGAAATGGTTCTTGATTAGGATTACACAAAAGGACTTTGGATAGAGATGAATGTTTCGAATAGCCAAGTCGAGCGCCTTGTATGCAAAACATTCAGAACGAGTGTAGGAGGATTTCATTCTCATTCCTTCTCCACCACCTTAAAATCCATGGTGTACAACCCTAACCATATATTTATTGTATTTTTGGTTTTTTATAAGAAAAAGGATCACTTGATGTTGGATCAAGATTTATTATTTTCCAAAAATGCATTTTGAAGCGATACGGACCAGGTCGATGGCGATGCGCAAGGCAATCGCCTTACAAGGTTAAAAATGGCTCGATAAAATCGAGAGTTTGTTTTTGAAAATGGTTCTTGGAATCAAAGGTCAACAAGGACCATAGAAATATTCACATATTAAAATCATACAAATATATAGGGTTAGTCGGCTAGAAAAAAAATCGAGACATGCAAAAAAAGTGTTGTGTGACACGGCCCGTGTCATAAGGTAAAATATCGAAAAAAGTGAAAAAAAAACAGTGGTGTGACACGGGTGGCCATGTTGTGTGACACGGTCCGTGTCATAAGGTACCTGCAATATGAGTTTTAGAGGCGAGACAGTGGTGCAACACGGGTGGCCGTGTCGTGTGACACGGCCCGTGTCAGGAAGTCTGGGAAAAATAAGTTTTTGAGGCCAAACAGCGGTGCGACACGGCCCATGTCAGAAGGTCTGAGAAAAATACATGATGAAAACTCAAACAGAGGTGCAACATGGTCGGACGTGTCACAGGGTCTGGGAGGCGTGCGCATGAAATATTCTATCAGTGGCGTGACACGGCCGCCCGTGTCGCACGACACGGCCCGTTTCAGCCCACCAGGGTGAAAAAAAATGAACTTTTTCTTTGTTATCTTTCGTTTTTATGATTCTTATAGAGGTTTCTTAGTTCTTCTTAGGACCTTATACAATATACTCAGCACAACAACAGTCAAAAGAGAAACCAAAAGACAAGTGCAAGATATAAAAAGGGAAAAGTTTAAAGGAATGGATACCAAAGATGTTCTCCTTCTTTGTTAAGCCTCCACTGATTTTTGTTGGGTGCTTTCTTCACTCTTCACTCTCTGTTTTGGAAGTGCTCCTTCTCAAAAGTTCCCTTGTGTTTCTATGGAACTCTCTTGGTTTTTTACTGGTTTTCTTTCTCTCTATTTTTCTGGTTTTTGCAATGTATAGTGAATGTTATGAATGTATGTGTAATGTATCCCTTTTGTTTACAGCTCCTTCCCTTCTTATCTCACCTTTTTTGCTGCCTTTTTCTGCTGTACCAAAACAACAGCTCTTGCACATGTTTCAACCTTTAGACTTTCCATATTTGGGGGTACTCATTACCACTTTTCTGGTGCAGCCCCACTCCTTTCCATTTCTATGCATGTTTTGCTGTATTTTCTTCTGCAGCACTCTACATTGCCATCCATCCTTGTACCCATTGGTTGGTTATGCTTGGACATACTCGTGTAGTCAATACCACTACCTTTTGGACAGAATTTTCAAATTCTGATTTTTGATGTGTAGATGCATCAATCTAAGTTTATCCCCTTGGTTTTGTGACATAAAAATGATTTTGTAACATGATACATATTGTCACTTCTTGCATGGGGCTGTTTTGGATTGCATCCATATTGCCCAAGGTTGAACACACATGGTCTTGATCTTGAAACATACCAATGTTAACTCTTACGTATTTTTCTTTGGATGTATGTGGGCATAATATAGCACATGAAAACTTGGTGTGGTATGAAGATTACCATATCATGGATTTGATTAGAGACTTGAATGAAGATTAGAAATAGATTAGTTTCTAAACATTACTTAGAGTTGGAAATCTTGTAACAAATGACATTCTTGCAAATGTCATGAAATTTCTCTTTGTAATATTCTTGAATCTAGTCTTGAATTCATGAATCTTGGACTTTGAATGATGGATTCTCTTATGCCATTATATAAAATAAATTCTTGAATTATGCACTTGTATCTTGACTCATGCTTTGCAAATTTGAACTCCACTTGACCAAGAATTTGAAACAAAATTGGATGAAGCAAACTTGAATTTGGCCTTGCATTTTATGTTCATTATGAATATTTATCTTGAATATCCCAATTTTTTCAAGTAACTTCTTCTTGAAGTAATCTACATGAGTAGACTTTTCAACTTAGATCAAGCCTTAGGTGATGAACCTTTTCTTCCATGTATTCTATGATAGGCAATCTATCTCATTTGAAATGGAAAATAACAAATCGACCCAATCTATACCTTATGAACCCACATGCTTGATATGCAATAGAACGATGTATGATATGGAGAATGTAAGGTATAAGGGCTAAAGATGAAAATGAGGGTGTGACAATCTCGTTGAGTACAACGGACGTGAGGGGTGCTAATACCTTTCCCTTGCGTAACCGACTCCCGAACCCAAGATTTGGTTGCGATGACCCGTCTTCTCCCTTTTTCGTAGGTTTTCTCTGATCGTTTCCTTTCCCTCTCTTTGGGATAAATAACGAACAATGGCGTCTCTTCTATCCTTGTCGGCCCCTCTTCGCAACGATGCGACAGATACCAGAAGATCAGTTTCCGGAAATTATTTTTTCTTGGTAGATCACTCATATCTTGGCGAACAAAGAAGCAACTTATAGTTTTTCGATCTTCTTCAGAAGCTGAATATAGAGCACTTGCAGCAGCTACTTTTGAGCTTCAATGGCTTATGTATCTTATGCAAGATATCCACATCACATGCAATATGACACCTATGATTTACTACGACAATAACAGTGTCATACACATTGCCTCTAATCCTGTTTTTCATGAGAGGACAAAACATTTGGAATTAGATTGCCACATTGTTCGAGAGAAGCAAAGCAAACACGTTCTTAAGCTCTTACCTATCAAATCTAAAGACTAACTTGTTGACTTGTTCACCAAGTCACTACATTCCCAACCTTTCAATTCCTTATTGCTCAAGTTGAAGATGATAGATATCTACCGCCCTTTAACTTGTAAGGGGATGTTAAAGCATGCATATGATACTCATGAAGAGATAGATGAAGAAATGATTACAAGTGCAACACATGCTAACTGAATTTGTTTAAGTTAGTTTTAGTTAGCTAGTTACATTCTAAGGTACAATATAGTGTAACATGGTGTAGATTGTTATGGTGCAGCTCCATGCATTTGTGTGTGTGTGTGTGTGTGTGTGTGTATATATATATATATATATATATATATATATATATATATATATATATATATATATATATATATATATATATATATATATATATATATATATATATATATATATATATATATATATATATATATATATATATATATATATATATATATATATTGTACACTTCTTTCTAATCAATGAGAATCATTATTTTTCTTTCAATAATGTTCATGCTGATAACTTTAACAATCTGGCAGTATTTCTTCCAGAACAAAACAATTTCAACGTGTTATATATCCAACAAAATCATCATTGTTGTCGCCGTCATCACTGATTTGTATGTTATTGACGAATCCGACCGAATTCATCAAGCATCTTTCCTAGATTTTCATAGGATCCAACCGAATTCATCAAGCATCTTTCCCAGATTTTCATACGAATAATACTCCAGCTTGACTTTTTACAAGGTTGAGATAGAGAGTAATTCGTCACTGCCGACGACCATATCGTGATATAAATTATTATTGAAATGGTGATATGAACATCAGAAGATCGTAAGCCACCACGCGTATGAAGCTAGTATGATGTTGGCAATTTTCTGGAGTTCAGACGATTCACCAAGTCTTTCATTGGCGAAGTTGATGTTAGCATTCCTTAAAGTGTTAACATGAAAAAGAGAAAAAAAATATCAATGCTTAGCATAGAAGACAAAATTAACACAAACCATATAATTAAATATGAAAAAAGAAAATAGTTTCAATCTTGAAAGTGAAGGTAAGGATATGAACAACATTTGAAAAGTGTCACATTTTCTCTGTTGGTAAGGTTGAAGGTTGAAACTTGAGGCCTAGGTCAGTTTTACTGGGGGCTCACAGTGGGCGCTAAATGTTCTTGCTAAAAATAACAAAAGGTTAACCTCCCCGATGCTATCTAGGGAAGGCCATAAACGATTGGTTAATGTGTATGTGATTGATACAAGGAAGGATGAAGTGATCGGTTCATTTTTGGGATCCCTGAGTCTTACCCCTATTGCTCTCACCCAATCCTCTTTTATATGTTATTCATTTCCCTTCCTCCTCCTCTTTTTGGTCTCCAGGACCTTCTTATTTATATTATTATTCTCCCTCTCCTAAGATTTCAAAAGGCTCACTCAATGATTTATGGAAGAACGTTGTAATTGACAATTCCTAACTTTATAGCTGGTGAATGACTTTTAGCTATCCTTTCTAGAATCCAAGATTGATGCCTCCTATTCGAGTAAGCCATATCAGAATTCGAGATGTATATCCCCCATAGCTGTTATATAGATTTGTACACATCGCCTGAAAACGTGTCTCGGCGATCTCTATGACTCGGGCTCTTAGTTATTTTATCAGTAGCAATTCAGTTATCTTTTCAAGTACCCGACACGTCCGACCTTCACCTCTCGGACCTAGTGACTCATAACTAGACTCTAAGAATTTCGAGGTGTACAGAGACAAATTCATTTCATCTTTAGTTTGGGGAGATGACTATCAGACTGGATGATGTCTCTTCATTATTCCATCTTCCCATCGGTGACAGATTCTGGAAGGCTCTTATTCTTAGCATGTTGCTAGCATGTTTGAATGTTGCACAAGATTTTGGAGTTTTTGAGACGGCCTTGCAGAAGGAGTTTGGCATCAACAAGGGCACTCACCTTCTTATGTCTTGGCTTCGGAAGACGTACGACGAACTTGTAGCAGTTGGGAGTTATGAGGCTTCCGCTAGGTGAATTGATCTCCACATATCCTTCACATCTTCATTAGTCTTCAACTCAATAAGATTGTATTTCACCCTCTCGTCAGTATCAATCCAATCTTCAAGAAACTCAATCTTTCGCACCTTTCTGTTTACGGTATCAGGCAACAATTCATTCAACTTGGACGTCAGGCCGACAAGAGATTTGGTACCATTCGGAAGCCGGAACTCCACGGAAGGTGAAGCTCCGTTGAAGTACACTTTTCCCTTAATCAAAAGTTGAGAAAGAGACATTTTTTGAGATGTTTCTATCAAACAATGTGTGATAATCCTATTTATACAACTTTGCATTAACTCTGAACCACACAAAATTGTCGATGCAATCACAGTCATCCAAAACTGTCGGCAAAATCCCGAGCGTTTAAAATTTCAAACAAATAACACTGCTGAAAATTTTACTTTGGTTGAAATTTCTGATATCAAATGGTAAATTTTAAATTTCCAAATTTAATTGGAACTTACAAGAATGTTGAAATTACTGGTATAGTGGAAATTTTGTTTATATTGAAAATTTAATTTTTTCCTATCAGAAATTTTGAACGAAAATTTCATTCAATTTTCAGTCATGGGCAATTTTGACAATTTAAAAGTATGAGGATGTCAGGTATAATCGCAGGGGTGACAAATTAAAATCTCGAGAAATACTACTGAAACGAAATGACGTTTAGATCTTGAAATACATTTCCAATTTCCAAGTTTTAGTTTATTAATTTATTAAAATATCATTAAAATTATTAATTCTATAAAAGATTAGTCTTTAAAAATAATTTTCATATTTTAATTATCACTTCCAAATATGTAAAATTGGAGTGGACAGTGAAAATTCCAAAGAAAATAACAGGTCAAGAATTGACTAGGACATTAATAGTTGTTTTATCATATATGTTAACTCTTGTGTTTTCAGTTTTATTCTAACATATATTGTTGATGTAATTAATAAGAAAATAATTTCACAATTGAATGTCAATCATATGAAACTATACACACTATAGATAAAAATAAACATTAGCTAAAAACAAACTACAATTTGTCATACCAAAACTCAATAAAAATTCTCTCTTCAGTTAAGCTACCATCAATCAATGACCTATTCATCAACATGCACTGATCTCACATATTTCTGTTATGAGTAAGAGAAGATTTAAATGTCAAATACTAACTATCATTAATTTTGAATGTAACATCTTTTATTATTCTGCATCCCTCCTATGTTGTTAGTTTCTTCATCAACATTCTTAACTTTTGTCTTCAACAAATGTGGTTTCAGCTTGTTTACATCTGATTGTTGAACTGGTTTCAGGAAAAACTCTTCAGCTCCTTCTTCTAAACATCTGATTCAATCAAAAAAATAAGAGAAAATTAGGATTTGTCGAAATTTCGAATTTGAAATTTTGCAAAAATTACAAGTTTTGTTATGTGGATTCTATTTATCTTACCTGTTGATTCTTGATGGAACATTCTCTGATGACATAATCACAACTGGTATGTCTTTAAGAGAATTAGATTCCTGCAAATCATTATATACTTTTATGAATTTTCTAGCATCAAACAAGAGAATATACAAGCAATTATTTTATGTAAAGAGTACTATCTACAAATTGGATTGAATTTTTTTTATCGTAACAATCGAATATCTTGGAATTTACAAAATAAAAAATGCGCACCATTTGCTTGCAATTTTGTATTTTAAAAAAATTAGATGCGTTGGAATATAAGGTTCATCAGGGTCGGAATAGACCACCCGACTCAAAGAATGTTTACAAAATTACTTTCAAATCCATAACAAAAATTAAAATTGATTGATTTGAAATTCAAAATTTAAAATTCCTTTTTTTATATTGAATATTTTACAAAATATTCCGAATAAAATATCATAATGAAGATTTAAAAAGAATATGTAACCTCGATTTTCACAGTAACATAAACATTTGAATATCTCTTACAGCTGTAAGAGCTGCATTTAATTTTGATTCTATGTAATATTAAACATCGCGAGGGAACGAAAATTTTAAATCTTGGTCATAAATTATTTTTATTATAATATAAAAGTGTTTGAAAATTTAAAAATATGACATTTAATTCTGAAACCAGATGCCACCATTTCAAATTCTAAAATTTGAAAATTTGAAAGACATTAATAGAATTTTTTTTATGAAATACAAAATTTAATCAATTTTACATAAAATTCAAGATAAGCACTTTTCAAACAACCTATGAATTTATTTATTTACCTTGATTTTTCTCAGCAGATCATAACCTGACATTCCTGGCATACAATAATCAGTTATAATCAGATTCACTTCCACAACCTGCAAAAATAATTAAGAAAAATGATTAAAATCATAATCTTTCAAAAACTTATCCATTAAAAATGATTAAACCATATGTATATTATAATCAATATAAACATTTAGCAACGGAATTATAGCTGATCTGTTTCCGTAGCAATAGATGAAACCTTTTCATTCCTCACCTCATCTTCAACCAAACCAAGAAACTCCAAAGCCTTTCTACCAGAATCAACCACAGTAACTGCAATTACAAAAACATATCAAATCAAATTTAGACATCAAAATTAATAATAAAAATATGATCGAAACCGCAGTGTCAGTTGCAAACTATTACAGCTTGAAACCGCAATGTCAAATTCATGTCATGCAACTTATGTTCCAACCAAACTATGACAGCTTGGAACATTATTCGCAAACATCTAACATTGCAGTTTCAAACATATACTAATGAAAATATTTATATTAATAATAAAAATATGTTTGAAACTGCAGTGTCAGATGTATCATCACACACGACATATGTTTCAAACTAAACATTTTGAAACATCTATCGCGAACATCTTCCGCTGCGGTTTCAGTCATATATATTGAAAGTAATTACCATGAAATGAAGAGGTTTTGAGGAGTCTTTCAATCAACATCCTATCAATAACACTGTCATCAACAGCCAAAACATGGAACTGTGCCATAATTTGAATAGTGAAAATTGAAAATACAAGACAAGAATAAAGTTAAGAATGTTTGAGGAAATAAAGGAAGAGAAATATACTAGAAGGGTGTAGTTGTGTGATGATGAAAGAGATGTGAATGAGGATGTCAGATTTAAAAAGGGTGGACATCATATTCGAGGAGATACAAAATCCTGTTAGAAAATCTGACAGTTTGGAAAGGAAGATCCTGACAGATTTTATTGCAGAATCTCACAGATTTTCTTTGTTGATTTTTGAATTGAAATACAAGCAAAGATAGTCCTCTTATTCTACCAAACTTTTAATTTAATTCTCACATGTTAAACTATTATTATTTTACTTTTAAAATAATTGGCGTTTAAGATTTTTACATAGAAATTAAAGATGTAATTATATTGTCATAAAATATTGTAATTTTACCATATTAATTTTGTTAATGTGTTTGAAATAAACGTATAAAGTAATAATTATATAATATAATTAAAAAATAATAATTATTATTATATTAAAAAGTGAGAATAACATTTATTTTAAAGTTTTTTTTTTTAAAGCGACAGTCATATTGAAATAGAAAGAGTATTTTTTTATAAATTTAATTGATATTAACAAAAATATTTTATATTACCAAATTACTTAATAGTAAAATTTTTACAACGTTTCAGTATCCTTAAATTTATTAAATAATATCATGATTGACTTAATTGAATTACCATAATAGTTAAAAAATTTTACCATTTTAATTATTACTATCTCCAAACTTATTTACAAGAAAAAATTTATTTTGTATCTATATTGTATGATATATGTATATTAATTATTTAATAAATTTAAAAAAATTAATTTTTTTTTACAAATAACATTAGGAAATAATACTCAACAAAGAATTTTTTAGACATATAAAAATTCTCTTATTACAACTAATTTTTTTTAGGTATAATTAGTTACTGGGTCCCTTAACTTTAAGCGAAGTTTCACTTTGATCTCTAAACTAAAAAGCGTTACATAATGATCCTTTAATTTAAGTTCTGTTAAACACTTTGGTCCCTTCTGTTAGTTTGTGTTAAAAAAATGTTAGTTTATGTGAGGTGGCATGCCGTGTAAGCCAATTTAGGATTCCACATCAGCATATGTATATGTTGCCTTACATAGGGTTCCATATTTCACTCTTATTGCTTCATTCTTCTTCCACCATTCTTCCTCATCTGTGTTTCATATTTCAACCTATTACATCTTCATCTTCAATTCAGGGTTAAATCTCTTTCTTCCAATTTCCTTCTACTATCTTCCATTTTCTTCTGTAATTTGAGAATTAAGGTTCAAGCAATGTCAAAGAGTGCAAGCAATGCCTCCACTTCAAACAATCATAGATATGCCACATCTGGATCTTTGATTCATAGAAACAAAAGGGTCGAGTGTTTTTGCCAAGATGAAAGTGTTCTTAGAACAGTGAATGATGTGAATAGTATCAACAAGGGGAGGAAATTATGGAGTTGTAGAAATTACAGAAACCACATTGAAAAGGGTTGTAATTTCTTCAAGTGGTTGGGTGATGAGTTTCTTGATGAAAGGGATTTGAAACTTGAAAGACAAAAGAAGAAAATTAACAGATTGAAGAATGAAGTTATGTACACTCGAGGGTGTCTCAAAATGTCCATTGTTGATGGGATTGTAAGCTTAGGGTTGAACCTTGTGTTTGTAACAATGTATCTCAATTAGTTTTAGGGTAGTTTTAAGTTTGTAATAATGTATTGTTATGTTGTAACAAATTGATGAGTTTGTTTAATGAATAATGTACTATTATGTTGTTTCAATGAATAATGTTTGTGTTCTGTTTTCAAATTTTTATTGAATAATGTCTCAATATCCAACCTGTAAATATGCATAACCAATGACCAATATTTGTGGAAACAAACTGTAATATAACTTGTTCAAACAGTTTTGATACATAACAAGTTCATTGAATAATGTCTCAATATCCAACCTGTAAAAAATCCACCCCAATGACCAAACTTTATGGAAACAAACTGTAACATGTTTGTTTAATAACAGGTTCAATAAAATGTTTGATACATAACAGGTTCATAACATGTTTGATACATAACAGGTTCAAAACATGTTTCAAAGTTTAATACATAACAGGTTCAATAATCATTCCAACATTCATTAACATATTCAATATTTGATACACAACAGATTCAATAAAACAAAGCCATTATAAGGTAATACATTGTTCAATAAAACAAGGTCATTCAAATACCAAAAGCCATTGCAAGGCATTACATAACAGGTTCAAAACCAAAAGACCATTATAAGGCAATACATAACAGGTTCAAATACCAAAAGGCCATTATAAGGCATTACATAACAGGTTCAAAACTAAAAGGTCATTATAATCCAATACATAACATGCATTATAAGGCCATTAACAAAAACAAAGGAGTCAGGCCATTAATTGGCATTACAAAATCCTAGTAAACATAATAATGTTGATCATGGTTGACTTGAAACAGGCTTGTCACCCTTATGAAGTTTTTGTTGTTGTTTTGGGTGGTGCCTGACTTGTAACAACAGGTGGTGGTGGTTGACTTGTAACAGATTATGGTAGTGGCTGACTTATAACAACAGATGGTGGTGGTTTACTTGTAACAGATTATGGTGGTGGCTGACTTGTTGCAACAACTAGTGGTGGTTGACTTGTAACAGCTTATGATGGTGGTTGACTTGTTGCAACAGGTGGTGATTGACTTGTATTAGCTTGTGATGGTTGTTGACTAGTTGCATCTTGTACCTGACTTGAACTAGCTTGTGGTTGTGGTAGTTTACAAGTGACCCTGTTGTGACCATCCTTGTGGCAACAACTACACTTTATACCATGTCTTGCCCTCTTCATGTGTGTCTCATCCCACCATCTCTCCAGCTTCCCTATTCCTTTTTTCTTTGCCCACAAGGCTTCCCCATTAAGTGGATATATCACATGTGCATAGAAAGTAGCATATTATTCCTTCTTGTAACAGTCAGGTACAAAGTCATCAATCTCCAAATGTTAATCTTTCATGCAAGACATTGCATGACAGCAAGGAAGTCCAGTCAGCATCCATAGTCTACATGAGCATTCTTTCTTGTAAAGGTTGACAACATATTTTTCTCCATTGAGTGAAGTATGCCTCACCTCATAGTCATATTCACCTTCATGCATGTAAACAAGTAACCATTAACGATGATAGTCAATGTAAATAGTTAGCCATTTGAAAGTAATGTTACCTCACAATCCAATGATTGGTTTTTTGTGACTCCTTTTGCATCCTCTTCTTAATGTTAGGTAGTATGATGCCATCGTATTTGGTGATATTTTTCCTATTGGATTCCCATCTCTGTATTATGTATACACTAATTTCTTCCAACATTGTCATAATGGGCTTGGATCTAGCAGCCACAAATACAGAATTGAAGGCCTCTGACATATTGTTAACCAAAGTGTCACAACATGAACTTGGCTGGAACCTTGATTTGCTCTAGAATCTTGGTGGAATTTTGATGAGCTGTTTGAAGGCCTCTTCATTAACTCCTTTGATTTAAAGCATTATTTTATCCCAAGCATTAACATAACTTGCACATGCATCAACTCTTTTAATTTTAGGCCAGGGAACTTTTTCCTGAAGTTACTATACAAATGTCTGCAATATAAAGTAAGTGTAAACATTACCAAGTATGTCATATTCAATATGTAAGTTACTAAACCAAGTATGTCATATTCAATATGTAAGTTACTAAGGTGAGAGTAAACATTACCTAACACTGAATCTCTGGTCAACATTGCCAAGTAATTCATCAAGAGCTGGCAACAAACCCTGCATCCATAAATAAGTAAGAATGATGGTGAAAATAAAACAATTGGCTAGCAGTTACATTTCAAGGTGAGAGTTTAAAACCTAACCTTTTGTTGATCACTAATGAAGGTATATGTTCTGCACAATCTGACTCCTCTCAAATCAGGTATCAATAACTCTAGAAACTAGCTCCATGAGTCTTTAGTTTCACCCTCAACAACAACATATGCAATTGGAAGCATTTGGTCATTTGGGCCCCTACCAATAGCAGCTAGTATTTATCCTCCATAGTATTCCTTTAAGAAACAACCATCTAATCCTGTTTGCATTTGAAAAAACTGTCCTTGCAAGCTTTGAGACAAACATACATCCTTTGAAAATGAGGATTCAATTGAGTAGAGTTTTCACTGCTTTCCCCTTGAACTAGTGGTTGACTTGTAATCTTCACGGTTGATCCTGGGTTTGCCCTCAATAGTTCATGGCCATAATCATGAATTCTTCTATACTGCTCTCTAAAAGAACCATCCACAATATCAACATCTAGTGTTTTATATCTATATGCCAATGTCTTGTTAATCCCAACATTCTACTTTTCATGTGTCTTCTCCATAATATTAGTCAACTTTAAAGCTGGATTCTCTCTAACACTTGTTTGAATCTTCTTGCCTAACCATTTTGAATTGAGGAACCTAATCTTATAATCCCTACTATAAGTATACTTGTCCACAATTGCCCTCAATTGCCAAGTCTTCTGACCTTTAATATTTGCACAGTAAGCCTCTCATAGGAAACCTGCCTTACATTTAACTCTCATTCTTGCCTTATCATTTTTTATAAATTTCAAGATCCTTCCTGAACTATATCATTGACAATCATATCATCATAATACCAAAGCCTATCTATAGTAGGGTAACCTAACTCTCTTAACTTGTCCAATATTTCAAAGTAACTCCAGTAATCACGATCAACATCCCATATCTCCTCTAACCCTACATAACCTGACTTGGTAAATTTTGCAAACTCCCTAAAAAACCCACCAGAATGATGAACAACACACTTAAACCAAATCTCTATGACCTAATCAACCTACATATAGTATCAGAAGTACTAAGCAAGTTAGGTAAAGAAGAAATTTAACATTTTTTGAATCGTATTTGTGCAAGTTCGTACCTTAGGGGTTTCTGTCCAGACGAGAGAAATAATGAAGTTCTTCTTCTTTGTTCTTCTGCAATGAACTCTGTCTTGAAAGAAGCGTTGTTGTCGTACCTTAGGGTTTTCTTATTGTCGTAAATGTCACTTTCTAAACTTCGTCTTCAAACAAGTGTTGTCGTAAATGTCGTCTTCAATGAACTTCGCCTTCAAACTAGTGTTCTTCTTCACAATGTAGTTGTTGTCTGAACCTCAACTTTCATCCAACAATGTTATCATGCCCTAACACGTTTCATATCCTTAAAATGAATGTTATTTGTAATACAAACTCCACCTCTTCCATTAAAATAATTATAGAATATCCACCTAAGCCATTTAAAGTCCAAGAGTGTAATTTTTAATGTTTTCCCAATTCAAACTAACATAAAGGACTACTATACATAACAGAGTATAAGTTAGTGGACCATAATGTAACATTTTTAAGGTACCAAAGCGAAACAAAGACTAGAGTTAAGGTACTAAAAGAGGTATTAAGCCATTTTTTAATACTCAAGAGTCTATGATTAAATTATTTTGCAAATTTGTGAGCCCTTAATCGATTTTGAAGGGTTTTGAACTTATTTTGGAGTTGAAGATCAACTTAGGAAAGAGTTCTCTATATGGCATAAGGTTGAAGATTATTTCATGAAAGTTGCTGAATAATTATTGGCCTGCAAGATTGATAAGTTACCATTCAAATTTATTGGCTTATGTGTGGGAGGCAACCATAAAAGATTATCATTCTGGAAACCGATCATTAAGTGTATGAAGAATAAGTTATTTGCATAGAAAGGAAGATTGTTGTCTATGGGTGGGAGGGTGACATTGATAAATGTTGTTTTTTCTAACCTCCATGTGTATTATTTCTCTTTTTTAAAGGTTCCTAGGAAGGTTTTGTAGGTGTTGGTGGAAATCCAAAGACACTTCCTCTGGTAAGGTTCGAAGGATAGGAGGGGCATTGTTTGGGTTAGTTGGATTTCTATTTATAAATATAAGGAGAAAGGAGGCTTAAGGTCAGATATTTGGGTCTGTTTAACAAAGCTTTATTGACAAAATGGATTTGGAGATTCCTAACTGAAAAAGAGGCCATTTGGGTGGGGATTTTGAAAGGGAGGTATGGAAACTATGTCAAATCCATTGTGTGTAGTATGCTGCCTTATTCCAGATCTGCTTCCTCATTGTAGTGGAAGGATATCATAAAGGATAAAGAACAAGTAGAGGTTGGGGTTTTTGCTGATCTAGTCTCTTTTAGACTTGGGAATGATGGTAGCATCTTCTTTTGGTTTGCGATATGGTTAGGGAGTTGGTCTCTATATTCTCTCTATCCTAGTTTATGGTACATAGTTGACAAGAATTTTGGGTTGGTGGAAGAAATGGGGGTGTGTGAGGGTGATGTTTAGAGGTGGTAACTTGGCCTAAATTTAGTGGAACAAGACGCCTCCCTGCACCAAGATTATGTTGAGCTTTCTTGTTGCTCGTGGAGGCCTTCCCCATCAAAGATACATAAGACTCTATCATTTGGCCTTATTGCTCTTCAATTTTTTTTGGTGTAAATTCCTTTTGTGACAGGTTAATGGTGCCTTTGGTTGAAGACAACATGGTGGATGTTTGCAAATATGCACTAAAGGTTATGTGGAAAGCATATGCCCCTTTAAAAACCAAGATGTTCACTTGGAGATTACTATTAGACAGGCTTCCTACTCAGATTAATCTCACCAGACGTGGGATTCCACAAAACTATTGTGAGCTAGTCTGTGTGTTTTGATTCAACAATGCGGAAGATGCTCAACATCGTTTTTTCAACTGTGACAAGAGTAGGCTTATCTGGCGTAAGGTGTCTGCCTGGTTTGATGTAATAGATGTCCAAGATCCTTGCTGTTGTGGCCATTTGATGGCTAAGTTAGAAAACTTTAGGGGTAAGGTTGTTGCAGTGCCTAGTGCAGTTAAGATTTTTAGTCCATAGTGTGTGTTAGACTTGAATTTCGACGCCCAGGTAGAAACGTTGGATTGTTAAGTTAAAGACAATATTTTCGACTATGGGGATATTTCGGGAATTTCGACTGGGAGATGGACAATTCGACAGAAAAGAATCTTTTGGAGTTTGAATTCGAATCTTGGAGGAAAATACAGTTATTTTCTGCCCAGTAGAAGGAGGCATGTGGCATGGTTTCAAGCAATTAAAGCATGCAGAGTGAAATTTGGTTTAATATAGTCCATTGAGTCATTAAGAGCAGTTATGTCGACTGGCTATATATAGTGGCTTAATTTAGGATTTTTGGTGTGTTCATTTGGTACAAGTTACTCAGAAAATTACTCAAAGTACCCAAGTCAAAGTAAGAAAAGAGTCATAACGGAGAATGTACGCGTCGAAACACCATTTCTTTATTGTAATACATTAATGCCTCTTTTTCTTTTATAAGAATCTTCTTTTACTTTACTGCTTTTATGGACGTTATATTTCCTGGTCTAAATTTTTCTCTTTTAAAAATTATTATCCTTTTCGAACCAAGTTACTTTCCTTTCCTACATGTTTTATTGACAAAATTTGTTTATTACGTTTCAATATTGTCGAAGCACTTATCCTTCTCTTTTAAATTTAATTTAATGTTAAACTCAGATTAGCTATGTCCTAGGATTTAGTGTGGTCGATCCTGCAAGTTAAAACGAGTATTGACGATTTGTTAGATCAGTGGTTGTTCCCCAAATTTCACGGCGAACAGTGTGTTAGTGTATTTGGTGAACAACAATTCAAATTATGTTTAATGATGAAGTGTGTGATCCAGAGTTGGTGTTGCAGAGAATTGTTTTGTCATCTTGGTGGTGGCTTGTTAAGAAATCAAAATCATATATTTATTTGTAATCATTATGAGTGGTGTAAATACCCTTGGATGTACATTTAGAGCTTTGTGGTGGTTTGTTACCTTGTAGTTGGTTAGGGTACTCCTAGTACCCATGGTGATTTAAATTTTTTGCTTATTAAAGAAAAGGTAGATTCCTCCTCCTTAGGTTGGAAGAAATTGAGGACAACTAAAGAGATTGTAACTATAAGTGATTTGGAGGCTTTACAAGATATTTAAGTTCTTAAATTCTTGTAATGTATATATTAATGAATTTTGAAATGTATTAGAAAGATTAAGATTAACAAAGGAGTTTGGATTTCGAATAATTATAACGAATATTTACCGTAAGTCGAGTATTTATACATTTGTCAACACAATAAGTGATCTAGGTCTTAATTTGTTGTTTTATGAGCGAGTTTCGGCTCAAATTTATTTATTTTTTATTAACGGATTGTATTTGAGTCTATTCTTATAAGTTGATTGCTTAATAATTTTTTCTCTTTTGACTTTGACCATTTTATTTAAAAAAAAGCTCAATTATTGATTTTTTATTATTATTATTATTATTATTATTATTATTATTATTATTATTATTATTATTATTATTATTATTATTATTATTATTATTATTATTAATGATACAATAAAATTATTAAGTCTAAAATTATTTTAATTTTTTTCTTCAAAACATTGAAGTTTTATTCACTCCATTTAGAAATTATATTTTCTTTTTCTCTCAATTCATGTTTCCTGTGAAATGTGTCCTCTCATATAGTTTTAGGTTCATTTTTATTGATGTTCTTGTCTCCTTTATCTTAATATGTTTTTCAATGGCTCCATTATCTTAACATTGAATTGAACATTCCATGAAACTCAAAGGGTTATGTTAAAAATACATCATATAAATAGACTTGTAAATACCTCTATAAATTGTATATAAATGATGAAGCTTTTGAGATAAATCAAATGTGAGTAAGGTAGAAATTCCAAAATATATTAAATTGAAAGATCAAAAACTCAAATATGTAAATATAATGATCAAAATTTTATTTCTTTATATAAATAAAATAGAGATTAAAAATATTTAAACTAAAATTTATTAAAAATTTCATTACCCATCTTCTAATTTGCTCAAATCTAAAAATTATACCATCCAAATAATTCTTAAAAATATATTTTAACATAAAATAAACTAAAAAAAAAAAATCATGTCGATAAATTCTTCACATTTTCAAGGGCCAAATTAAGAAACTTTCAAAACAATTCAATTTGACACTTTAACTTTTATTTCTTGAAGCAATTTGACACCTTTACTTGGAGTGTGGTGTATACTATTCACTTCACACACCAATATCTTTTTGTGTGTGGACTCAATTACATTTCATCCACGTGCATGACCTGTTTAGCAATATGACCCACCTAATGATACAAATTTTTTTTATCAATATGTCCATAAATAGAAACTTTGCCGACTTGAAATTCTACAACACTTTATCATATAACTCATCTAAAGGTGCTTATACCCTTTATAAATTTTTTTTTAAAATTAAAATTTTATTTTATTTTTTTATAATGGTGTCATTCTTTTTTATTTAAATATTTTTTTTAAGTTAACCTAATAATTGAGAAGAAAAGATTTTTATAAAAATACTTGTTTATTAAAGTTTATCTTAAGCTAACTCATTTGACGTTGTTCCAAATTCGTAAATATTATTCTCTGAGTTGGATTGTAAGAATGAAAAAAATTTTAAATTTTTTTAAATTAGTTACAAAATCTTTTAAGATTGTGTGTTGTTGTATGTTGTTGTTGTCACATTTATTTATTGAAGAAACTAATTTTATACTAACATTGAACAAAACATTTTTTTGCTTTTGCAATATATTTCACGGAATGGCATTGTTGTTGTTGATGATTCCACCTTTTGCAATTCATTTTTATATTTAAGAATAATTTCTCAATGTTGTCATCCAAACAAAACAAAAAAGTCAATGATTTTATTCTTTTCTTGTCTAACAATATTGAAAAACCTATTCTTAATCAAACTTAGAAATATTTCAACCCAAAAAAAATGGTGGATGATAAAAATTTGTAAGTGATATACTTTACCGTTCATTATTTTCTTTTTGGGGCTACTATATAAGTAAATTATTCTCTCGTGTGGGCTGATAAACAAGGGGGAAAAGCATTATTTTATTTTATTTTATATTTAAAAAAAAACATATGACCTCGATGTTCATATCTATCTGAGGGAAAAAGTGACACAGTTTTGATTATAAACAAATCTTTTTCGTCCATGTATTGATTATCAACGCTCAAGACGTTGTCAATCCATCAATCCATAAAAAAACATTAATGATTCGTGTGAAACTATCACGCTAGCCAATCAGACCGCAAACACCAAAAATATATATATTGGATGCTACGTTATGGATGACAATCATTTATAATGAAAACATCAAGATTGGAAAAAGTGAAACTTAAAGAAATTTGAAAACAATCTCTATGATGGATTGCAAATGCAGAAAAAAAAAAAAAGTATTGGTTCAAGGTTAGTGTTTTATACACAATCTCTAATAACATGATAAATTATTTTATTTATCCAGCCTTTGTAAAATTTTACCAGAAACAAATGTATGCAAAGTCATTGAGAACATATTGCATAATATTGAAAATATAATTCTTTGTGTCAAGGCACCATTTCGACAGAGTCTTTTGTCGAAATACTCTATGTGTAGAAATTGTATAGTTGTCAAAATGTCGAAGAAATGTATCACGATAGAAATTTTAGATGAGCTAGCACTACGGAAAAATTGATTTTTGGGAGCACTAAATAGACAATGCTTTTCCCCAAAGCGCCGCTATAAGTTTAAAAAAAACTATGAAAAAAAGTGTTGCTAAAGGCTAACTTTAGAAAAGGCTTCTGAAAAGCGCAGTTAAAGGCCATATGTAGGCTACACCTTAGAAAGAGCTGCTAAAGACTAACTTTAGAAAGCGCTTTTGAATAGTGATGCTAAAGTTCATTCATAGACCACACCTTAGAAAGCGCTATTATAACCCTAAGAAAAGAAAGCGCTTTTAATGCAAAAGTGTTGTTAAAGTTAATACATAAGAAAGCACTTTCAGAAAGTGTTGCCTTATGTTATTAATTTCTAAATAATAAAACAAAAACTATTGAAACTCTTAAACCCTAACTTTGATACTCTCTTTCGCGACTACTCTCTCTACTGTATCTCCCTCTCTTTGCAAGACTACTCTCTCCGCTGTATCTCCCTCTCTTCGCGATAACTCCCTCCGTTGTAACTCCCTTTGTTTCGTTACTCCCTCCGCCGACTGCATTTCCCTCTCTTCGTGACAACTCCCTCTGCGTAACTCCCTCTGTTTCGTTTCAGAACTCCTTCTTTTTTAGCAAGGTATTTCTTTTTTCCTTTTTTGGATTCACAAGCCATAGAATAGATTGTGATGTTGTTGTTATTTGAATTCAATTGAAAATTGAATGACATTCTTGGTGAATTAGTGTTGAAGATGTAAAACTAATTATATTAATTATTGGAATTAATTGACGAGTTTGTTTGTTGTTGAAACAATTGAAATGAGACATTGATAATGTTGATATGGTTGTTGTTTGAATTTGATTTTGAAATTGTTGTTGTAGTAAGGCTAAAGATGATGAATAATGATATTTATGGTGAATTTATTTTGAGAATTGGTGTTAATTTTGTAAGTTAATGTCAAATGTTAGTGATGAATTGTTGAAATTAATTGATGATAATGACATTGTTGATGGATAATTGTTAGTGATTACTTTGTTTTGATCTAATTGTTGATTGAAAATGATAATGAAATTAATTGTCAACTGTTGAGGTTGAAGATGATGAATAGTGATGAAATTAATTGTTAATTGTTGAGGTTGAAGTTTCTATTGAGTTTAAATGTGGAATTGATAATTTTGGTGATTGATTTATGCTCGAATTGATGATTCTTTGTTGGATAGAACTTTGAAGTTAATTGAACTTAAGTGATGAAGTTTGTTTTTTGTGACTTACTTGAGTTCAAACATTAAGTGTTGATGTTTCATTTGTGATGAATCAAAGTATACCATGCTATTTGAATTAATGTGATTGAATTTGCGAGTCAATGTCATGTTGCTTAATTGAAGGAAGTGTTGATGTTTACTAAATTTGATTCTTGAGACTTTGACTTGTTTCTTCGATATATCTTGGTTGTCCTATTATATAATAAATTTGTCCTGTTACAATTTGTACACCATCAGTTACTAAGTTAGTGAATTTTCTATAGGGGTTACTTCTGAATAGTGAAATTCTGATCGTTTCCAAGAATTTTACACTGTGTGGTTCCAGAACTTTTTGACTTCTCTGCAGGTAACTAGTTGTTCTTTTGCTATAGTTGCGTGAATAATTAGTGTTTTTGTTTAGCTTACTTAGTAAAACCATGGATAAAAAGTGGATGTCTTCCAATAGATTGTCAAAAGAGTACGAGAATGGGGTATCAGAATTCGTTAAGTTTGATGTTGAACATGCAAAAGACCCCAGTCGAATTACATGTCCTTAATTAGGTTGTTGTTATGGGCGTCAGATTGACGCAGTTCAGTTGGAATCACATTTAAAGAGGCATGGAATTGATCGAAGTTATACATGTTGAGTATTAAATGGTGAGATAAGTAACAATATAGTTGAACCGGGGAATAATACGACCTATGCTTCAAACGACAATGGCACAGATACATACGATTGTGATCGAGTCGAAGAGATTGTATAAGCACTTAAAGAAGATCTTCAGGATTGTCCCAAAATGTTTGAGAGGTTGGTAAGAGATGCAGAGAAATCGTTGTATAAAGGTTGCACTAAATTCATAAAATTGTCTGTGATATTAAAGTTGTGCAACTTAAAGGTGGGTAATGGATGGTCGGATAAAAGTTTCATATTATGAAAGATATGCTTCCGGCGGATAATGTTCTTACTAATCGAACCTATGAGGGCAAAAAAATGTTATGCTCTATTGGCATGAGCTATAATGAGATACATGTTTGTCCGAATCATTGCATTTTATTTCAAAATGAATATGCATCGTTAAATGAGTGCCCTAATGCAGTGTCTCTCGATATAAGAAAAAATTGTCTCAAGCAAAAGTCTTATGATATTTTCCTATAATTCTGAGATTTAGACGAATGTTTCATAGTGAAACTGATGCAAAACACTTGACTTGGCATGCAGATGAAAGAATTATAGATGGAAAGTTTTGACATCCGGCAGATTCACCACAGTGGATGAAATTTGATAATGATTATCCCGATTTTGGAGAAGAAGCAAGAAACCTTCGCTTGGCATTATCTACTGATAGAATGAACCCACATGGTCTTCAAAGTATCTCACATACCACATGGCCTGTGATTATTATGATTTATAACCTACCTTCATGGCTATGTATGAAGCGTAAGTACATGATGTTATCTATTTTAATTTTTGGGCCTAAACAACCAGGGAATGACATAGACGTATACTTGACACCTTTAATCGAAGATTTAAAGATTTTGTGGGAAAACGATGTGGAGGTTTATGATGGATATAGGAAAGAAAGTTTCAATTTGAGGGCGGTGTTGTTTGGCACAATTAGTGATTTTCCAGCATATGGAAATCTATCAGGGTATAACATTAAAGGTCAATGTGTGTGTCCTATTTGTGAAGAAAACACAAATTGGACGCGATTAGAATTTTGTCAGAAGAATGTCTTTCTCGGTCATCGTAGATTCTTAAATTCTAATCATAAAAAAAAGAGGTGCATATATATATATATATATATATATATATATATATATATATATATATATATATATATATATATATATATATATATATATATATATATATATATATATATATATATATATATATATATATATATATATATATATATATATATATATATATATATATATATATATATATATATATATATATATATATATATATATATATATATATATATATATATATATATATATATATATATATATATATATATATATATATATATATATATATATATATATATATGCATAGAGAATGTTAATTCTATCCTCCGAATTCAAAAGCTTCATGATCTTATACATTACTTAACTTATATGATTTTTATATTCATGCTCAAGAGTTGCAACAAGTCAGCAAGAATAAGAAGCTTGAATTTAGCAACATGTCCAACAAAAAAAGGGATGTTGCAAAGACCGAGCCTAAAAAAATATATATTCTTCGATTTAGGTTGTGCCTTGAAACATATGTAGGAACAACAGATGTGATGGAAGGTGGTATTCGTGAAATACCTATGGAGGAAGGTATTTTAGGTTTTTATTATACTGAAACAATTGCTAAAGAGGATTTGGATCAGATTTTTTTAACATTCTGAGTTTGGCATATGTGTTATATATTAATACATCAGGTGCTCCAATCAATTTTATTTAATTAATTGAAAAATTTATTTACTCATTTCAATGAATATTCTAATGTTGATTATGTTTTTATTTAAGGTTCTCGTGTGACAAATTGATGCATCAGCGTCAATTGACAGAAAGATTTTCTTTCTTATCTCCCAACTGTATCAATGCATGGTTAATTGATCAAAGTCAAAATGCAGTCAAAGATCACTTAGTCAATGCATGGGTTAGATTTTCATTCTAACTTCAATTATTATAGTTTTTCTTTTTTTGACGTTGTGTAGAAAATTTACATCTAAACTTTTGTTTTATTTTACAATGGACACGTGTTGTTGGTTGCAATTAATCCAATAAAAGAAATAATATATCATCTGGATTCGTTAGATAATGATAAACAAAATACCCAGATATGAAAATGATGGTTGTGTCGCAACTGCTAAAAACAACCGACGGAAAAACAGAAGAGTCGCCACCGAACGTTATTTATCCCAAAGATAGAGAAAGGAAACGATCGAAGAAAACCTGAAGAACGGGAAAAGACAAGGTTATCGCAACCAAATCTTGGGTTCAGGAGTCAGTTACGCAAGGGAAAGGTATTAGCACCCCTCATGTCCGTTGTACTAAACGGGATCCACGGTTGTTATGTAATCAAAGCGTGTGTTTATCCAAAAGCTATTGCTAAACGGAAACGAGAATAAAAGAAAAAGAAAGAGACTCGATAGGACATCGCCGCCCTATACCTATGTATTCCCTCGTGCAATGGGAAAGTTAGAGTTAACGTAGTTCGTAAAACTACAGGTGATGGAGGGAAGGTTGCTCGCCAAGACATCACTGTCTTGTGCCTACGTATCCTCATCAGGTATGAGAAATCAGAGCAAACGTAGTTCGGGTAACAAAACCGCAGGTTGGTTAGGCATTTTTTATGAGTGACGTTAAGCTCCCATTCCAGCAGTTAGGGTCAATGCCTATTTGCGGTAGAATGGAAAAGTAACATACTCTTTTCTGAAAATCATTTGAAACATGCCAAACATGCCAAAGCCTAATTCTTTAGGAAAGAGTAGTCACAAGAGTAGACCAGACAACAACTACAAGAAATCCAACTTTCTTCAAGAAGAGAAATCTTCAAGATCTCAAAGATATTTTCCTAGACCCTTATCATTGACCTCCAAGATGAATACATACTCCCATGGAAGAAATTTGAACACAACTTCTGCACTCTATGTATCTAGATCAGAAATAAGCTGACCCATGTAATATTCGTCAAGATAAAGATGTCTCCATCTTCACTTGTATCTTAAGATCCTTGGAGTAAACCTGAATCTCTAAAGACTCCTTTACATGTGTCTAGAACTATACCACGTGATGATGATATGATGTTCCATCATCTGGTTGAACATCAGATCCTTGTAGTAGTCTAAACAGATCCAAGGACCAAATACTTAAGGATTGATGATGCAACAACTGATGAGACACCTTGGTTTTATCTTCCTTGATCATCAACTAAGGATAATCCACTAAATACTTGTGAATATAACAAATAGAAATGAATCTTAAATCCTTATAAGAAAACCTTCTTGGATCATCCACCTGATGTTATTCCTTGAGTTGTTGTAACGAGAAATGTTGCACCTCCTGAACTCCAGCAATCTTGAGCTTTAAGAATATGGATAACCAATTAAATACTTGTGCATTCCACAAATAGAAATTGATCTTAAATCCTTGTTCAGTAAACCATACATCTTGTACCGAAAACCATTCAATGAATATTTACACTTCAGTAATACCAATAAGTATTCTTTAGAGCAAGTATCTTTATGTGCCAAGCAAAATGTTGAGACATCAAGACTGAAACTCTTGACTCACCCTGCCGATGAATTTCTCTTGCTAATGAAACCCTTGCAAATCATGGATGGTGAAAATAAATCATCTCCCATTATCTTCAAGATGATGAACACTCATCATCAATAGAGAACTCTAGATAACTATCTTCATAAAGAAAACCAGATTATCTTCCCTGTTCATCTAATCATAAATAGAGATTTCTTATGAGTGGACTTGAGAGAGATCTCAAGTGTCTTTAGTCAATCTTCAAAAATGTGATAAGGATAGCTTATCAATTTCATAGACCATGAATTTGATAACTTAGAACTCTCCTCTTCTGACTTCAAAATACCCGATGATGCCAAAGTTTACCCGATAATGCCAAACTTTCGAGTACCAAGTCAACAAAGGAAAACAACAACAAACAACTATCTCCATTTCATTACTCCCTACTGGAACGGCTAGAGCTTCCATAGATGCTGACACCTTCATGGAAAATATTTGAAGAGGATATATAGAGTCTTCAATCTAGCTTTACCAAGGTACTTTCATCAGAAACATGTGCAATGGAACAACAACACATCTTCAACAAGCTCCAGTCAAGATGTCTAGACATCTTAGAGGACACCTTGCAGAAAAGAACCTCATCACCTGCAGCAACTAGAACATCTTCACAGAAGAAAAATACAACCAACCATTAGTTGTCATCCTTGATCCAATACCAATAATTCTAGATATCCAATGAATGGTATGTTGCACAAACACACACCTTATTAAATGAGCCAGAAAGTAACTCCCAAGATCTCATCCAAAAATAGACAGGATGCCCGTTCTGATACCAATTAAAATTCTGGCATAGCAAATTGCAGATGTCCTAACAACATGTCACGACATTGTTCTCTGCATAAATTTAAAATAAGG
This sequence comes from Lathyrus sativus, assembly GCA_963859935.3. Lineage (NCBI taxonomy): Eukaryota > Viridiplantae > Streptophyta > Magnoliopsida > Fabales > Fabaceae > Lathyrus > Lathyrus sativus. Next base: position 4,667,582 of record OZ012739.1, on the reverse strand, counting down.
GCATAATAATCAAGCTGACACTCTGAATATCAGCAACAAAATCACGACAAATGTTTCAACATATGTTACAACATGTTAATCAATAAGCAAATACTGAACTGTAAATTTACAGAATGATAAATAGCACAAGATATGTTAACCCAAGTCGATTCAATTCACCTACATCTGGGCATTTAATAAAAATTCCATCAGAGTATAATTATAACATGGTATAAAAGAGGCACGTCACATTATCCATGAAACGAAACATAAATAATACCTGCTCATAAAGATATGTAACAAAAGGGGTAAATCTCAACTAAAAACAAAGCATAGCTCTTAAAACCCACATATCAACATTTAGAATAAAGCGGAAATATCTAAAGATTGAATCACTTCATTAACATAAGCATCATATACATCATTCAGCTTAATTCAATTCATCAGTTAAGTTTACAAAACATTCAGCAGCAGATACATACACAGATGTATCTGTCGTACCTCGAAAAATACGATCCTCGCGATGGACGCGGAAAATACTGTTCGAAACAGAGTCGCCACCGAACTTTATTCATTCCAAGGAAGGAATAGGAAAATATCGATAAAACCTTTAAGGAGATAAGAACATGGTCATCGCAACCAATATTCTAGGTTCGGGAGTCGATTACATAGAGGGAAGGTATTAGCACCCTCTACGTCCATTGTACTCAACGGGAACCTCTTGATTCGATTCGCGAGAGAATGTTAATTATGTTTGTTTATCTTCTAAGGAATTGCTTGCTAATGGGAAAATGGGGTAGTTTTAAGATGGGGTGCTCGCCAAGGATTGGGGCCCTTGTGCCTACGTATCTTCACTTGTAAGAAGTGGAAAATGAGAGCATTCGTAGTTCGTGGGACTACGGGAAAAAGAGGGAGTTATGGGGAATGTGCTCGCTAGGATTATTGCAATCCTATACCTACGTACTCTCAACAAATATGAGAGATCAGAGCAGCCGTAGTTCGGCTGACGGTTTGCTAAAAGGTTTGTGTTTGGAATGAACGAGAGTTTAGGTCGCATTCTAACTGCTAAACGTTGGCTTGTCTGCTCGCTAGGGGAGGCTGAAACACAAGTTTGTTATGCGCGGAAGAAGGGACTAAAAAATGTTCTTGGTAAAAGGATTATTTGAATGGTAGGTCGCGCGAGGGCGAGGAATAGTATTTGTAAGTATTGGGATATTTAACTAGAGGTGACGATTACCTGAAGTTCAAGAAAGACTTCTCAGACCCAAGTAATCGGGAGAGTGAACCAAAGACTTAGAGCTTTCTCTTTTTCAACCTCAAAGGCGAAAGGATAGAATTGAATATGGTTTGAATAAGTTGAACGGATGACGATTACTTGAAGCTTAAGAAAGACTTCTCGGACCCAAGTAATCGGGAAAGTGAACCAAAGACTTGGAAGACTTTCTTTTTCATCGCAAAAGGAATTGTTTGAGTGGTGTTTGAAAGATAGGATGCGATTAAGGTATTTTAACAGATGAGGATTACTCGAGGCTTAAGAAAGATTTCTCGGGCCTCAAATAATCGGAAGAGTGAACCAAAGACTTGGAGCTCTCTCCTTTTCTCATCTAATATTATGAAAGATATTTAATATAATTTAGAGTGTATTAATCAGATGACGATTACTCAAAGCTCAAGAAAGACTTCTTGAATTTTAAATAACTGGGAGAGTGAACCAAAGACTTAGAGCTCTCTCTTTTTCATCTATGTGTTTAAGAAAACGGGTTTGAATAAGTTTACCGTTTTTAGAAGGTTTTAGAAGACAATTGTTCGAGCTTAAGAAAGACTTCTCGGACCCAAACAATTGGGAGGGAGAACCAAAGACTTGGGACTCTCTCTTTTTCATCTAATATTGAAATTGTGTTTAAATAGTTGTTAAGTATTTTAGTTTGACTTAAAGAAAATTGTTTGATATGAATCAAGGTTTGAAATTTGCGTGTGGAACGAGCACGGTTGAACTAATGGATAGGAGGTCCTATGGGTATAGGATAAGGTTGACGGTGAGGCTAAAGCACTCGACTTACAAGGAGAGATAGAGGATTTGATATAATCATGTGTTTAAGAAAACTTGAAGGTTAATCGCATCTGTTTTTACTTGACGTTGGATCAAGTTTGGAAGAGAATTTGATTTTAATTTTATATGTGAATTATGTAACGAGCGTCATTGTACAAAGTCCAAGAGGAGGCTATAAGGTCGATGGCGATCATAAAAACAATCGGCTTACAATGGTATTTGAAAATAGGCTTGACATTAAGTCAAGATATTAGTTTGAAAATAATTGGTTTGAGCATGTAAATAACATAAATGTAATTGAGGTCTAATAATAAAGCATGCACAAACATCACACAAAAAGACGTAAATTAAATAAAATGGGGGATAGGTTAATGCTAATTTAAATAATATCCTAATTATCTAAGATTAGTAAAAGGAAAGAAATTAAGCTAAATTATTTTAGATTATTTTAGAATTTAAAGAGAAAATAAATAATTAAGATAATTATTAATTTGAAATAGAAAATAAAATTAAAGTTAAGTATTTTTGTGTTGCCTTAGAATTAAAAGAAAAAAACTAATTTAAACCAATTAATCAAATTAAAATAAATTATTTAATAATATTAATCATTAAGCAAATTAATTATTATTAAATAAAATATTTCGATAAAACTAACTAAATTAATAACAAATCAGAATTTTCTTAACAGAAAAATTAAATAATGTTTTTTTAAAATATTTGCCATGAAAATATATTTAAACTAATAATAAAAAGTTAGTAGAAATAAAAAAAAACCAATGGGCCAGTCTGCTAGATAAAAAAGGGGTGTTAGAAGTGAAATTATTCCCCAGGCCCATGAAGATGATGGTCTGCGTGGGGATTCACGGTGAACCCTCATCTAAACGTAGATCTCAGCCACTGATCTCAACTAAAATCCACTCAACCTCCATCCAAAGGCTAAACACGAAAGGGAGTATGTCAACAATGGTGAGGTTCACGTCCAGGATCCAAGCGGACCACACTTGGGAAGTCCATCGGTTAAAAAAATAAAATTGGGAGAGTAACACCTGCCCTGGTTTAATTGCAAAACGCCTTGGGGGACTGCAAAATCATTGGAAAAAAACTCCCCCTTTTCCTTGAAACACGACAACCAACCTTCATCCTTCCCAAAACAAGTTCTCTTCTCAAAAATAAACCTTCTATCTCTTATTTCTCTCTCTCATCATTATTATCCTACAACACAAACCCTTCTGCTTCACCTCTCAAACGAAATTATCTCAACCAAAACGTATTTGATTTTCCTGGACTCAATCAAAACTTTATCCCCTCCACTCATCTCAAACGAAATTCATGTATCCCATCCCTAAATCTCTAACCCATTTTCACAAATCTAAACCTAAACATATTACTTAAATGTCCTATATTTTCTTCGATTGAAACACAAGCGTGAAAAAGCGTGAAAAAACAATATCTGAAACCGCAAGAAAAACTCAGGGGATTCAATGAAGCCATAGATGAGGTGGTAAAGTAAGTACCTAGTAGACGATTCCGGTGGTGATTCCTCCGTTGGTGTTGAAACAAGCTCAACAGCAAGCCTTCTGTCACTCTTCAGCTGAGCTTCCGCCTTCGGTAAGAGCTTTTTTAGGGTTTTCGCCGCAGAGAAGTTTTAGGTTTTTTCTCTTCTTTTTTTTTCGCCTCCGCTTCTAGGGTTTCTTTTGTGTGCAAAAAAGCCTCCTGCTCCTCTGAAATCCCCCTCTACTTATATCCACAAGAATTAGGGTTACTTGACTTGCTTTGTAGGGCTTCAGAAATCCCTGTACTGCTACGTTTAGGTTTTGTCTGCTATAGATTTGTTTTTATTTGTTTTGATGTTTAAACCTGCGGTGAATTTTCTGTCGCTGATGTTTTTTGCCATTTTTACAAATTAAGTGTGTGGTCCCAATTTCTCATTGTTCTGCTGTTCTGATTAAAACAAGGTGTATACCTAAAATTCTGATTTAAGTAAACAATATGGTAGAATGTGACTCAGTTGGATTTTGAGTCATTTGAATTTGTATTGCTTTGCCTAACTCGTATTCTGACTGTGTCGTACTCTCATGTTGATCTTTTATTTCATGTGTATGTTTTTCAGGTGTACACTTGATGTAAGATCTTTTGCTTAAAGAAAAAGCTTGGATGAGTCACGACAAGGAGGAATTCAAGGACCATGGGTTGATCGGAACCGCTTGAAAGATTCCAAATTCTGACGGCGAGTTTACATTTGAACCGTGAATTAAGTGAGGGGACTGAATCTTAACTTGAGCTTCTAATTTGGTTATGAACTTGTTCATTTATGATGTGAAGTTTTTTTTTTGGAAATAGCTTTGGTTTGGTTGTCGGTATCGTGAACCTGTGAGATGGACGTGGAGTTTGCGGTGAACTGTGATGTTTGGAAAGATGTATTATTTCCTTTTTTCTCAGAGCTGATGTGTGGTGTTTATTGGTGTTGCAGGTTGTAGGACACGGGCTCACAGGCTGGTATGAGCTACTGCGGTTTTGTGTGAAGATAACAGGATGATATGGCTTCAAGTTTTGGAGTAATGGCTGATATGTGTTGGTAGAAATGTAGCAGGCTTTGTCCTGTTGGGTGTTCTTGTTGTGAAAGGAAAATGATAGACTTGTTGCAACAGATGTGGGATAGTAGTGGTATGGTTCTCTTTTTTTGCTTTAAACACAACCACGCTGCAGAGCCTTGGGTTCTGAAGTGGGAATTCGAGTTTTCTGCTTTCTCTACTGTGACCTTTAGTGTGAATGATTTCTCTTGTACATCATTGTTGGTTTGCTTGTATTTACCAACTTTTATCATTTCTTTTCATGTGCATATGGCTTCAAGACGAGGTTCTAGCTTGGCGTCGACACCGTATGGGGTAGCCTGATCAATACTCAGAGATGAGGCAAACAAGGTTCTGAGTTTCTTTACATGTCAATCCTTTTTAATGAAAATTGGCTCGTGCCTCAATTGGATAAGTTTGGGCTTCATATTTATCTTGATCTTGTGATGATCTGTAATGCTTGAATGTCTGCAGGTCTTGGTTACATGTTGCCGTATTGGATGTGGTTCTGAAAAGCTGTGAAAAAAATGAAGGTATTGATGAGGAAAACTTTAGAGACTTTGTTCGTAAATTCATGATTTCATCTTGGGGCTATCTTGAAGGGATTTCACATCTCAGTCCCAACGTTGTGGTGTATTCGAGTTACTCAACACCAACTTTCCGGCTTACCACACTTTCTCGTGACATGGTTGTTAACTACTGCTTGACTATGTGGCCTGAATTTTACACAATATCTGCATTCAAAAATGGATTAGCAACAGGTGAAAACTATGCAGCTCTTTACATTGTGTTAGATAAGCTTTGATAGGATGAATTTCTATTGGTTGGCTCTGTTTAAGCACCATAATAAAACACTTCTTTCCAAAGGCAAAACAATTATCTTCCAATTTCATGCCTTCTGTTGCTAAGCATCGGAATCACGTGTATTCTCTTTTATGCTGCCGAAAAGGTTAGCACGTGACTATTAACGAACTATGACTGTTTTCCCTTGCAGGTCTGAATTTGCTCCCAGAAACAAGAAGGAATGCTAGAGGTTATATTCCCGGTGCTGCGCGTTTTTGGGAGGTGAATTTTGCCACAATATCAAACTTTTGTTGATGACATTAATCCTGATGTCGATGCCACCAACAGACTTTCTTTAGGCTAACGTCGGATGCCACCAACAGACTCTCTTTAGGCTAACGCCGGATGCTAGCTTTGTAATCGCAGCCTCTGTACCATGAGGGATAATGTTATATTTGGAGTGATGTAATCTCCTTACTGAATAATCATTTATCTTTACTTTGAAAATGCACGGGTATCTTTTGATGTAAGCAACATGGAATTTTGTAGTTATGAACTAATGCATTGATCATGAAATTCTAGAACAAGGATGTATACTTATCCTATCAAAAGCCTGACCCAGAAAGTACTAGGCCCTTTATCATGAGACCATTCCATGGCCTGAATTGCAACCCCTTCTTTGTGCACTAATTAATTTGGCCGCAATTTCATTAAGGACTGCCTGGATACTTTGGAACCATTAGCCTAAACTCACCTTAATTTATCATACGAATTGAAAAATGAACTAATACTTAACGCTGCGTTCAGACCTTTTGATCATGCCATAAGTTCTCTGAAGCGAATTTCAATATGACCTGAAACGTGAAAGAATTCCAGTCTTGTATCTTAACATTAACTTAGCCGTATATCCACAAAGCTCGAAACAACCCCTCCAATCACATCTTATAGAAAACAATTGAACCAATTGAAAAAAATTAGGTCACCTCGTACCGTGACTCCAACTTAAAATTGACTCATGCCCTATAATTGAATGTATAAAAGGTCACCGATCCACATAACCACTTGGTATAATGAAATATCAAAAGGTAGGACAAATTTGGGGTATGACAGATGCCCCTATCTAATTGTCTTAAACTTGAGAAAATGAACTGCTGCACGACGTTCATTTAAAGGTGGAAGTCAATTAGATACAAGAAAACCCCAAAATTTTTCAGGTATAGGAATGAAAAGTACCATGAATGGGTTAACAAGATGAATAAGATATGAACGAGATAACCTGACATTCTCTGGGTGGTCGAAGCAGTCCCTTATCCAATAAGGTCCTTCGCGATACCAGAGTAGTATAACCAAGCCTCTTTGGGTGGTCGAAGCTGTTCCTCATTCGTTAAGGTCCTTCGCGATACCAAAGTGGTATCTCTAAACACATGAGATTCTTCGGGTGGTCGAAGCAGCATCTTATCCAATAAGATTCTTCGATGATACCAAAGCAGTATCTCTGAAAACTTGAGATTCTTCGGGTGGTCGAAGCAGCCTCTTATCCAATAAGATTCTTCGATGATACCAAAGCAGTATCTCTAAACACATGAGATTCTTCGGGTGGTCGAAGCAGCATCTTATCCAATAAGATTCTTCGATAATACCAAAGCAGTATCTCTGAAAACTTGAGATTCTTCGGGTGGTCGAAGCAGCCACTTATCCAATAAGATTCTTCGATGATACCAAAGCAGTATCTCTAAACACATGAGATTCTTCGGGTGGTCGAAGCAGCATCTTATCCAATAAGATTCTTCGATGATACCAAAGCAGTATCTCTGAAAACTTGAGATTCTTCGGGTGGTCGAAGCAGCCTCTTATCCAATAAGATTCTTCGATGATACCAAAGCAGTATCTCTGAACACATGAGATTCTTCGGGTGGTCGAAGCAGCCTCTTATCCAATAAGATTCTTCGATGATACCAAAGCAGTATCTCTGAACAAAACTTGAGATTCTTCGGGTGGTCGAAGCAGTACCTTATCCATTAAGGCTCTTCGATGATACCAAAGCAGTATCTCGAACAAAACTTGTTGGGGAATAGTTGAGCCAAAATTCCTATTGGAGGAACAACATTGTGCAAACTCTGTAGGGGGAAAGCCTTCAAAAAAAAACTTTTTAAGATAACCTCCACTTGGGGAGCCATAAGAGCAATAGTTGTTGGGGATTATCATCATCAACTGCCTGGTTGGAGAATGACTTGCTGGGGAGTAGAATTCCCTGAACTCGTGGGGTCTTAACTCTTTTCAGAGTCATATTGCCAACTTCAATGGAGGACTGGCCACGATTCTTGTGACCTGATCCTGGATCCTGCTATGTTGCTATGCAATGTAATGCGTTATGATGCCCAAACATGCAACTAAGATGTAACTGCTAGGGAGTACAAGATGCGTATGAAAATGATGTGCAAATGCTTGAAATTATTATGATATGATGTTGTATGTCATGCTTATGACAATGCAAATGAACAGGTACACTGGGGATAATTCTTGTGGGAATACCACCAGGGACTAGATTTGGTAGTGGCCAAATGAATTTGGACTTTAGTTTTGTGAGGATGCCATCGAGGGTGGACTTTTTATGGTTGCCAATGAAGACTGGACTTTTAGGATGAATTAAAGGCGCCAATTGGAGTGGCTTTTTGTAGTTGCCAATAAAAGATTGAGCTTTCTGTGGGGGATTGATTTCCCCAGTTTAGCTCTTGAACTCGATGCTGGGGGGAACCACATCATATAAACCCTTTAGAAAGGCGAAGCTTTTCATGATGACAAGCTTGGGCAGGTGACGATTAAATCAATGCTTCTACCTGTTGACATTTTTCTTGGAGACCATCTATCCTCCCCACTATCTTCGAACATCAAAACAAGTCCTATACCTTGTCAAAAGTTATATATATATATATATATATATATATATATATATATATATATATATATATATATATATATGTATATATATATATATATGTATATATATATATATATATATATATATATATATATATATATATATATATATATATATATATATATATATATATATATATATATATATATATATATATATATATGTATATATATATAGCTGAAGTTTCGAACATAAATTATCAAAACAAAATTAATTTGCAAACAATCAGATAAAGTAAAAGAGTGAGCACAATTTAATTGAGAAATCTCTCTTTATATTGATTTGACCCTTGAATGGGTAAATATACAAAGATGTAATCCCTTAATGAGGTGATTACAGTGCAAGAAAAACATAATGGCAAAAATCAGAGTTCCTTTGAGTTTCTACACTGCTATAGTCCCTATGACTTTGGAAGTCTTCAACACCTTGCTTCATAGAAAAATGGTCGGATCAATTATGTCTCTTGATTATGTACTAGGGTCAAGTGATCATGCATAATGGATACTTTGCCTTGGAATTTTGCCCTTAACTTTTGCATGGATCGTCCTTTCGGGTTTTCAATCCACCGGGACGCCTTTTTTTGCCTGAGCCGCCCTTTTGGGTTTTCAACTCAGCGGGCCTATTCTTATTTTATCCCTAATTTTTGCCTGAATCGCCCTTTCGGGTTTTCAATCCACCGGGATAGCCAATTTTGCCTAAGTCGCCCTTTCAGGTTTTCGACTTAGCGGCTTTATTATTCCACTTTTTTAGGCAAAGTATTGTTTGACCAAATCTGCATTCACTGGATAAGGTAACTCCTCCCCATCCATGGTTGCGAGCTTTAAGGCACCACCAGAGAATGCTTATGTTACCACATATGGGCCTTTGTAGTTCGGCGTCCATTTTCCCCTAGATTCATTATACATAGCCATGATCCTCTTGAGTACTAAGTCTCCTTGTGCGAATGTCCTGGGATGCACTCTTTTGTCGAAGGCTCTCTTCATTCTCCTCTGATAAAGCTGGCCGTGGCATATGGCTGTCAAGCGCTTTTCCTCAATGAGATTAAGTTCTTCAAACCTCATCTTTACCCATTCGGCTTCATCAAGTTGAGCTTCCATTAAAACCCTCAGCGAAGGAATTTCGACCTCTATTGGGAGAACTGCCTCCATGCCATAAACCAACGAGTAGGGAGTTGTCCCTGTTGAAGTTCGTACTGAAGTACGGTAGCCGTGTAGTGCAAAGGGTAACATCTCGTGCCAATCTTTGTATGTGACCACCATCTTCTGGATGATTTTCTTGATATTTTTATTGGCTGATTCTACGGCTCCATTCATTTTGGGTCTATATGGTGTCGAGTTATGGTGTTCTATTTTAAAACTGACGCACAACTCGTCCATCATTTTGTTGTTGAGATTCAACCCATTATCAGTGATGATGCGGTTAGGCACTCCATATCTGCATATAATGTTGTGTTTCAAGAAGCGAGCGACTACTTGCTTAGTAGCGTTGGTATATGAAGCAGCTTCAACCCACTTGGTGAAATAGTCTATGGCCACAAGTATGAAGCGATGTCCGTTTGAAGCTTTTGGTTCAATCATCCCAATCATATCTATTCCCCACATGGAGAAGGGTCATGGTGAGGTTAAGACGTTCAATGGAGTGGTGGGTACATGAATCTTATTAGAGTATATTTGGCACTTGTGACAAGTTCGGGCATGATGATAACAATCTGCATCCATGGTAAGCCAATAATAGCCCGCTCTCAATATTTTCTTTGCCATGGTATGTCCGTTCGCATGAGTTCCAAAGTAGCCCTCATGAATGTCTTTTAGAATCTGTTCAGCTTCACGTTTCTCCACACATCTAAGCAAAACAGTGTCATAGTTGCGCTTGTACAATACATTTCCGTTGAGGAAGAAGTTGGATGCCAATCTTCGTAAAGTTCTTTTGTCGATACCCAGGGCTCCTTCAGGATATTCGTGTTTTTCAAGATATTGCTTTATATCATAAAACCACGGCTTTTCATCTGCATGTTTATCAGCAGTCAGGAAATGTGCGGGCTCTTCAAAGCGTCGTAAATCAATAGATGGTCTATGATTAGGCCATATCAACTTGTACATGGATGTCAGAGTTGTCAAAGCGTCAACCATTTGATTCTCTTCTCGAGGTATGTGAGCAAAAGTGATATCATCGAATCGGGGAAGCAATTTGGCCACATAATCCCGGTATGAAATTAAATTTTCATGCTTTGTATCCCAATCGCCTCTTATCTGGTAAATTACCAGAGCAGAATCTCCAAACACATCGAGAGTTTTGATTCTCAAGTCAATGGCTTCTTCTAGCCCTAGTATACATGCCTCGTACTCCGCTATATTGTTAGTGCACGGGAAACAGAGTTTGGTCGTAAACGGCAAGTGAAAATTTTCGGGAGATGTAATCACTGCCCCAATTCCGTGTCCATAAGAGTTAGAATCACCATCGAACATAAGAGTCCATCGCTCTCCTGGTTCTGGCCCTTCATCTGGCCCTGACTCCTCGTAATCTTTTGCCATCATGATATCCTCATCTGGAAAGTCAAATCTCAAAGGCTGGTACTCTTCCACAGGCTGGTGGGCCAAATGATCTGCTAACGCACTGCCCTTTATAGCTTTCTGAGTGACGTATTGGATGTCGTATTCAGATAGAAGCATTTGCCACCGGGCTATCCTACCGGTAAGAGCAGGTTTCTCGAAGATGTATTTGATTGGATCCATCTTGGAGATTAAGTATGTGGTGTGCGTCAGCATATATTGTCTGAGTCGTCTAGCAGCCCATGCAAGTGCACAACAAGTTTTCTCAAGCAAAGAGTATCTAGTCTCACAGTCGTTAAATTTTTTACTGAGATAGTATATAGCATGCTCTTTCTTGCATGAATCATCTTGTTGTCCTAATACGCAACCCATGGATTCTTCTAGCACAGTTAAGTACATAATGAGCGGCCTTCCAGGTACTGGTGGTATCAAGACTGGTGGTTCTTGCAAATATTCATTGATCGCATGAAATGCCCCTTAGCATTCATCATTCCATACAACCGGCTGATCTTTCCTGAGTAATTTAAAAATTGGCTTGCAAGTGGCTGTGAGATGTGAAATAAATCTTGCGATATAATTCAACCTCCCTAGAAATCCACGGACCTCCTTTTCGGTCTTTGGTGCAGGCATGTCCTGAATCGCCCTTACTTTATCAGGATCCACCTTAATCCCTTTCTGGCTTACGATAAAGCCCAACAACTTTCCAGACCGCACCCCGAACGTGCATTTGTTGGGATTAAGTCTCAACTTGAACTTCCTCAGTCTGGCGAACAACTTTTCCAGATTACCCAAATGCTACTCTTCAGTCTGGGACTTAGCAATCATGCCGTCAACGTACACTTCGATCTCTTTATGAATCATATCGTGAAAGAGTGTTACCATTGCACGTTGGTATGTTGCCCCAACATTCTTCAACCCAAATGGCATTACCTTGTAACAGAATATGCCCCATGGTGTAATGAACGTGGTTTTTTCCATGTCATCTGGATCCATCTTAATTTGATTGTAACCAGAGAATCCATCCATGAAGGAAAAAACGGAGAACTGAGCCGTATTGTCTACCAACACATCAATATGAGGTAATGGAAAATCATCTTTAGGACTTGCTCTGTTTAAGTCACGGTAATCCACACACATCCGGACCTTTCCATCCTTTTTCGGTACTGGAACGATATTTGCAACCCATTGCGGATATTTGGCCACTGCTAAGAACCCTGCATCAAATGGTTTTCGGACCTCATCTCGGATTTTCAGAGCCATATCGGGACGAGTTTTTCTCAACTTCTGCTTGACGGCATGACAATCTTCTTTGAGTGGCAACTTGTGTACAACGATGTTCGTATCTAGACCAGGCATGTCCTGATACGACCATGCGAATACATCAGCATATTCTCGGAGGAGCCCTACCAGCTTTACCTTGACAGCATCTTGAAGAGACGCTCCAACCTTTATCTCCCTTTTATTTTCTTCTGAACCTAGGTTGATAACCTCGACATCCTCTTTATGCGGCATAATGACCTTCTCTTCTTGCTGCAGCAACCTAGCCAATTCGTTGGGGAGCTCATCCTCGTCTTCCTCATCCGCTCGGTATACTGGACAATCAAAATCATAAAGGCCTATAGCAGTGTCGATATCAAGGACCTCGGTAGTGTCTCTGCATGTTTATGATTTATGCAGCTTATTTAGGAAAGTGAGTGCGTGAAAGAAATGCCATTAATTATGAAAAAGTAGAAAAGAAAATGAGCAAAAATTGCATGCAAATCAAAATTTATTCATGTTAAACATGTTTTGAAACATCAGGGGGGCCCGATACAAAGCTCCACTACGCCTTGGTCAGAGCGTAGGGTTTTGAAAATCAATTAAAACTTTACTTTTGAAGAGGGAAGAATTGGGGTATTTCGATGGTCTTCCAGTTCTTCAATTCTTCACCAGGTTCAGCCTGTCGGATCCAGCTTGCGGAGGCTTCTTTGTCATCAACCTCATCTTCAATTACCATGGCGGAGGTATGATCGAAGACATGCCCAGCGCTCTTGAAAACTTCTGCTACAGGAGGAATCTGCTTCTTGTCATATGCAATTGTCACAGTGTTGGATGAAGGATGGTATCCTAGCCCAAATTTGTCGAACTTTTCAGCCACTTCCACCATTTTTCCCCAGCCTTGGGCGTTCCCTTCGTCTACAACCATCTTAGCCTCTTCATAAGAGGCCATTGCTGATCTTGAACGCTAACTATCTGAAATTCGCTGCACCGCTAATGTATTCACCATTTCAAACGACTGAAAAGGCGTTTCCACCATTTCCCCTTCAACTTCAATGTACCTGAAGGACGTCAAGTGGCTTACCAAAATATCCTCCTCTCCTCCAATCTGAACTACCTTGTCATTACTGACAAATTTTAGCTTTTGGTGAAGGGTGGAGGTAACAACTCCTGCATAGTGAATCCAAGGTCTCCCTAATAGACAGTTGTACCCTGAATAAATATCCATTACTTGGAAAGTAATGGTGAAGACAGTTGGTCCGATTTTTATTGGCAAGTCCACATCGCCAATCACAGCACGCCTAGAACCATCAAAAGCTTTGACTACCAGAGCACTCGGCTTCATGCTAACTCCTTTTACTGGCAATCTCTTCAGGGTGATCTTAGGAAGCACATTTAAAGAAGAACCTGTATCCACTAAGACTCAGGATATCAATGTGTCTTGACACTTGATAGAAATATGGAGAGCTTTATTGTGGTTTCTTTTCTCTGCAGTCAGGTCACCATCATTAAACCCAAGAAAGTTTCTGGTTGTTACGCTAGCTATCACATCATCGAACTGGGCTACGGTGATGTCTTTAGCAATGTGCGCAGCGCTCAACACCTTCATTAAAGATAACCTGTGGGCCTCTGAACTGAGTAACAACGAGAGCATGGAAATTCTGGCAGGAGTCTGGTTTAGTTGATCAATCACTTTATAGTCACTTTTTTTGATGATCTTCAAAAACTCCTCAACTTCCTTTGGCGTAACCGCTGCCTTTGGTGATGATACCTCAACAGGTGGCTCAACACTTGGCAGTTCAACTGTAGTTCTTTATTTATTCCTAGTTGGCATTTCCACTGGTTTGGTGGCAAATAAACGACCACTACGGGTCATCCCACTAGGCCCAACAACTGCATCGCATTTGGCAGTGTCATACTCAATCACTAGTCTCTGTGGCCTCTGTTTAAAAACTTTGGGCTCAGATTCATTGACAGAATACTCTATTACCACCGGAGCTGGTCGTGTTGCTCTTCGTCTATTGACATCATCTTCATCATATGGCATAATCACGGGTGCTGGTCGGGCGGGCCTCTATTGAAAAGCTTCCGAAGGATCATACTGCAAAACTACTGGTGCCGGACGGAATCGCCTAGCATCTGTTTCGTCATACTGAATGTCAATGGCAGACACATTCAAATCTCTACGTTCTATCTGTATTATCCCATGCTCTAAGAACCTTTGCAAATGTTTTTTCACCAATTCATCAGTCAAATTCTCCGCTTTTTTTTTGGGGAATCATCCCACTTCTCTTCAATTGTTCTCCAATAACGGCCATCGGAGTACGGACATCTTCAACATTTGTAATTAGTCTCAAACCACTACTCTCTTCCACAACATTGACAAAAGGACCTCCATGTTTAGGTAACGGATCCTTCGTAATATTGGCACCTCTAGGTGTAAAAGTGAGATCTTTGGACTCTATCAAGTCTTGCACCCTGTTTTGAAACGCATAGCAGTTGTCTATGGAGTGTCCAGGGGCTCCCTTATGAAACTCGCAATGGGCATTCGCATCGTACCCAGGGGGTATGGAAAGATTGCTGGACGTAAATCTCGCAACATTAAGTGTCCACTCTGATTTAGCTGAGCAAAAATCTGTCCATATGACATAGGCAACGGGTCAAGTTGTCTTCTTGGCTGTCTCGGCCTTTACTGTCTTTGAGCCGGAGCATTCTGATATTGCGGTGGAGGAACTCTCTGATAATTCTGCTGCTGATTCTGCTGTTGAGCTGGCTGTTGATAAGGAGCATGGGCTACTGCAGCTACTTGTGGATATTGGATGTACACTGGAGCTCTATCTCCTCGTCCTCTCATCACGGCATTAGTTTCATCTTCCCTTTTCTTCACAAAAGGCTTTCTTCCTCCATTCATTGGGACTGCAGCCTTGTTCTTTTTCAAAGTGCTCTCGATTCTTTCACCTACTGACACCACTTCAGCAAAGTTAGGGAAACTAGACCCAAGCATGCGATCCAAGTACTGAGGTTGTAGAGTTCCCATAAACATGTCAGTTAACTCCTTAGTCAGCAATGGTGGTTGAACACGGGCAGCCAACTCCCTCCACCTTTGGGCATACTCTTTAAATGACTCATTGTTACGTTGAGTCATATCTTGCAGCTGCGTGCGATTCGGTGCCAAATCAGTATTATACTGATAATGTTGTGAAAACGCATCTGCTAGATCTCTCCACGTACTGATTTGTCCTTTTTCTAACTGCATATACCATTCCAATGATGCCCCACTGAGGCTATCTTGGAAGTAATGTATTAAGATCAAGTCGTTATCAATGTGAGCCGCCATCTTGCGACAGTACGCTCTCAGATGGGTTTTGGGGCAGCTGACCCCCTTGTACTTCTCAAAGTCTGGGACTTTGAATTTCTTCGGTATCACCAATCCTGGAACTAGGCACATGTCAACAGCATCCAGCCCTGGAGTCTTTTTGATTTCCAATGACTTGATTTTCTCTTCAACAGTTCGTAGTCTATCTGCAGCAAGGTCATTAGTAACCCCCATATTGTGTTGAGGAGGAGGTGGTGGAGGCTGGTAGAAAGCATCATATTGTTCATCCATGTCTGCTTCAGAGCCCTGACGCGCAGAAGTGGAACGGTCGACAAGGTCCACGTGGGGAGTTTTAACAATCCCAGAAGTTCCTATATTGTCAGCCGCCTTCTTGGCATCAGCAAAAGTCTCAGCAATGTTTTCTTTTTGGGCTAATGTCAGCATTGTCTCTAGTAGCTGGTCCATCTTCATCTTGAGAGCGTCGATGTCACCTCTCATGGTGTTCTGAGTCTCTTCCATCTGTTCCAACGTCATTTGGTAATTGCGTCGAGTTTCGTAACGATGTCGAATAGTCAGCTTAGATCAAATCTGGTGGACGCAAAGGGTAGAAATTTAGAATCGTGCGGTGTTGAAAAAAAAAGGATGTGTACCATGATATGCATTTGCTTTTCAAGGAATTCTCGAATTAATTGCTTAACATACACAAGAACATTGAAAACAAGTTAAACCACATTCATTCATAGAAGGATAATATTCATGTGATACAAAAAGGAAGATCATTCAAAATACAGCCCATAATGTTTAATTAATAAGAATAAATGAACTTCAAACTCTTGGCCTTTGGGACTCACATTCTTCTAACTCTTCTTTAAACCTGCTCAACATGGCCTTGCACGTGCACAGAAAGTCACAGATACCGTGGGGAGTAGAATCATCCATCGCTTCCACAACGTCCCTGTGCTTCCAAACCAGATCCTTGGTCAACCAATTGCAGAACTCGATTAGACCGTTGAGTTTGTTGCGATACATGTCTCGGTCAGCTATTAGTATATGGATAGACCTCTCATATCCCCTAAAATCACTAGCCGTTTTCTCTCTTGCAGCAGACCATATGGCTTTATCTGCTAGGACATCTTTTATTTGCTGCTTCAAGTCAGCTGCATAGTTCTTGACAGAGTTTAACTCTATGCACACCTTGTCCCAGTCAGCAGGCTTAACCTGAGCAACCTTTAAAACCCCTTCTTTGAGCCTGCGTTCCTCTATTTCAGCAGCTCTAGACTGGCGTAAAGCAGTGTCCATCTTATGGATTTCTGCTCCCATCTCCTCTCGGATTGTCTTGTTTCTTTTGGTAGCCGCAAGCCAACAGTCTTCATTTTGAACACATTTCCTCCTAACCCTGTCTAGCTCTTATTTCATCCCCCTCACCTTGCTATCAGACTGATCAAGACATACCTTAACCTTTTTCTTTCGATGCTCTTCTTCATCAGCTTTCTTCCCTACTGCCTCTAACTGGGTGTTCTTGCGCTGGAGCTCCCACTTCATATCATTTTTCTCTCTGGTGACTTCTTGAAGTCTCACCTCAAGGTTCTCATTCTCTTTCAACAATTTGGCTATCGTAGCTTTGAGGTCTTCAGCTTCTTCTATTGGAATATGAGTAGGTTTAGGTTCAGGCACATGCTCATATACCTTTTCTTTAAAAGGCATCTTGACCTCATTGGCCCTCTTCCTAACCCATACAAAGTAAGGCTATTTAGTTATACCATTTCTTCTTCCCAATTCATTTCTTCCTTTCTTCTTAATAGTCTCCCAAGCTCTTGTAATCTTTCTAAATAAATCAGGGTTCTCAGACCCTAAGTCGTGCATCAAGAAGGCTTCAAGGTCATTTTTCTCAGGAGGTGCTACCATAGGGTACCCAAGCTGCCTAACGGATAACATCGGATTAGAATTAATACAGCCTCGAGTTCCTATTAGCGGGATATTGGGAAATTCACCGCAACTAGTGATAACTTCCTCAAAGTCTTGTGAATACCAAGAGAGATCAGCGGATCTAAGCGACACCATTCTTTGAGCCCAACTATCATCAGCTCGATCGACAAATGGTCCTTTAGTAGGCATGTGCAAATGCAACCACTGGTACAAGAGAGGGGCGCAACAAACAATGGATCCACCTTTCATGTCACTCCTCTAACTCAAGTAATAGAAGACATCAGCCAGAAGGGTTGGCATAGGATTTTTGGTTAAGAAAGCATGAATAGCCGTCACGTCTACAAAATCATCTATGTTAGGGAATAAAATGATTCCATAAATAGCTAAAGCCACCACTGTATAGCAAGCATCCCAACTTTGGGCCTTAATAAGTGCATCAGCTTTGTTTATAAGGAACTTGAGAGGAAGTCCTTTAACTCCACCTTTAGCCTTCCAATTATCAGTGATGTCCTTCTTATGCATGTGAAGCGCATCAGCAATTACTTTGTCTTCTAAATCTTCTTTCACTCCTACAAATGGCAACTTATCCTTCATAGGAATACCCACTAGTTTCTCAAATTCTTCCAATGTTGGCGCTAGCTGAAAATCTTGAAACGTGAAACACCTTAAAGGAGAATCATAAAACTGGGCCAAAGTGATAAGTGCCTTAGAATCCACATCTTGCATTAACAGGCGAATAATCCTGCCATAATCCTTTGTAAAGTTAATTCTGAATACAGCAGGGATACGAGAAACCAAACCGCGCAAGTCTTCCAATTTCGGTCTCTTGAAGTTATAAGGAAGTGGGCACCTGACGTTGCTTCCCATAATTCCTGTATGTTGACAATATAATTCTTAAATTCCCTGAAAATCAAAATGTAAAGTTATGATATGAGTATGATGCAGATGCAAGGACGGAAGTAACCAAAACAAATCTGAAGTTAAAAGTTCTCTGATTCCTGAAATCCCATGGGTAGGTTCTATACGGGTAAGTGCCTAGAGTCATAGGTCCTTCAAAAATATTATTGCTAAGGTGAAGATTCATCCAAAAATAATACCTATGAAAGAGTCTTTTCTAGGTGAGGTTTTCGTGTCGTCCCACGAGAAAGACTCCTCGTGAGCCTCTACTGCACAACCAGCGAGTCTAAGGTTTCTTAAAGGGACCTCAGAGTCATAGATCGAGGTTGAAAATATCATTGTCAAAATAACGATACGTTCAAGGGATCTCATCTGATTGGGGCGTTCGCATCAACCCATAAAGGAGTGATCCTCATGAGTTAATACTACCAACCACCATGGAAAAGGGGTAAACGGTCCTTAGAGCTATAGATTCAACCTAAAAAATACTACTGCCATGGCAAAGACTCACCACGACAATAACATCCTTAGGGAATCAACTCTAAGCGGGGCTTTCGCTTCCTCCCAACGAGAAAGACTCCTCGCGGGATTCCACTACACAACCACCATTCTAATCCTATATTTTTTCTCGGACTCGGGTGTAGAGCTATCTCCCAAAATCAGAGAACCCCAATAGTGTCATAAGCAATAATAAGATATATAAAAGCAAACAGGTAAATAGCAAATAAATAAGACAAGCAAACAAATAAAAGAAAATTCACAAACAAGCGTATCTAACTCTTGCAAGTTAGGCTTGACTCTCTCTAGCATAGGGCTATGCATCTGTCCCCAGCAGAGTCGCCATCTGTCGTACCTCGAAAAATACGATCCTCACGATGGACGCGGAAAATACTGTTCGAAACAGAGTCGCCACCGAACTTTATTCATTCCAAGGATGGAATAGGAAAATATCGATAAAACCTTTAAGGAGATAAGAACATGGTCATCACAACCAATATTCTAGGTTCGGGAGTCGATTACATAGAGAGAAGGTATTAGCACCCTCTACGTCCGTTGTACTCAACGGGAACCTCTTGATTCGATTCGCGAGAGAGAGTTAATTATGTTTGTTTATCTTCTAAGGAATTGCTTGCTAATGGGAAAATGGGGTAGTTTTAAGATGGGGTGCTCGCCAAGGATTGAGGCCCTTGTGCCTACGTATCTTCACTTGTAAGAAGTGGAAAATCAGAGCATTCGTAGTTCGTGGGACTACGGGAAAAAGAGGGAGTTGTGGGGAATGTGCTCGCTAGGATTATCGCAATCCTATACCTACGTACTCTCAACAGATATGAGAGATCAGAGCAACCGTAGTTCAGCTGACGGTTTGCTAAAAGGTTTGTGTTTGGAATGAGCGAGAGTTTAGGTCGCATTCTAACTGCTAAACATTGGCTTGTCTGCTCGCTAGGGGAGGCTGAAGCACAAGTTTGTTATGCGCGGAAGAAGGGACTAAACAATGTTCTTGGTAAAAGGATTATTTGAATGGTAGGTCGCGCGAGGGCGAGGAATAGTGTTTGTAAGTATTGGGATATTTAACTAGAGGTGACGACTACCTGAAGTTCAAGAAAGACTTCTCGGACCCAAGTAATCGGGAGAGTGAACCAAAGACTTGGAGCTCTCTCTTTTTCAACCTCAAAGGCAAAAGGATAGAATTGAATATGGTTTGAATAAGTTGAACGGATGACGATTACTTAAAGCTTAAGAAAGACTTCTCGGACCCAAGTAATCGGGAAAGTGAACCAAAGACTTGGAACACTTTCTTTTTCATCGCAAAAGGAATTGTTTGAGTGGTGTTTGAAAGATAGGATGCGATTAAGGTATTTTAACAGATGAGGATTACTCGAGGCTTAAGAAAGATTTCTCGGGCCTCAAATAATCGGAAGAGTGAACCAAAGACTTGGAGCTCTCTCCTTTTCTCATCTAATATTATGAAAGATATTTAATATAATTTAGAGTGTATTAATCGGATGACGATTACTCAAAGCTCAAGAAAGACTTCTTGAATTTTAAATAACTGGGAGAGTGAACCAAAGACTTAGAGCTCTCTCTTTTTCATCTATGTGTTTAAGAAAACGGGTTTGAATAAGTTTACCATTTTTAGAAGGTTTTAGAAGACAATTGTTCAAGCTTAAGAAAGACTTCTCGGACCCAAACAATTGGAAGGGAGAACCAAAGACTTGGGACTCTCTCTTTTTCATCTAATATTGAAATTGTGTTTAAATAGTTGTTAAGTATTTTAGTTTGACTTAAAGAAAATTGTTTGATATGAATCAAGGTTTGAAATTTGCGTGTGGAACGAGCACGGTTGAACTAATGGATAGGAGGTCCTATGGGTATAGGATAAGGTTGATGTCGAGGCTAAAGCACTCGACTTACAAGGAGAGATGGAGGATTTGATATAATCATGTGTTTAAGAAAACTTGAAGGTTAATCGCATATGTTTTTACTTGACGTTGGATCAAGTTTGGAAGAGAATTTGATTTTAATTTTATATGTGAAGTACGTAACGAGCGTCATTGTACAAAGCCCAAGAGGAGGCTATAAGGTCGATGGCGATCATAAAAACAATCGGCTTACAATGGTATTTGAAAATGGGCTTGACATTAAGTCAAGATATTAGTTGAAAATAATTGGTTTGAGCATGTAAATAACATAAATGTAATTGAGGTCTAATAATAAAGCATGCACAAACATCACACAAAAAGACGTAAATTAAATAAAATGGGGGATAGGTTAATGCTAACTTAAATAATATCCTAATTATCTAAGATTAGTAAAAGGAAAGAAATTAAACTAAATTATTTTAGATTATTTTAGAATTTAAAGAGAAAATAAATAATTAAGATAATTATTAATTTGAAATAGAAAATAAAATTAAAGTTAAGTATTTTTGTGTTGCCTTAGAATTAAAAGAAAAAAACTAATTTAAACCAATTAATCAAATTAAAATAAATTATTTAATAATATTAATCATTAAGCAAATTAATTATTATTAAATAAAAGATTTTGGTAAAACTAACTAAATTAATAACAAATCAGAATTTTCTTAACAGAAAAATTAAATAATGTTTTTTTGAAATACTTGCCATGAAAATATATTTAAACTAATAATAAAAAGTTAGTAGAAATAAAAAAAACCAATGGGCCAGTCTGCTAGATAAAAAAAGGGTGTTAGAAGTAAAATTATTCCCCAGGCCCATGAAGATGATGGTCTGCGTGGGGATTCACGGTGAACCCTCATCTAAACGTAGATCTCAGCCACTGATCTCAACTGAAATCCACTCAACCTCCATCCAAAGGCTAAACACGAAAGGGAGTATGGCAACAATGGTGAAGTTCACGTCCAGGATCCAAGCGGACCACACTTGGGAAGTCCATCGGTTAAAAAAAAATGGGAGAGTAACACCTGCCCCGGTTTAATTGCAAAACGCCTTGGGGGACTGCAAAATCATTGGAAAAAAACTCCCCCTTTTCCTTGAAACACGACAACCAACCTTCATCCTTCCCAACACAAGTTCTCTTCTCAAAAATAAACCTTTTATCTCTTATTTCTCTCTCTCTCATCATTATTATCCTACAACACAAACCCTCCTACTTCACCTCTCAAACGAAATTCTCTCAACCAAAACGTATTTGATTTTCCTGGACTCAATCAAAACTTTATCCCCTCCACTCATCTCAAACGAAATTCATGGATCTCATCCCTAAATCTCTAACCCATTTTCACAAATCTAAACCTAAACATATTACTTAAATGTCCTATATTTTCTTCGATTGAAACACAAGCGTGAAAAAACGTGAAAAAACAATATCTGAAACCGCAAGAAAAACTCAGGGGATTCAATGAAGCCACAGATGAGGTGGTAAAGTAAGTACCTGGTAGATGATTCCGGTGGTGATTCCTCCGTTGGTGTTGAAACGAGCTCAACAACAAGCCTTCTGTCACTCTTCAGCTGAGCTTCCGCCTTCGGTAAGAGCTTTTTTAGGGTTTTCGCCGCAGAGAAGTTTTAGGTTTTTTCTCTTCTTTTTTTTCCGCCTCCGCTTCTAGGGTTTCTTTTGTGTGCAAAAAAGCCTCCTGCTCCTCTGAAATCCCCCTCTACTTATATCCATAAGAATTAGGGTTACTTGACTTGCTTTGTAGGGCTTCAGAAATCCCTGTACTGCTACGTTTAGGTTTTGTCTGCTATAGATTTGTTTTTATTTGTTTTGATGTTTAAACCTGCTGTGAATTTTCTGTCGCTGATGTTTTTTGCCAATTTTACAAATTAAGTGTGTGGTCCCAATTTCTCATTGTTCTGCTGTTCTGATTAAAACAAGGTGTATACCTAAAATTCTGATTTAAGTAAACAATATGGTAGAACGTGACTCAATTGGATTTTGAGTCATTTGAATTTGTATTGCTTTGCCTAACTCGTATTTTGACTGTGTCGTACTCTCATGTTGATCTTTTATTTCATGTGTATGTTTTTCAGGTGTACACTTGATGTAAGCTCTTTTGCTTAAAGAAAAAGCTTGGATGAGACACGACAAGGAGGAATGCAAGGACCATGGGTTGATCGGAACCGCTTGAAAGATTCCAAATTCTGACGGCGAGTTTACATTTGAACCGTGAATTAAGTGAGGGGACTGAATCTTAACTTGAGCTTCTAATTTGGTTATGAACTTGTTCATTTATGATGTTAAGTTTTTTTTTTGGAAATAGCTTTGGTTTGGTTGTCGGTATTGTGAACCTGTGAGATGGACGTGGAGTTTGCGGTGAACTGTGATGTTTGGGAAGATGTATTATTTCCTTTTTTCTCAGAGCTGATGTGTGGTGTTTATTGGTGTTGCAGGTTGTAGGACACGGGCTCACAGGCTGGTATGAGCTGCTGCGGTTTTGTGTGAAGATAACAGGATGATATGGCTTCAAGTTTTGGAGTAATGGCTGATATGTGTTGGTAGAAATGTAGCAGGCTTTGTCCTGTTGGGTGTTCTTGTTGTGAAAGGAAAATGATAGTCTTGTTGCAACAGATGTGGGATAGTAGTGGTATGGTTCTCTTTTTTTGCTTTAAACACAACCACGTTGCAGCACCTTGGGTTCTGAAGTGGGAATTCGAGTTTTCTGCTTTCTCTACTGTGACCTTTAGTGTGAATGATTTCCCTTGTACATCATTGTTGGTTTGCTTGTATTTACCAACTTTTATCATTTCTTTTCATGTGCATATGGCTTCAAGACGAGGTTCTAGCTTGGCGTCGACACCGTATGGGGCAACCTGATCAATACTCAGAGATGAGGCAAACAAGGTTCTGAGTTTCTTTACATGTCAATCCTTTTTAATGAAAACTGGCTCGTGCCTCAATTGGATAAGTTTGGGCTTCATATTTATCTTGATCCTGTGATGATCTGTAATGCTTGAATGTCTGCAGGTCTTGGTTACATGTTTCCGTATTGGATGTGGTTCTGAAAAGCTGTGAAAAAAATGAAGGTATTGACGAGGAAAACTTTAGAGACTTTGTTCGTAAATTCATGATTTCATCTTGGGGTTATCTTGAAGGGATTCCATATCTCAGTCCCAACGTTGTGGTGTATTCGAGTTACTCAACACCAACTTTCCGGCTTACCACACTTTCTCGTGACATGGTTGTTAACTACTGCTTGACTATGTGGCCTGAATTATGCACAATATCTGCATTCAAAAATTGATTAGCAACAGGTGAAAACTATGCAGCTCTTTACATTGTGTTAGATAAGCTTTGATAGGATGAATTTCTATTGGCTGGCTCTGTTTAAGCACCATAATAAAACACTTCTTTCCAAAGGCAAAACAATTATCTTCCAATTTCATGCCTTCTATTGCTAAGCATCGGAATCACGTGTATTCTCTTTTATACTGCCGAAAAGGTTAGCACGTGACTATTAACGAACTATGACTGTTTTCCCTTGCAGGTCTGAATTTGCTCCCAGAAACAAGAAGGAATGCTAGAGGTTATATTCCCGGTGCTGCGCGTTTTTGGGAGGTGAATTTTGCCACAATATCAAACTTTTGTTGATGACATTAATCCTGATGTCGATGCCACCAACGGACTTTCTTTAGGCTAACGTCGGATGCCACCAACGGACTCTCTTTAGGCTAACGCCGGATGCTAGCTTTGTAATCGCAGCCTCTGTACCATGAGGGATATTTTATATTTGGAGTGATGTAATCTCCTTACTGAATAATCATTTATCTTTACTTTGAAAATGCACGGGTATCTTTTGATGTAAGCAACATGGAATTTTGTAGTTATGAACTAATGCATTGATCATGAAATTCTAGAACAGGGATGTATACTTATCCTATCAAAAGCCTGACCCAGAAAGTACTAGGCCCTTTATCATGAGACCAGTCCATGGCCTGAATTGCAACCCCTTCTTTGTGCACTAATTAATTTGGCCGCAATTTCATTAAGGACTGCCTGGATACTTTGGAACCATTAGCCTAAACTCACCTTAATTTATCATACGAATTGAAAAATGAACTAATACTTAGCGCTGCGTTCAGACCTTTTGATCATGCCATAAGTTCTCTGAAGCGAATTTCAATATGACCTGAAACGTGAAAGAATTCCAGTCTTGTATCTTAACATTAACTTAGCCGTATATCCACAAAGCTCGAAACAACCCCTCCAATCACATCTTATAGAAAACAATTGAACCAATTGAAAAAAAGTAGGTCACCTCGTACCGTGACTCCAACTTAAAATTGACTCATGCCCTATAATTGAATGTATAAAAAGGTCACCGATCCACATAACCCCTTGGTATAAGGAAATATCAAAAGGTAGGACAAATTTGGGGTATGACAGTATCACGAAAGAATCAAAACAATTCCTAACTACCCAGTGTTACATATCAGAGCCATCTGACCAAAAAGAAATGAAGACAGGCTTCACAAAGGACCTCCAGCATCCTACTCTGCAATGCCTCATAGAGCATTATAAAACAGCAGAAGGGTGAGAAATATTACCATAACAAACAATGCATAAAATTATATATATCATAAACACAATTATAACATGCACGCAATTCACATTTCTCACCACAACTTGTCACAATACATCACAATGTACACGCACATAATCAAGCACATTCACTAATTCATGCTTCACAATTCATAGCATTTCACATAAACATTTACAACTATGTTCAATTCACCCAAACATCATATAAAGATGATAATGCAACTCATAGAGACCGACTCACGACTCTATGCAGATGCAAATGCGGTACCGACTCATTTAGCAGGTTCAATTGAAGAACCAAAATGGAACCATCGCTCGTTACAGAAGTTACTCCCCGTCAGGCCTACGATGTTCACCCATCGCTCACACCTCACATGGGCACACGATGTTTCAGGATTGCTCACACCCCACACGGGCACACAATCCGGTTGCTCACACCCCACAAGGGCACACAACTGTTCTGCAGATTCTCCACGGAATCAAAATAAACCATCGCTCACACCTCACAAGGGCACACGATCGTTTCTGCAGATCCTCCTAGGGATCAAAGTAACCAAACCATATCTCACACCCCACAAGGGCACACGAGGTTTATGCAGATCCTACGCGGGATCAGACACACAAGAATGCAATCATGATGCTACACATGCAACACGACTCAATACACTCTTAAAATGCACACATGTTTACAAACATATTCAAGCATTCTTCACATCATACAAGTACATACAATTATGCACATTCACATCAATATCACCATGCAATTCCATTTAATTCGAACAATTGCACAAAATTGCTAAACGACCACATTACACATTCCACAATTCACAATCTAGGATTCACGCCATACGGCTACCCACAACACAATGTAACTCGGCATAATCGATGCCTCGAGCAAGGAAATAATCAAAGTTAAGTCAGAAATCCGACCACGGATGGAAACATTAAAGAAAACACAACCTGCCACGCTCGCTACTCTGCTCGCTTAGCGAGCTCCTAGCGAGTATTCGCTACTTGTTCGCCTAGCGAACAAGTTCACGAAGGCAAACAGAAGCCTCTGACTTCGTTCGCTACCTCGCTCGCTCAGCGAACCCCTAGCGAACCTTCGCTACCCCCATTCGCTACCAGCGAACACCACAACATGCATTATGTCCAAGTCTGGGATCGTTCGCAACCTATTTGCTACTGCTCGCTTAGCGAACGTTCGCGACCAGCTCGCCTAGCGAACATGCTAGCGAGTGTCTGCGAACTCAGAATTTACCCACTGTTCTTCCACTCCAAAACTCTTGGATTCACCCGATTAAGTCCCAACTCATTCCAGCACTTTAGCCTAACATCACCCGACATAAATGCTACTACTTAATCTCAGTTTTACCAACAAAACTCGGGTTCTATCGATTAAATCCATATTATGCCCTAGAATGAAAAATGAGTAAAACTCTCCCCAATCCAAAACAAAACCAACAAGAACACACATAATCATACACATTGCAAGAATAATAAAGTTTCACACCCTTACCCGATTAATCGAAAACTTAGAAGTTGATTCTTGATGATTCTAGGTTTTTCTCCTCTTCCTGCTCTTTTCTCTTCTCTTCCTTTCTTTCTCTTCTTTTTCTTTCCTTTTAGTTTCTACTCTCTCTATTCTATCTCTTTCCACTTATACTCTTTCTATTCTATTTCTCTCAAAATAACTACTAATCAAGGATTATCTAAAACACCCTCTAATTAATTCTCAAAACTCTCCAAATAATAAAATACCATAACATACACACATAACATATTATCACATAATTCCACAATAAAATAACAATTTAACCAAATAAATTAAAAGACT
Source organism: Lathyrus sativus (assembly GCA_963859935.3). Classification (NCBI taxonomy): domain Eukaryota; kingdom Viridiplantae; phylum Streptophyta; class Magnoliopsida; order Fabales; family Fabaceae; genus Lathyrus; species Lathyrus sativus. The sequence goes on along the minus strand of OZ012739.1, from coordinate 4,640,463 downwards.
CAACAAAATAATGGGAAATTCAGAATCGGGGCGTTACAACAAAGCCAAGAAGAAGAATCCACTATCAGTAGTATAATTTCATGTAAGCAACCTCAAGTTTACAGTAAACAGCCTCCGGTTTACCTATCACTACCCAATAAAAACTTTATCTAAGAACTCCATCCTAGATAAGAGAAACCTATCTCACTCCCTTAATTACCTCCTGTGATATCTAACAGTTACAATCGACAACAACTGCATCATCCTACTCGAAAGACCCCTCTATCAATGTAAAGTTCAGCCAAGCCACCTTGACTAACAATCCTCCTCGAATTTTATTGGGTTTGCTTCAAATCTTCATCCAAGAACAATATAAAATTCATTACCTTAAGACTTCTGAATCTGTATAAACATCCGTGTCTACCACAATGTATCCAATTGATACAAATGGAGACTTACAACACAAGAAAGCCTACGACTCTCAAAACCCTAAACTCTTATTTCCCTTTACAAAAGTGTTACAAAGGATTCATTTTTCAGCCCTAGGTCTAAGTCTTGTTTTATAACCTTCAGCTATCTTGGGCTTTAAATCTTTTGTCCTTGATCCACTGCTAAACACGCCATGAATCTTGGAACAGATTTAAAATCAAAACATGTTATATCTGCCCAGATGTCGAGTCTTCATGCTGGGACATTTCATTCGACATTTTGTTCTTTGGAAAAATTCTCCATGTTGGATCATCTTGTTCTTCATCAAGTTTTACCAAAATTTAGTCAAACCTCGGGAGATTTCAATAATTTTCAACTTGTAAATCAATTTGGGATGAGGTTTAAAGCGTTGGGTAGATGAAATAGAGACCTATAAATTTTTTTTAGGGATAAAATATTTTTGATGATGATTTCATTGACGTTTTCGGGGTTGAAGCAGATGAAAATCATACTAGAAGTTTTCAAAAAACAACTACTTTTTAGTAACGCCTTTGTGCATAGTTTTGATCATAACCTTCAACTCATAAATCATTGGGGGACGGGGTTTGAAGCGTTGGGTAACTTAAACAAAGGGTTATAACACTTTTTTAGGAAAAAATATTTTTTACGATTTTATCAGAAGTCGGTAGTAGATGGGAAAAAAGTTTATGAGGTGACGAATATGGTCGAGGCTCGTATTGAAAAATTATTTGATGTTTTGTGAATGATTGAGAGGGTGTGTTTGATTATATCTCTGGTAGTTTAGAATGATCTTCTGATGCAGATTCCTCAAGAAGCTCTTCATTAGTTCTTAATGAATATATTTCTGCAAACTTGAATAGATGTTAGATAGTCCAATTGTTCTTTAAATACTTTGTTATCATCAAACCCCAAGGGAAAAGGTATTAACCAATTTTTTTCCAACATAAACTGCAACATCTTAGTGGTTAATTTCAGATATCAGAGGTAGTAATGATCATTGTTCGTGATCAGAGGTTAAAAATGGAGTTTAGTGTTAGAATCAGGGCAGTTGTTTGGTGAAAGTTGTATGAAATTTATTAATGAGAAAACTGCCAAAGCTAACACACACACAGTTACAATCTTTGACCGTCATAGACACACTTTTAGTGTAGAAGAGACAATGGACCATAATGAGGAGATACCAAAGAGATATGATCAAGTCGAACTAATTAGAGGTTGGTGCGACTGTGGAAAGTTTCAATCCTTTCGTATGCCTTGCTTTCATGTTATTGTGACATGTTTATATGCTCTTCGGGACCCTTCCAAGCATCTATTCGTTGTTTACAAAGTCATAAATGTATTTAATGTGTAATACAATAGCTTCCAGGTGGTAGCAATGGAGAAATATTGGCCTACATATGAAGGGGGGCATAGTTTGGCATAACAAAATATGCGAAGGAACAAAAAGGGTGACCCTAACAGTACGTGTATTAGAACCGAAATGGATTCGACTAACAAAATGGTAAGATTATGTGGTATATGTCACTAGCCTAGACACATACATAAACGTTGTCCTAATCTTGGAACAAGTCCTACGGCATAACTTTTGTAGGCACTCTTGATAGTAATTTATTTATTTTTATCCATGAAATTTCATATTGAATACAACTTCCGATTACAACAAAACAAACACAAATACGCCTAAAACAACAACGTGAAGAACAAATAAATGGACTTATCACTGGAACATATCTAAGAGATTACAATCATCAAAACAATATCATTTAGTCCATACATCATAACACGAACATCAATGTTAGTTTTAATTGACTCATACATACATTGTGCTTCATTATTCTCATTTGCAATATTGAACACCGAAACAAGTCTATCAATTCTTCTAATTTTTTTTTTACCATTTTTAATTTCTCCGTCTAACCAACATATCAAGTTCATCTTAGGATGCTCGAAAGTCTGGATATTCCAAAAGTCAGATCTTCATTGGAGGCTTAAGAATCGAATAACAAACATAATCATCTCTTTTAATAATCGTTAGAAAAATTGAAAAAAAACTTTAGAGTGAAATTAGAATATGTGTGGAAAATTGTGGGGAATGAAAGTCATATTTACAAAAAAAAAAATGGGAATATACATAAACGTCTATTGGCGCTTCCTCTTTGTCCTACAACGTAGGCGCCAATAGGACAACCGCATTGGTAGTGCATGCGCCAATGACAATGAAAACTCATTATATGTATTTTTTTAGTGCATGCGTCAATCTGTTTAGCGCCTCTTCTTTCCTGCAAAAAAATATTTTTTTTTTTTTTAAATATAGGTACTTTGATATATTGTGGAAAAAAATAGTTATTGTGATTAAAAAAATTCAGTAAAGGCATCCATTAAAATTTTCCTCTCGTGTGTTTCTTTCATCTCCATTCAATCTTACCATTGAGTGGAAAAATATTATATGAATATTAATATAAAAAGTTAGAATGGTTTGAAAAAAAAATTAAAATTGTTTTTGGTTATTTTATAAGAAAAAAGTATAGTTTATTTTATTGCTTTACAAGACTTTTGTGCCATCCTTTAAAAATCTTTATCTTTTAATATTTATAAGTAACTTTATGTCTTGTAGTTTTCTAGAATATATATATTAAAATCTTCAAACTATACAAAAAATAATTATTTTATTAGTTTTAATGTTTTTATTATTTTTATAGTAAAATCTCGAGAAAGTATAAGAGAAAATTCGAAAGGGTGTTCATGATTTAATAGATGGAGTGGAGTTTTTTTTTCTTGTCAATAGTTATAGATTATTTAAAAAAAATTATCCGCATTAATTTTTGTATTAATATTATTTGAATATATTATCTTTTCTTGATCACATGTTATTATTGTAATTAAAATGTAAAATAAATTTGTAAATAACAACAAAATAAAAAATTTAATATTATTATACGTTTCTTACAATATCATGATTTATGCAATGGATACTATGATTTGTCTTTTTGTACCCAAAAAAATGTAATGTTTGTCTATTGTCTAGTTTTAAGTGTCAATGTTGACCTAAACAACTATATAAAATTATAAAGGTTACAAGCCAATTTTGTTGCTCTTTTTCATACTTGAACTTGAAGCATTGCGCAATTTTTTATTCAATGTCTCGATTTGAGTTGTTTCTCATTTCTATTTATTTATTTTTTTAATTGTTACCCTAGCATAATTCTTTAATAATTAAAGTAGCAATGAGTTTATATAGTAATGTTATCGTAGCATGAAATCAACGTTATCTTCTTTGCCTCAAATTATGCATATTTTGTCATCATTCATAGTAAGCCTATAATTGAATTTACATTTCTATTAAAAAAATTCCACCCATCTTCTTGTTTGTTCAAAGTGATAAAGTACAAATACTAATTTAATTGTGTGGAACTATAGGGTGCGGCGAGCCAAGCTTTTTATAGATATACGATAAGTTTTATATTGATATGTATAAATGTGTAATTTTTGTGGTTATGGAGACAAGGTGTGTTCCTCGAAGATTGCATAACTATTCAATGAAGTTGGGATTTGATGAGACTATATCCATGAGTAATAGTGGCTACTTTGGGAATATCATAATTATCATCGGACCTTCTAATAATCACATTAAATTAAAATTTAAAGATCTCCATAAAAGTTCATTGAAACATTTAATCACGAGATTCAAACTCTTTCTCGCTTTTTAATTGGTTGTCAACATCTACCGTCTTCACAACAACACCTTGGACATTCGGAGAAACAATTTATTTTGGGAAAAAATCGGGGAAAAACCATATCTAATGAAAATAATTACAACATAACTGTATGTAAACGCAACTGTTGAAAATAGAGTTGGAAAGTGAACACAGACAAGTTTTGGAAATAAATTTCTGGTGAAGTTCATACTCGTTCCTGAGATATATTTCTAGACACAACGTTCGTTTTTTCAAACAAAATACAAGATTAATATGAGAAATGCAGTGTGAAATAAAGGATCTGTATCTTAAAGTTTAACTTCTTTTGCTCCCTTTGATGTGATGAACCACAAGATTGGAGATTTGGAGTGAAAAAAATGGATTGAAAATGGAGGGGTTTTTGGTGAGAGTTTGTAGAGGGAAACAATAATGACAACAACGGTTGTGTAATCGTGTAATTTTTTCTTTTATCAGATTATTTCAGAGATGCATCTTCAGAAATATATGATATGCAAAGGTGATAGAATATTTCAAAATTCCGCCCAATCATCCTGAGATGTGGATCCAAAATTTCGGCTGAACTGATCAATTATGAATATATTTTTTGAAATATTTCAGAGATGGATCTTCAGAATAAGAAAAACCCAACTTATAAGGCACCGCTCAGAATAGCCTGCGTTGAGTGTGTATTGAATGCGTCCGGAGATGCATCTCCAGAAATTAAGGAGCATTTAGTATTTTGGTGTGGTGCATAAGAAGCATATATGATCCATTAAGAAATCCTCATATTTTTTTAAGAGTGTGGTCTCAATTATATTTCATCCACGTCCATTACCTGTTTAGCACTATGGCTCATCTATTGATAAAAATTATTATTATTGGTAAGTCCTTAAATAGAAAGGGTTAATAACTAATTTGTCCTTTACCATATGGACGAGTTTTGAAAAAACTCTTCGTAGAAAAGACTCGTTCACTTTTTATTTTTTTAAAGCATTTTGATACCTTTACTTGGGGTGTGCTATACACTATTCACTTCACACCCCAAAATCTTTTCTATATGTTTTGTTGCATTTCAATTAAATCCCCCCTAAGCGTCTTGTGAGTTTGGTACAAAATATTATACATTTGCTTAATATTTGATATGTTTTTGGATCTTCTCTGTTTCAATGTTGCAAATATAATTTTCGGTTGAACCAAATTCAATGTCATGTCAGTAACACATTCCTTCTCTTCTAGCATGAGCCGACACAAACTAGGATGACCGGTTAATTTTTCACATAATACATGGTTATGCAAACCACATATGACATTAAATCTCCAGTTATAGTTTGCCAACATGTACCACATGTCTTAAAAGACACTCAAATTTTCTTGAACCGGTGTTGTCTCTTTTAAAATTGCAGAGAGGTGTTATATATTTTTCACTTCTTTTGCGCGTCATAAAACAAAAGCGCATCTTCTATCCGAATCAAAATCGAACCTTCTAATAACCACACCAAATCAAAGTTTAGAGTTCTCCATACAAATCCATTGAATCATTTAATCACGAGATTCAAACTCTTGCTCATTTTTTAATTGGTTGCCAACATCTATCGCCTTCACATCAACACCTTGGATATTCGGAGAAACAACTTGTTTTGGGAAAAAATCGGGGTGCACTATATCTAATGAAAATAATTACAACATAACTGTATGTAAGCGTCACTGCTGAAAATAGAGTTAGAAAGTGAACACAAACAAGTTTCGAAAATAAATTTCCGGTAAAGTTCATACTCGTTCCGGAGATACATTTCGAGACACAACATTCATTTTTTCAGACAAAATACAAGATTAATGTGAGCAATACAGTGTGAAATAAAGGATCTTTATCTTAAACTTTAACTTCTTTTGCACCATTTGATGTGATGAACCACATGATTGGAGATTTGGAGTGAAAAAAATGGATTGAGTATGGAAGGATTTTTGGTGAAAGTTTGTAGAGGGAAACAATAATGACAACAATGGTTGTGTGATAGTGCAACATTTTCTTTTATCAGATTATTCCGGAGATGCATCTAAAAAAACATCTGATATGCAAAGATGATAGAATATTTCAAAATCTCGCTCAAACATCCTAAAATGTGGTTTTGAAATTTCTACTGAACTGATCAATTATGAATATATTTCTTGAAATATTTCAGAGATGCATCTTCAGAATAAGAAAAATCCAAATCATAGGGCACAACTCAGAATGACATGCGTTGAGTGTGTATTGGATGCGCCCGGAGATGCATCTCCAAAAACTAAGGAGCTTTTAGTATTTTGGTGTGGTGCAAAAGAAGCATATAAGGTCCATTAAAAAATCCTCATATTTTATAAGAGTGTGGTTTCAATTATATTTCATCCACATTCATTACCTGTTTAGCACTATGGCCCATCTATTGATAAAAATTATTATTATTGGTAAGCCCCTAAATAAAAAAATGTTAATAGCTAATTTGCCCCTTATCATATGGACAAGTTTGAAAAAACTCCCCGTAAAAAAATTTGAACCCATGACCTCTCCTACACATACAAGGATCATTCCCACTAGACCAACTTATTTAATATGACATATTATTCTACTGAAAGGTATATATTACATAATTGTATTCTTATTTTATATTTCCATTATATTTTTTAGTTTAGCCTACATTAGTCTATATTAATGCCAGTTTAGTTTAGTTTAATTCAGTTTATATTAATATTAATTTAGTTAAAACGTTAATATTAATTTAGTTTAGTTTATTAAAACGTTAATATTAATATACTTTAATATATATATATATATATATATATATATATATATATATATATATATATATATATATATATATATATATATATATATATATATATATATATATATATATATATATATATATATATATTTATATTTATTAAAAAAATTATACGTTAATATTAATTTTTAAATTTTTAATATACTGTAAATTTTATTTATAGCTATAAATTTTTTAATAATTAATATATACATTTTAATAAAAATAAAATGTTTATTATAACTATAAATTTACTAATATATATACGTTGTTAATAATTTTTTAATTTACTTTTAATATATACTAAAAAACGTAATTTACTAAAACACATATATACTAAAAAACGTATATACTAAATTTTTAATAATTTTATAATTTACTATAGATATATACGTTTTTCATAATTATATATATTATACTGTATATATATAAGTTTTTAATAATTTTGTAATTTATTGTAAATATTTATATCTAAATTTTATTAAAACGAATATACTAAATTTTTAATAAACTATACATTAATACAAATTTTTTTTTTATTGTAAATAAATATTAGATCTAAAATTATAAACTATAGTAAATTATTAGTTATTAGATTAGATTATAAATAGTTATTAGATTATACAGTAAATTATTAGTAAATTTTTGCTTATTAGATTATAAAATTATAAATTATAAAACTAAAACTACTTAAGACTATTTCTACATAATAGTTTTTAGTTTCTTAAGTAGGAAAATATAATTACAATTATTAAACTAAAACTATTTAAAACTATTTAAGACTATTTCTACATAATAGTTATTAAACTAAATTTTTAATTTTTAGATTATATGAATTATAATTACAATTATGTAATATATACATTTCAGTAGAAAAATATATCAAAGTAAACAAGCTAATCTAGTGGTAGCCCCCATACATGTGAAATGGAGATCATGAGTTCAACATTTTTTCCTTCCGCTTTATTTTGGAGTTTTGAATTTTGATATTTTAACACCAAAACAATAAAATAATAATAAAAAATACTACGTGGAATTTAAAAAATAAATACTAATAAAAAAAAGCCAACTAAGCCATACACATAATTAAAAAATAAATAAAAAATAAAAAAAGATTGGCATGTCAAAAATTCTGCTAATTAAATTTTAAGAGAGGTCAAAACAGTGAAATCTTTAAATGTTAGGGGAGAAATCTATTTTTTTTAGGGGAGGTTATTTTCAAAACTCGCCCATATGGTAGGGAACAAATTAATTATTAACCCAAATAAAAATTTGGGTAAATTTGGGCAAATTTGGACATTAATTTGGCCATTACTTTATCTATCCTTTGGGTGAGGGTAAATACACTGAAAATCCAAATTTACTCTTTTCATATTTTGAATAAACATTTTCAGACGCATCTTAAATGCACACAAGTCTTCATAAATGAGTCATCCACCCTCATATTTATTAAAAACTGGTCTGAAAGTACATCTCTATAATTTTGGCAGGGTGTGTTTGTAAGTGTATTTTTGAACTAACCTCTGAAAGCATTCTAAACTCATGGAAATGTGTTTTTGCATAGCTAAGAGGGTATTTTGGAAGTGCATCTCCAAAAAACTCTCAGAACTTAGAATATCGGCCATAGACTGCAATTTTGTCTTGAAAATGATATTTTTTAGATTAGCTTATATTTTATTTTAATTATACTAATTTAATTCAAGGATATGCATATATAAATTTAAATAATAATACAAATTCAAACATTATTCAATTAATCAAAAATGTTAGCACGATAAATAATTTATTCAAAAAAATATAAATAGTACAACTGTTACTAAATACAAATAAAAATGAACTATTTTAGTATATATAACCCTCTCGGTTTCTTCCCTTCCACTTGTACTACAAGGCATCTAGTGTCTTGGCTAAGATGACATTTACGGTGGTCATACCAGAAATTCCTTCCTCAAAATCTCATCTCTCTATGGCATCTCTCACAAGTGTCGCAATACATTTACGGGTTGAGAACACTTCATGGGAGTGGTCATCCTTAGCATGTTCCTCTTCCAACGTCTCCTGATGAGTTAGCCTATGTGGCGCTTCCATATCATCTTGTGTCATGTAAGAATGTGACACATTATATTACCATTACATGTAGCCGAATGCAACAACTCATGGATTAGGATGTGGTACACTGTGTGCATCATATGATACTAGATGATTATAGAAATCATCAAGTATGACAATAAAATCTCTACGTACGGAGGACTGTCTGAGGAGCAGACATTGAGGGATGTCTTGGAATAAATTGAAAAAACTTGAATTGGCTCTTGACCCACTCAGGAAGATGTAGACGCATCATGTGCGACCAACAAGCCAACCATTCATATTAAAAGACTATGTTATTTAATGGTCGGTCTGGTGGTGATCGTCGTATGTGGTGTAACATATTTCACATGGTATTGTGTAGTCAATAAACACTAAGGACAAATCTATTGTTTGATTGCCTCTAAAAAGGATATAAGATCAGACACGTGGTCAATCCTCATTGTAGTTATCATAAAGTTTTCAGCTGGGTATGCAAGGAAATTGATAGAGGATACATGTGAAGGTGAGAAAAATACACAAGAGGTTGGATTGTGTATGCTAAATCGATTTTACTTCTGAACCAAAGTTCAGAATCTAAACAGAAGTTCATAATCTAATTTACATGTGTAGCGGATAGAATAACAAAAGTAAAGAAAAAAGGCAAAGAACACACAAAAGTTATTCGGGTTCCTCTCCAACTAAGAATAGTTCAATCCTCTTGCAACACAAGAGATTTTCACTATAACCAATAAGATTATAACTGCTTATGCCTTCAAATGTCAAACTTTTATGCTCAGACCTACAACCTAAGACTTCCTTACTCAATCGGCGTCTGATCAAGACTTTCTGCTTAGATCCTCAGATCCTAACACTTTCTTGCTTAAACCTCTCGGATTCAAGATTTCTCTGCTTATATCCTCAAGTGCAAGACTTCCTTGTTTATACCTACAGTCCAAGACTTCCTTGCTCAAATTTCACGAATCCAAGACTTCAATGCTCAAGCACACAACAAAAAACTTTATCTAAACTAACTGTTTAGAGAATGAATAACTTACAACAACACTTAATTAACAATTAGATGTGTTTAAATATAATACAACTTATTTTAACATAAAATATTTAAAAATCGAAGACCGTATAAGAGAAAAAGGATATTGATGATTTAATGGGTGAGGTGGAGATTTTTTTCTTTTAAATATTTAGATTATTATACATTATTATCTGCATCAATTATTTTTATTAAGGTCCTTTTAATATATATTTTTTTATTAATCATGTGATATTATTATAATTAAAATGTAAAATAAAGACATTGTTTAAACTAATTCAGTATTATTGCGTTTCTTACTATTCTTGTGGTTTATAATTTTATATGCATTGGGTATGATTAGAAATACAGATCATTTATTACAAATTGTGATTTTCTTACATGTTAATTGAATGTTTGTCTTTTGTCTAGTTTTAAGAGCCAATCTTGACCTAAACAACCATATAAAATTATAAAGGTCACAGCCAATTTTGTTACTTTTTGTAGTATACTTGAAGTTGAAGCATTCCACATTTTTTATTCAATGTCTCGATTTGAATTGTTTCTCATTTCTATTTTTTTTTTATTGATTCCTTAGCATGATTCTTTAATAATTAGAGTAGCGTTAAATTATGCATATTTTGTCATCAGTCACATAAACATATTGAGTTTTCAACTCTAAATATTTTATTTATTATTTTTCTTAGGAGTTAAGGTTTACAGTTTTATTTAATGACTCAAATTATCTTGCGAGTTACTTTCTCATTTTAAATTAGCGTTTAGATGGGTACACGTCTGCACGTTTTTTTTAATGCGAATGAATAAAAATATAAATAATATTTTTTATTTAAAAAATATAATATGTGAAAGTTAATAATAAAAAATTATGTAAAAGTTAATAATAAAAAATTATTAAATAAATTATGTAATAAACTAAGGGTAAAAATAATAGAAAAATAAATCACACTAAAACAAAGTATTTCCTTTATATATTGTATAGATTAACTATATTTTTTATTTTATTAGAACAATAATTTTATTTAAATGTATCTTCTAATTAATATTATCTGTATCATTTTTATTTCAACATTTTTTATTTATATTTATGATAATAATGAGTACATAAATATTAGATGATATATTTTAATTAGAATATATCTATTTTATTAATATGTGTGAATTGTAAGTCATTTAATTTGGGACAAATGGGATATTAGTTAAACATTTGAAGTTGTTTGATATTTAATTTTTAGATGCAAATAAATGAAAAGAATTAAAAATCTTTTCTTTTTTTTGAATAAAAGTTATAATAATGTACTTACATATGAGATATGTTATTGCTATACGTCTTCCCGGTATGGAATTTGAAGATCCCAAAGGGTTACTCAATAAATCATTTGCGATATCTTTAATCTTTTTGTTTTAAGAAATAATATTTTTAATATCTGTCAAATTGTAATGAATAATGATGAATTGTGCTAAGAACATATGAATTTGGTTGGATAATAATAATCATATGTCCAAGTATTCTGTAGGTTGGCCTTTTGGTGAATTCTTAGAAATCTGAAAGCATGTTCTTTTCAATGTCTTAGATTCAAAATTTACTAAATGTTAACTATTTTTTTATCAATCTATATAGAGTTCTAATTTTGTTATAAATTAACGTAATGGAAAAATCTTCACGTGAGAGTGGAATATTGAGAATACACTTGATTCCCGTTTAAAATTTTATTGAAATTTGATGAATTTCGAACTAAATTTTAATGAACAGAATCAATATTTTTAATTAATTATTTCTCTTGTTTTTTATTTTTCCTTTGAATGAATCAATCACTCTTATTTATAAGATTATATCACTACACAACGGTGATGGAAAAAAGAAAAATAGATTAGGGTTCTAACGTGAAAGAGAAGAAGACGAACTTTGAATTATGTAGAATTTCTGTCTCCTTTCAACACTTTGTAAACTGTAATTATTCACTTTCAAGTTACAATCACAATATTTATAGGTTGAGTTTGCTTGCAAACCAAGCAAACTCAAACTAACCTAACTAACTTAGCTAGACAAAACAAATAAAGTTGTCATAATTCAGTCGAGACATACTTCAACACTTTGACACACAACATTTTGACAACAACAGACTGTGTCGAAAATACTGCTTTGACACAAAGAATTATACTTTCAACGCACCTCATAATTCATTGTGTCTAAACTATCTACATTCATCATAGACCTTAATTTCTTGAACACTTCAACCTGCACTCCTTTCGCCGTGATATCTGCAATCTGATTCTCAATTTCGATGTGCTTGCTTCATCCATGCGCTATTGAGGTAGTAGTGAATGGTATGATGCACCTCATGGAAAACTATCAGGCACTACAACATCAAATTCAGTATCAGGTACAACATGTTCTGGAGTAGTAGGGACTTTATAATAAGTCGGAGATACATGATTCTGGGAAGACGATCTCTCAATAAGAAAGGACGATTCTCAAACCGTAGGTCGCGTTGGTCTAACTTTCTCCCTGCGCACCAAGACATGTTATACCATTCTACCATAGCTTAGTCTGTCTTGGTTGTCATTCATGTTTCCTAAAATCAAACAATAAAATTCATATCATACTCAACGAACTGGATACAAAGTATTAGCAAACAATAGAAAAATTCATTTTGTTATCCGAACTAAGGTTCTGAATTTCAAATTTTGGACTGCATAAAATCTGAAAACAAAAACAAAAATAAAGCATTATGAACCCTATGCCTCAAATATTTAAAATTCTAGCCAAATCTAATTAGGACATAACAAATATAACAGCTCAATTGCATGTAATCTAATGCAGCAATACTGCAACAATTATGGAAAATACATGCATCATAAATAAATAAACCTGATGGCGTATTTGACATATTAGGAGATTGAATTATGAATTTTTAAATGTGATTTTAGAATTTTCTCTAAATGTATGAGACAAGTATATGAGGTGTAATAAGTAACCCAAAATAAAATATCAGTCATGGAGGCATAACTTAATATATTATTTTGTATAAATATTTATGGTATATGAGTTTATATATTGAACATTTTCATACCCGCTTCAAAGGAATGAAAATGACAAAATTCATAGTGGCTCAAAAGCTACTACATATTTTATCTTTTGATTGAATCTCCCTCCTTTGGGGAAGGATGCAATCGAAACAAGAATCAATTAATGCATTACCACTCATCCTAAACAATTGAAAGAAAGAAGCAAAACAGCTAGCAACAATAGTGTCACTGTCATTTTATGTGTCAATGTTTTTGGTTTTCTTTGTCCATTATTATTTATTCTTCAAATTAAAAGCGACATGCCTTCACCCACCATGGAAAATAGGAAGAGGAGATTGGATCTCCCTGTCGAAGTACCCTTGAGGTTTTGAAGTCGCAAGTAGGACTGCCATTAATAAGAACAAAAACATAATTATTCATCGTAGTGCCTTCCATCCACTTAATCCAACGATATCCAAATCCCATAGCAACTAACGTATTCTTCAATAAATTTCAATCTACACAATCATATGCTTTTTCGAAGTCGACCTTCAAAAGAAAAAACTCTTCTTGTTTCTATTTGACAAATCAATGATTTCATTTAGCACCAACACTATCTAGTAGTTGTCTACCTTCAATAAATGCAGTTTGCGTATTAGAAATTATCTTTCCCATAACTCATCTGAGTCTCGTTGCCAAGAGTTTTGTGATGATCATGTAAATGCAGCCGATAAGTGTGATAGGTATGTAATCATCAAAATTCTGAGGTTTGTCCTTCTTGGGGATTTGAGCTAGGAACAAAAATCACATAGCCTTTGGCAACCAGGAAGAACATGAAAATCTTGAATGCAGTTTGTGACCTCAGTGCCAACTATCTCCCAACAACGTTTGATGAATTCGCTGTTAAATTTGTCGGGACCAAGACTTTTGTTCCTTCCATCTTCAAATATAATATGTCTGATCTTTTCATAACATAATTTCTCCTAAAAAATATTAGCATCTTCCAGTGAAATTCTTGACATAACTTAATAAACAAATTCTGGTATAATACACAAAGATTAATTGATATTATTTGTGTAAACTTGCGTTAAGATGTTCAAGTTTATTATAAACAACAATGATATACAGTACGAAGGTTTCTTTGCACAAAGGACCACATATTTACTTTGCATACTCTTTGGACATGCATTCATTTTGAAATAATAAAATAAGAGGTATCACATGAGAATGTCATTTTTATGTGAGAACATGAGAATGATTCTAAACTATTAGATTTTAAAATAAATGGTAGAGATTATGTGTGATTTTTTTTCTCTCCTCCATCATTTATTTTAATAATGGAGGAGAGAGAAAATAAGAATCACAATTAATCTCCACAATTTATTTTAAAATCTAATGATTTATAAACATTTTAATATTCTCATTTTAAAACTAACATTCCCATGTATAGTTTTTATATCAATTAAAGGTTTAAATAGATAAACCGTTCCTATAAATTTGTTAATTTTTTGTTTCCATCCCTCCATTTTTTTTAAAAACAATCCTTGATTATTAAAATCATTTTGGTATTCGTTCCTAATGTTAAAATTCATAGATAAAAAGGAAATTTTCTACTGATTTTCTTTTGAATTTTAATGTTAGGTATAAATACCAAAGAAATTTTAACATTCGAGTATTATTTTAAAGGAAAAAGTGTTGAAACAAGTTTGGTTCATGGGATGAATCCTCCAAGATTTTGATGATAACAAAGTATTTGATAAAAAAATTAGACTCTCCAACTAGCCAGTTTGTGTGTGCAGAATTACATTTACTTGATGGAACTATTTCTGACACTGAAATGACTTTGATTCGGTTCTGGTCACGCTCTCTCAAGGACGTCTGATCAGAAAAGCAGTTACTAGTACACTCTAGCTCAGAAGCGTGTTATGATGCCTCTGATGTTGAGTAATATCATATCAGTTATGCTAACAAAGGAATCAAGATTTATTGACATTATCTCCTATAGATTGGGTTGTACTTGAATTAGAGTTGTATCCTTTGGACAAAGACCTTGTTTCATAGATACTCTTGTGATTGTAAGTTCCAACACTTGCTTTATTGGAAAAGAAGATGTTATAGAAGATTTAGTTCTGTTTGTAGCCCTTGAAGATCTCCAACGTCTTTAATTTCCTTGCTATAAAAAGGAGCTGAATATTTGAAGATCACCAAGAAATAACGCTGCAACTACAACTAAAAAATACATGCACTACATTTAGAAAGCTGAGTCTGTTAAGAGTTATTACTCTTGTGTTGATTGTGAATCTTTGTAATAGTATGTTGTATTATTTGAACACCTTTGATATTTTATCAAGTGTTTTTGTAAGTTATTCCTTCTCTAAACTATTTGTTTAGATTAAAGTCTCTTGCTGTAGGCTTGAGTAAAGTTAAAGTTTTTGACACGAGCTCTAAACAAGGTAAAAGTTTTAAACACGAGCTCTAAGTAAAAGAAATTCTTAATCAGAGGCTGGTTAAGCAAGGGAAAATCTTAGACACGAGTTCTAAGAAAAGTGAAGTCTTAGGTCGGCGCTCTAAGCAAAAGAAATCTCGGTCAGGAGCTGATTGAGCAGAGTGAATTTTTAGACACGAGCTCTAAGCAAGGGATGTCTTAGACAAAAGGTTTGAGCAAAAAGAAAAGTCTTATACAAGTGAGTATAAGCAAGTGTAATCCGGTTAATACAAGTGATAGACATGCCCTATTAGTGTGACATTATTTAACGTGATCAGTGTGTAATAGAGAAAATATTTGAGTATTTGTTTAAATATTTTAAAACTCTTATATTAATAATTCAATTATTATTCTCTATCAAGTGAGAGAATTTAACATGTCAACTATATAAAAATAAAAAACAAATATTATTTGTTTAATAAACATTTTTTTAGTATAGATACTTATATTAAATATAATATAATCTTATGTATATAAGAAAGTCTATGACTATTTTGTTGTATCTTTAATAAAATTAAAATTAAAGTCTCTTTTATTTCCGCTGCGTGTAACTTAATTATGTCTCAAGTGTGTGTGACTTTAATTGTAACACTTGAGTTTTGAGTGAGCTATTAAAATAATTCATATAATCACATTTTGTAATTTAAAATACTAGGATTGAATCTCACTCATATAATGGTTATTTTGTTTTATATAATTATCTTACTATTTTGTGTGAAAGTTATTTTTTTTTATGAAAATTCTTTTAAGAATTTTATTTGTTATAAGGAGATTTTTCATTATAAATTGTATGTAAAAATTAACAATCTTAATTCTAAATGTAGAATATGTGGTTAGTTATGAAACTCAAATTCTAATAAAAAATTTGCCATTGAAAAATATTGAGTTTCATATTGTTATTTTGTAACCACTTGTGTTAATAAATCTGCTATATTCTTTTGTAAAATAAATGCTTAAGTTTTTGAGATATTGATAAATTGTACAAAAATTTTGCACTAGCAATTAAGTATTTCACTATTGAGTATTATATCATTAAAGCATTTAATACCTGGAGACTCTTATAAATTGTTATCCTATTTATATATGTTGCATTATTGGAAGTGCATGCATACATAATTATATAATCTAAAATTTTAAATTATTATTGAAAAGACACAATAATTCTTTAACATGCAATAATATTGTGGTATTCTATCTTCAATAGTTCATATTTGTCCGGTCATGTATGAAAATACAAGTAAACATCAATACTGCTCCTATCGAATATGATATTGTATTATGAATGTACTTATGATTAAATATATTTACTCTCGTAATAGGGTATATCTATATGTAATTACTATTTTTAGACTTATGTAGATATTCTATTACCTTTAATTTAAAAACTCATTAGTATAATAATTAACCAAAGACTCATACACATGAGTAAGTCTTATGATATTTTGGGTTAATGAGAGTTTATGAATATTATTTTCATATGGTTGGACCTTTTTTTTATAACATATTACTCTTAACTTAAATATGTTGCTCTAAATTGATCATTCTTTATATGGAGTTGTGAGTTTTAACATGTATGATTTGTCTTTCCTTTCAAATACAATTTCTGCTGCGTTGAAATTTGATTATTTTTAATTGATTAGTGTTTTGATCATTATTGATATTCTAATATTAAAATCAATATTTTTTTAATAATTAATTATTATCATTCAAGTTAGAGTTTGTTAGATTAATTATTTAATTAACCAAATATTGATTGACATAATTAATTATTAATTAATTATATTATGATCTACTATTATTAAACACTAAATAGACAAATTGTTTGATTGCGTTTTATGTCTGAATGGATCATGATGAGTTGAACTATTCAGTTAAGTACAATGAGAGGTTAGTGTTCTCAACCGTTTAAGTATTTAAGTGTCTTTCTATTAGACAGTTAACATACTCTAAATTACAATAAGGATAATAACACTCTCATATTCACTATCATCGATTTTACAAGATAAACTATTCTTATTATTCTTGATTTTTCAATAATATTATAATATGCTACAATATCATCAATCTCACCATGTTTTAATACATTGGAAAACTTTGCTGTTTTTTTTTTCTGTTTGCTCATACATTTAGTCTTTATATAATAGGTGTTCAATAGATCAATCAATACCAAAAACACTTACTACCTATAAATGATGAACCAATAGATTAACCAATACCATCACAATCAAATTCTTTTTTAATTGAAAATTTGCTGAAACACATATACTCAAACACAATACTGTGTCCGGATAGAACTAGAGATTACAACTCACTGCACTAGCAGGAAGAACCTCTAAACAGAAAGCAACAAATATATGATACTCTTTACTTGGCCATACATAAGAGAAAAACACAACTTAACCATACATAAAGGGAAAAACAACAAGGCCACACATGTTACAAAAGTACATATCAAATAAAACATTGGTACAAGAATGCTTTAGAAATGGATGTTATGTTCTTCTCTAGGATGTTTACCATAAGATGGTTTCTTCACGTGCAAATGTGACTTCTTGTGTGGTGGCTTATGCCTAGGTGGCTCTTTTTGTGGTGGCTTATGCACCGGTGGCTCCTTGTGCGGTGGTTTATGCACCGGTGTCTCTTTCTGTCGCGGCTTATTCACCGGTGGCCCATTCACCGGTGGTTCATAAGCAGGATTAAGGTGATATTGAGCAAGTCCTTGAGGAACAAGGATAAGAGCAGCAAGGAACAACACCAGTGAGGACAAGAAAAAGGAAACCATTTTAAGTAGTGATTTTTGTGTTTGTAACATATGGGGAATAACAAGGTTTTATACTAGTAAGGATCCATGGAGGTGGAAGGTCTCAATCGAAATAGTTTTATTATATATCTCAATAATCGGTCCAATAATTAAAAAAAAAAAAACTGTTGAGAAATATTATTCAACAATGTAGCAACTTACTTACCTCTTATAAGATTAAAATGATATAAATTATTTTTATGAGGGAGTAAATCTATTATTTATTATAATATATTAGTTTTGAGTCAAGAATTTATTTACCAACAACTCATCATTTTTGATGTTATATCAATTAAAATTTGATGGGTCACTCTTCAAAATTTCCCAAGGTAAACCTCTTAATATTTATCTTAGTATAATTGTAACATTCTTTTCATAATTTCTTTTTAAATAATAGTATTTATATTTTACAAATTATTTCCCAATTTTTTTTCATATACTAATCATTTCTTTGTGTCTATCCCTTTTTTTTCAAACCTAAAATATATTATATAATATTTTATTCCTTAAAAATTATAAATAAAACATATTTTTTTAAAGTTTTAAAACCATAATAAATAAAATATTATTTATTACTAAAAATAAAATAATAAAATAATACTTTTAATTTGATTTATCACTTTCAAATAGAAAAAAAAAGTCTAACGTTCTTTTAATATATAATTCAATTATAATTGTAGTTACATATTAATAAATTAAATTTTGAATATAAAATTAAAAAATTATTTATCTATCAATTTACATATATAAATGTCCTAAATATATTATTAAATTAAAAATTATTAATGTAAAAAGACAATTCAATTGAATTAAATCAATTATATACATTAAAAATTAACAGGATAATGAAAGACATATAAATACACAAAAATAACATTTTTGAATTTATTTCAATATATTATTCACGATCCATCCCATAAAAATATATTCAACAATCATACTCATTCCACTCTCAAACTACTAAGAATTTGCAAAATAGAGAGTTTTATCATAGATCAAATGTTGACCCTGATAATTAATTACAAAGTATCTGAATCATTCAAGTGTAGAATATATCCATATAATGATAAAAAAAAAATAAAAAAAAAAAGCATTCTTGATTATGTTGTATAAGTGGAAAATGAAACAATAAAAATTACACGAAATTTATACACTTATTTTCACATTTTTCATTTAAATTTCGATGTCTTATCTTATATTTCCTTAATTCAAACATATTTTTTTTCCAATAAAAATTGTATTTTTAATACTCTCTTTATCTTATTATATTAATTAAAAGACTTTGTGTATTAGACAAAACTAAAATTTATCTAATATAATATTACTTAAATAATCCATCTAAATTTCGCGCATCGCGCAGGCCTTTATCTAGTTCTATATCATTTTAGAGTGAGTATTTAATATTTATATAATAAATATTATATAAAAATAGAAGAAAATTGACCAATAAGTTGCATCACTACTTCTTTTTAGATGACAAAATTAATCCTCTTAAAAAGAACTATCATTGACATAAGAGACACAACGTTGATATGCATGAGTCTTTCTACTTTGTAATTTTTCACTGTCTCTGGTGCTAAGAAAATCAAAAGTGTCAAAGTAAAATGGTATAAAAGCATGTTGATTTTCAGAACACATCTTCTCATGTTTAACCACTTAACTTAAAGTGGTTTTGAGGGATGTCTGTTCCATAGTAAAACCTCTATTTCTCAATTCCATCAGTAGGAAAATCGTAGTCAAGTCTGTACATGCATGTTTCTCTCTTACCCAACCGTACACCAAAATATTGGTTGTCCTAAGAGTCGATCTCCTCTCGTGCGAATTAATCAAGAAATTCATAAACGTCTCTTTTTTCACGTATACTTTAGCTTGCCGAAATACATAAAATAAGACATCCCTAATAAAGTCATGTCGGTATTTGAAGCTTGTAAACTCATTACAATGAATGTGTGTTATCTAAATGTATCCAAGTACGTCGTGCAAACCTCATCAATAGAAAATAAGGAAATCATAAGGATATATCTAAGGATACTATGGTACTCTACAAGTGAAATGTGTTTCCTTATCCCATCAATAGGAATATCAACATAAAATTGTAAGCATATGCTGCTTGTAAACAATTGAAAATTGCTTTGTATCTTGTTGTCATATAAAAATTTATGTCCATGTCCTGAACACTTTTACTAAAAAGTGTATTTAACAAAACATGTTGTACTTTAGGAGGGACAATGTCCTTGATAGTGAAATTGATAAGGTCAAAAAATTAGAACCGCATCACTAAGACCATGCAAACCTCTGTCGAAATCAAAGCCCATATGATATATCCCAATGTCTCTCAATATATGATCGTGTAACACTTAAGATTTAGCCCTAGAAGCCACAAAAGAGTATTAGGCAGCCTCTGCTACTGAGTATAAACCAATTCATCCAACTCAAATGAGTAAAGAAGCCACTATTAATTGATGGTCCCTGAAGAAATGACCTCCACCAACCACGTGAAGTTGCATGTTGCATGTCTCTGCCTCATGGGTTAATGTTTTGATCGCTTGTCTATTAAACTTTTTCATTTTTTTTCTCTATTGAGTCTCCTATCGATTAGCATTTATGGGTTGATTTTAAATCTATATTTAGCATCGATAAACCAAAGTGTTTTATTATAGTTTAAGCAAAATTATTCAAGTCAATCTATTGAGTTTTTGAAACAAAAACTATATTTGAGAATGGTTCGAGTCATGACTATAGTAGATCTCAAAAAACCTTTTAAACTTTGAAAAAATGAGTCATTTTCCTATTTTTATGATTCAAATCAAAGACTTTATGATTTGAATCACAACACTTTAATTCAAATCACAAGAATGTTTTATTCAAATCACACTAATAAACTAAAAAATGTCTTTGTTTTCTTGTAAAACTCTGATTTGAATCACCATATTTCATGACTCAAATCATGTGACTAGAATCACGTTTTCTGTTACTCGAATCATAAAAGTTGGTTCTCATATAATTTTTGGCTCTTGATTCAAATCACTTGGTTTTTAGCTTCGATCTTACCTCTTGCTTATGACTCGGATCATAGGCCATCTTTCGCTCATTTTTTGTTCTAGATCACCAGCACATATAAAATCATTTTTCACTTAAAACCTTTCAAAATGATGGAAAACATACACTTCCACTATTGATTTTAAAACTCAAAACTCACTTGTTCTCTCATTTCCTAAAATAACTTTGAATCTTTATTGAGTGCTTGCAAATAATTTATTTAATCTTCTACCTCATTCTAATTCCATTTTCATGTGGATCTAAAACTCACCTTTGGATATTTGTGAGTGTTAAAGTGATTTGACAATTCCGACGGAAAAGAAGGAGGTTTATCTCTCTATATTCACTTTGGCAGTGCTATGTGGAAGCATTAAGAAAAGGTGGGACTTCTTATAAAATATTCAAACATACCAGCGCTCAAGATACCAGTATGATTGAGGAAAGATCATTGTAGAACAAAGACTTTGAAGCAAGATTGTTTGGGCCGAAAGATTCAAGTTGATTTCACAAAAAGATTTTGCAAGGATTCAGTTCATCCGCTTTGTACATCTCAAGGAATCAAGATAGAACATTTTTATATTTTCAACATTATTTAGACATTGTAATTTTATTTAAAATCAGGTAATTTTTCATAAACTATAAGACCAAAACTTTTCAACGGAAAATCACTACAAATCCGACGTTCTCTTTCTTTCTCTCTCTCTCTCTCTCTCTCTCTCTCTCTCTCTCTATATATATATATATATATATATATATATATATATATATATATATATATATATATATATATATATATATATATATATATATATATATATATATATATATAT
Organism: Lathyrus sativus; assembly: GCA_963859935.3. Classification (NCBI taxonomy): domain Eukaryota; kingdom Viridiplantae; phylum Streptophyta; class Magnoliopsida; order Fabales; family Fabaceae; genus Lathyrus; species Lathyrus sativus. The sequence goes on along the minus strand of OZ012739.1, from coordinate 4,618,263 downwards.
ATATATATATATATATTTCATAGAAATATCTTATTAGGTTGCATTTACCATTTTCTTAAAATTGCATGCCATTAGGTTTTTGCCTAGTAATTTATTGTTAATTTATTGTTTAAGTGAAGTTTTTTTAGAATCAACACTTTTGATTTGTCCTTGTTGATTATGGCTAAATAATATGGTGTTAGAACCCTTTTTCTATTGACATTGTTAAAATATATGTCTTGTGTAAATTTGCTTCAATTCAATAGTTTGCTTGATTGTTCAATTTTAGTGAATTGTTTATTTAATAATCATCATATTATGTAATGATTTGTGTAATTCTTGTATATATCATTCGATAAAAATAATCATTTTATACGCAATTTGCTGCTAATAAGACCTAATGTCTAGTGGCATTTGGTGGAGCCAGTGAAGATATCTATTTTCTATTTTTTTTTTCTCTTCTCTCCTTTTATATTCTTCACTAAAAGTTGATTTAGTGTCGTGTTAGTGAAAAATACTTCACAAAGGTGTTTGGTTATACTGGTGTTCAAGCTGAATTATTTTTCATCTAGAGTGTGATAGTTTTATTATCTTTGATTCTTGAGATTGTCCGTGTAAAATCTATGTTTGATCTTGAGATTATCTTTTAACATCACTACTACAAAAATCACATGTAACCTTGGACACGATGTTAATTTAACCCAGTTAAATAAGCAAGGTTACGAAGGGTGTCATGAAAAGCTGCCACTTTACCCATCAGTTTAATAATAACCGAGAGGTTAATTGAAATTGTCATTAGTTCGATCTCCGTCAATAGCTTTTCTTATATTTTCCAAACATGCACCATATTCCTCTCGTTTTAATACTCATTACATTGTTTACACAAAATAATAATAAATTAATTTGTTTATAAATTACAATGTTTACATAGATAGTATATTGTTTACAAAGAATATAATATTTTTTCTTCATGGTCATCGTTTTTGGTGAAGAAAAAATGTTGGATGTCTTGGAGAAAAGAAAATGTCTGGGTTCCTCGTTTCATTAATATTTAGAAAAATCAAATTTCTGATATAAAGTATATAAAAAGGTTAGATATATAAAATAAATATTCGGTTATATGATTATTTGAGAACACAAATCATTAACCAAAAAGATTTTTTGCTCTTGAAATCCATCCTTGCGAACTTTTCCCCAAAAAAATAAATGTTTTTTTTTTAAGTTTCAAAGTTTTCATGTCAAATATTTCATCATCAATTTTTAAAATTGAAAATGTTTTTATAATGAGAGTTTTGAGTTTCACGAGGATCATTAATGGTAGTGTCTTGAGCATTAATACTCATTAAATAGATGACAAATATTTGTTTAAGGACGTGTCTTGAGCATTAATACTCATTAAGTGTATGACAAATATTTGTTTAAGGATGGTGAAGAAACTGCATATATTTTATCTCGGTTTAAAAACCGAGGTAAAATATGTATCTTTTTTGATGAAAATACAATAAAATATGTTTCACCCCAAGCAGCACATACCTCTCCATTTGAAATAAAAACCGAGGGAATTTTTATTTTATTTTATATATTTACATTATTTATACAATATATTAAAATAAATTATTTAAACAAATCAAGATTTTGACAATGTATTCTTGGAGAACAACATATTTTTTCAAATTTCTGATAAATTATCTATTCCAACTAAGTGAATTTTTTTTCTATACTTGCGATCCATCCTAGAGAGATTTCATTATCTTGAGAAAAATATTTTCAAGGCAAATGCTTTCATATGAAAGATAAATGGATGATTGTGTTTAGAAATAAATTTCTTAATGTTGCAAGAGATGAAAGAAATAAAATTTTCAATGATTTCTTTGATTGATAACATACAAAGGTTATTACAAAAATACAACAACAACATCAACATCATTTTGTGAGATAGATTACAAGAGTCCAAAAAACAAGCTTTTTTCAAGATTAAAGAACATTGAAGATTTTAATGAGCTCAATCGTCAAAAGCTCTATTTGGTTTGGGGGATAAACCTGTGTAAAATCTCTTGTCTTTGTAATAAGGTTCATCGAAATATTTATAAAAGCTCAAGATATTTTTATGGTATAACTATCAAGAAGAATTTCTTAAGGATATGACATAGGCCAAGTGGTTAGGCCGAACCTTTATAAATCCTCGTGCAAACTCTTTATCCCCGTCTCTTTTATTTCTATTGATTTATTTTCTTTCATATTTATTTCCTTCTCTCTTATTTTTTGCTGCTTTTATATTTGTACTAACATAAATCATTTTCAAATCAATTTTTTTTTTATTAATTATTTACGATTTTTTTACTTCAAAATTCAACCCCCCTCCCCCCCTTTGTGTTTGGAATCACCTGTTCAACAAATGGCATCAGAGCCTAACTCCTATTTCAAGACTAAACATCCCAGGAGAAAGGAAATGACTCCAAATGATTCACTTAACAAAATTTCATCCTTTAATATGGAAGGTTGTGAAAAATAGTCAATTTGTTCCCACACAGAAAGTCAATGATGTTGTGGTAAAAAAAAGAAGATGATTGGATCAAAGAGGAAAGAGAAAAATTACATTGTAGTATAAAAGCTAAAACTATCATCACTATCGCTCTTGGTCTTGATGAGTTTTTGAGTGTTTCACACTACAAGACTGCTAAACAAATATGGGACGCCCTCCAATTTGCCCATTAAGGTGTGGAGCCATGTTTTGCAGGTTAGTAATCAAAGAAGTCTTGAAGATGAATATGCTTTTGATGAAGATAGCTAAATACACTTTGGATGATGAAAACTAAATTCAAGTAAAAAGAGGTTAAAGATGCAAGCATAATAAATATGGTTTTTTGAGATGGATGATCACTACAAACATCTTTTAATGATGGCATCTAAATGAAATATAAACCAAGTCTCGTCTCCATGAAAATCGCAAGCAAGTGCCTATATGAATGAACTACATGACAAGTTATGAAGTGTTTGAAAGCTCGCCCTGTCGATTCTGGGCGAACTGTACTGTAAAAATAAAAGGGAGTTTTCGTAAAGTGATATGGATAAATCACACACTCATGAAAATAAGTTTAAAAACTTATTTTCATCAAAGAAATATTTTTAAAAATGCTTTGAAGTCGTGCCACTTGAAAATGCTTATTTCTAGTCTCTTGATAATTGTTTATGCGAGGAAAGGTTCTTGAAGAACATATTAAATCATTATATATGAATATGGTGTCGACTCTCTCTCTCTCTCTCTCTCTCTCTCTCTCTCTCTCTCTCTCTCTCTCTCTCTCTCTCTCTCTCTCTCTCTCTCTCTCTCTCTCTCTCTCTCTCTCTCTCTCTCTCTCTCTCTCTCTCTCTCTCTCTCTCTCTCTCTCTCTCTCTCTCTCTCTCTCTCTCTCTCTCAATCTATCTGTGTGTGTGTGTGTGTGTGTAATTTTGATATAGAAACTACATATCACTTATTTCTTAGATGTAGATACACCATATTCTAGTGGCATTTGATGGAGTGATTATTTGACATGAACATTGGTATAACTGTTTACAAAAATTTATTCAAACTTGCTGATAGAATTTGGAGCTCTCTAATTCATAATCTGATAATGACTCTCATCATAATAACTCTTTAGAAAATGTGAAACATAAGAAATGATATCAATTTTCAAAATGGTAAAATAAACTTTAATAAAGACATTTTTCGTGTTAAAAAATTGGTCTATATGACATCTATTTCTTTTAAAGGGTACATGTATTCTTGAAGTCTTGAGTTTATAATTATTAAATATTTTGACATCAAATGTCGACCTTCCATCGCACCTAGAATCATATAAATTATTTTTTGCTTTCCTATTTATTGTTTGATTAAATGCCACATGGATGGAGCTCCAAGTGAAAATTATGAAGTATCAACTTGTGGTGACATATTAAGAGAAAATTTAGGAACATTCATGGGAGCTTTCTTAGCTAAAATTGAAGTTTATACCTCTTTTTAAGCTCAATCACATGAAATCATGCTTGCTATCAAATATGCTTTCCTTATGAATTGGAGAAATCTTTGACTTGAATCTGACTCAATGCTAATCATATGTGCATTTTCTAATGTGAATTGTCTGTTGACATCTTTTGATTAAATAAAATAATGTGTTAAAAACTATATATTCTTATATATTCAAGATATCTCACATTTTCAAAGAGAGAAGGAGAGAGGGGGAGAGAGGGAGAAGGAGGGAGGGAGGAAGAGAGATGTACAAATATATTAGACAATACAAGTTCTTTTTTTTTTTTTTATTATGATACTTAGTGAGATTCACTTCGTGATTTTGAAAATTTATTGAGGGTATTTCTAACAATTATTTTTTTATATGTTAGGTTTTATGTCTCCATTTTTTGTTTTTTTGTTTTTTTCTATTTAATAATTTACCCTTATTAAAAAATACCAATACAACTTATAATATCATATTATAAAAACTAGGGAATCACGGTGATTAATTAATTATATTTAAAACATATCAAGTAATAAAAAATTTATATAATATTAGACTGATGAGTATTACCATTTTTTTTAATTAACAATAATTTTGTGAAGTAATTCAATGATATTCACCTCAATACAATTGACACTTTACTTTGGTTGATTTTCTCCTCGGTTTGGATCTAAACACATCATGTGTAATGAATACACAATTTACAGCATAAAGTTTTGTTAATTTTTCCTCTTGAAACTTTGAAAACATAATGCGTAGTATTTAAATTTCAGTCAACTTGTGTTTCAAATATGCACCTCTTTAACATTTTCAAACGTTGCTAATTTTCTTTTGATTTCTTAGTTTTTTCTTCTACATATATAAACAGAAATGCCAATTATTTAAAGGTCTGAAAATTTAACAACTTTGACTATGAGAAGCTCTACAATTATTGGAGGAAGGTGTAGAAATTTGAGGTCACGAGAGGGTTAAGCAATTCAATTCGATGGCTTGTCAAAATTTGTTGGGGTATGTAGAATGTGGCATGGTTTTAGGCAGAGGTTGTAATATTTTCTATTAATCCACCGATGCCTATAGGCAACATAATAACGGATGTACGGAACAAATTTAATATTGATTAGATGAATTTTATTAGATTTTAAAAATGTTTTTAATTACTTAAATTTTTTTATAAATAAATAACCCTAAAATATAAAAAAAAACAAAAACAAAGGTATAAAATTGGAAGGCTTTGATCCAAAGTTATAAAAACTGGACCGGATCGATTGAACCATAAATCAGCGTAGTAACTGATCTGTTTTAATTGTTGGATCGTGTTAGGAAATCAAATAGGCCCAATAGAATTAAAAAGACTTCAGTTTTACTCAAGAATTTTATTACTTATTAGAGGTGTATTTAGTAATTTTAAGTTGTTATCATTAGTCGGGTAAGTGGCTCATGGCCCATCTATTTTATGTAACTCTAACTATATATGTCTTGTATGAGATGTTTGTAAGGTATGAAAAAAGAAAGTTGTTTTATTTGCTTTATCTTCTAATGCAATTCTGATCTTGGTAGTTAGTGTATCTATCATTGGTGCTTTCATTTACTGTTCTCATGGCTCCCACAAAACCCCAAAATCCTAAAGATATTGTAGAGGAAGTTGTTCAAACAACTCATCTTCACTTAGATAATGTTATGGCTCAAACCCAACAGCAAATGGATGAAAGATTTGATAGAGCTACAACGGAATTGGAACAACACATTGGCCAAATTCACACTCGTTTAGACAATGAAAAACATATTGCAGATTCCAGATTTGAAACCCTCATGTCATCCCTCAACAAGCTAGTCATGCAAAAGGATCACCAACCTATCACTACTCATTCTGCAGCTAGCTCATCAGGTATTACACAAAACCCTCCCCCTATATCATTTAATACAACCCCTACACTTCAGACCTTCACTCCCACAAACACCCCCCTTCGAACGTCTACTGTTTTTTCTAACCTACCTCCACCCCGCATTTTCACTATGCCACCACGAACCGCATCTACCATGCCCCACCCTTCTTTCCACCATATCAATCTTCCCCAACAACATTTCATTCCAATCAAAATTATAATATCCCTTCTTTCCACCAGAATCCATATCCCCAAATCGCCCAAATGCCTCCCTTACCCCTTTTCCGAACTCATAAACTTGAACTTGATATGTTTGATGGCTCCAATCCCTTAGAATGGCTATTCCAAGCTGGTCAATTTTTTTCATTTTACAATTTACCGCCAGAAAATAGATTAGCTTAAGTTTCCATTTACATGAAGGGTGATGCTTTAGGCTGGTTCAAGTGGATGCATCATAGCCAATTATTAATAGATTAGGCTTCTTTTACTAGAGCATTGGAATTACGTTTTGGTCCCTCTATATATGGTAACCATTAAGCAGAGTTATTCAAATTGAAACAGGATGAATTTATCGTCGATTATCAAACTAAATTTGAAAAACTTGAAAATCAAATGGTTGTTTGGCATTAGATTTTTTAAAGCTAGGGAGTTTAATATTGAGTAAACAATTCACTTGTGAGAAAAGGGTTCTTTGGAGAGAAATATAGAAATTGATACCATTCCTCAAGTAAGGCTTTTCCATGGCCAATTTGGAATACTTATAGTAATTCTCATTTTAGAATACTAATAAAATACTAATAGCCATATTCATTATATATCAATTCTTGGTCACTACAAGAACAAATAAATTAATATGTATCATTTATTCTTTTATATTTAGAATGGACAAAATATTTATTGGTTAATGCCAATGTGATAAAATTCATTTGAATAATCAAGTTTGGAGCTGTAGAGTATTTATGTACACTTGTAAGTATTGTGTATCATGTTGTTATTTTTTTCTTTTAATTTTGCTTCATTGGCATTATCATAAGAAATTTTTACCACTATACCCAACATTGAAGATACTATGTGCCATATTATTCAACATTTTAAATTAAACACCATTATACCCATGTTTAAAAAAAAGTTTTTTTTTAAAGAGGGCGCCATCCAGGATGGGGGCACCCTTATAATTTGAAGGGAGGCGCCATCCATGATGGAGGCACCCTTAAAATTATAAGGGGGACGCCATCCATGATGAAGTCAGTCTTATACGATTTTTTTTAAATTAATTTTTAATATATAATATGTTTAATAATATTTATTAAATAATATTTAACAATTAAATAATATTTAATAAATAATAGTTTTATAAATAATAATTTCTAAATAATATTCATTTTTATTAACAATTAATAATTCAATAATAATTAATATTTTCATTAATAATTTATAAATAATAATTAAAAATTAAATTGTATTTAATAATTAATATATTAAATAATAATTAGTATTTTCATTTAATAACAAACGAGTACATATGAGAGATATGGTACACTAATTTCTACGGCTAGGTCGAGGTAAATGTCTGCCTGTACTGCATCCTCTAGTACGTGCGTTTCTTGGTGGTTTTTGTGGTGGAGTCGGGTCCAATGTGTCGTCTTCGAGAAATTGGATCATTTCGGCTCATGAAGACGAGTCGATGTCCGCAAAGTCATCAAAATTAATAGGGTTGCCCATGCCTTCACAATTATGTTGGGGTGGTTGGCTCGATGATGCAATGTCAGGACGATAGCCTGCCTAGTCGTAGGGTGATATGGGTGTAAATGTTTGGGGGGGGGGGGGGGGGTAAGCGTTGATTGGGTGTTTGATACTGCGTGTTAAATTGGTTTGTAGTATCATGGGAGTATGTTTGGTATGGTGGTGGATATTGTTGGTATTGAGATTGTGAATAACTTTGTGTGAATGGGGTGGATTGGTAAGAGGTATGTTCATGGAGTTGTAGTTGTGTGAGTGGGGGTTGGGTTGGCAGTTGGAAATGGGGCTGGGTAGGCTGTTGGGGTCTTGATGATGAGGCTTGTTGGTGTGGGTTAACAAGATATCTTGGATGTGAAATGAAACCAATGGATACTGAACTATACCAATTCATGTATTGGATAGACGATTTTCTCTCGTATGGCAACACAATGTCGGACAAAACAAAATGGCGGCGATGTTTCCATTCACGACACTCATGTTTTGCATAGTTGGTCCATGAAGAATAGTCCCATTGGTTGGAGACTTTACCAGTGTGATACTTCTCTGGGATGCATTTTGACGGACATGGAATATCTTGAAGCATTCCAAACTGAAGCTTGACAAGATCATTGTTGTGCATTTCCACGGTGGTGAAGTTGATAATCGGCACCTTTGCACTCCACACTGTAGAGTCGTGTTCATCAACTTCATGAATGGCTTCTAGACCAAGATATGGCCGCCAAATAAAATGTAGGAGAAAAAATAATATTTAGTATTTTCTAATAATATTTAAGGAGACTATATTCTAAATAGGTAGGTTAGTGAAAGTACATGATCTTGACCCAAATGATCTATAAGATTTTGGTACTGGGTGATACTGTAATGGGGACAGTTGTCATAATTCATCCCAAGTGAAGACCACCTACAAATCGAAAAGAAAACATTTATTAATAATAGGATTAATTAAGTAAGAGTGTATGAAAGATTGGTCATTATTGGTCTAAGTAATTACCTTGTAGCGTATGGGAAATCAAAATTATTATGTTGGATATGTTCTAGATTGGTCATTCTTGATCAACCCCAAGCTTGAAGAAGAACACCACATCCGGTAAAATTTCCCGAATTTGCTATTGTGTTGTTACACAAAGACCGATATAGGTGCGATAGTGTAGCGGACCCCCAACTATATGTTTTTATTTTATTTATGTCATCTAATAAAACTAAATACATAGGATGAATAGCGTTACCACTTGGATCCGGACATAGAAATAAACCTATTAGTAGCATAATATAAATTCTTGTTTATCTAATTTTCAATATTTCTGGAGAGTCTCGGGTTAACCTCATCTCTCTATAAATTTTTTTGAGCCATGATAATAATTTTTTTTGGCCCCTCAAATCGCGTGGGGTTGGTTCAACCCCTAAAAGTTCTTCTATCACACTACCACTAGAATTGGTGAGACCGTTTACTGCCTTACCATTAATAGGTAAACCCAATAGCATGTAAGTGTCCTCGAGAGTAACAGCACATTCACCTATTGGAAGATGAAATATATGCATCTCGGGTCGCCACCTTTCTTGAAGGGCTAAAATGAACTTGGTATCAAGGAGATAATTTATTATTTTGATGACTTCTCCAAATCCCGCGTGCTCCAAAAATGGTTTAATTATCGGGTCATGTGGGAAATGTTTATGCCCACAAGTTCGGAAGTCATGAGTATTCTACAAATCAATACAACAAATCATTACAACATTGTATTTATAACAACAATAAAATTCTACAAATCAATACAACATTGTGAATTATCGGGTACAAATACTTACATAAGACGCGATGTTGTTTGGTGTTCCTCTATGCATTTCGCCCAATGTTAACATAAACATTTCTTCTATGGACTATATAGTGTGAATATATGAACAAAATATTGGTAGAAGTTGAAATGTTGGATATATTTGATGAGTTTTGACAATGAGTCTCCATAGTATTTATAGTAAAAAATTTGGTATGTAGAAAATTTGAATTTTGAATTTATGGTAGAGTGAAAAGTTAAATTGGTGTAGTTGAAATATTGATTGATGTGTAGAAAAGTAAATGAGGTAGATGAAGTGTGTAGAGAATCCTCCACACTTGGCATTTTGCATGCATGCAAAATTTACTTTTCGTACACATGTACAAGGAGATTCCAACCACCATGGCGCCACCCTTCAAATTTAGGGAAGGGACTCCACCATGGATGGCGCCTCCCTTCAAATTTAGGGAAGGGACTCCATCATGGATGGCGCGTCCCTTTAACATTTATTATTATTTAATTCGTACACTTTTATTATATATGTATACATTGAAGAAAAATTAAAATACATCTCATTTTATGTAAATATATCTCTTACACTTTTATGCAAATATGTCTAGAACAACAAATTATATTGTTCATGCTCATTTTAATGGAGACATATACATCTCTGAAAATTCCGGTTTTGGGTTTCAAAATACAGATGTTACCCGATTAATAATGAGCAGAAAATCAAATTTTTTGCATTTCAAAGAGTGAATAGAGTCAAAGATATTGTCTTGTCCAATCTCTCAAATCATATACAGAAGTCCCATTTTCTTTGACAACAATCAGGTCAAGTATTTTCAAGAGAATGTTTGATAGTCATGAACACTCTGGGTTCGACTATATCGAGGTTTATCTATTACTCTTCCAGACTCAACATGAAGTTGGTGAATCTCACGACAAAACAATGGATCTAGATGAAGTTGATGTTGTGGACGAGGAGGAAGAAGAACCCGAGGCCATGGTTGATCAAATGGTTAATTTGTTCGGGACTGGGGACTACACCGCAATAACTCCACTTCAAGACATAGATGAAGAGGCACTACCATTAAATCATATGTACTGTCCTCCCCAACACATGACTAACTTGCAATTGAGTGGAGACGATACTTCCTCAGATTTTTTCTACAATTCTTCTCAACAAATCAAAGGTGTATTGAAAGTGGGGAACCAGTACTGCACAAAAGCAGAGTGCATGAAAGCTATAAAAAAGTTTCATATGGGTAACTTCGTTGATTTTGAAGTAAACCGGAATGACTCAAAACACTATGTCGTAGTTTGTCATAACGAACATTGCAAGTTTCAGTTAGCAGCGTCCTATTGGAAAAGAAATGATCGTTGGGAGATAGGTTCGATGGATCCACCTCATAGTTGTACAACCAACATCAATCGGCAAGATCATGGAAAACTAAGCTCTCAATTGATATGCCAAGAGATTTTGCATCTTGTGGGCGTAGATCCATATGTGAAGGTGAGCACAATTATCTCTCATGTTGTTGCACGGTTCAACTATACCCCATCGTACAGGAAAGCTTGGATTGGAAGAATACAAGCGGTTGAACATGTATATGGGAATTGGGAAAAATCTTACAATTAACTTCCACAGTATTTACTAGCACTTCAAAAATATGTTCCTGGTACGGTTGTAATATTGGAGTCACTTCCAGCATACACTCCTGAAGGAACATGTGTTGCTGGAAGTAGGATATTCTCTCGTCTCTTTTGGGCATTTCAACCGTGTATCAAAGGTTTTGCATTCTGCAAACTGGTTATTCAAGTCGATGGAATATGGTTGTATGGAAGATACAAAGGAACATTGTTGATGGTGGTTGCACAAGATGGAAATAATAATATATTTTCGATTGCCTTTGTCCTGGTCGAGGGTGAGACAGGTGAAGCTTGGAGTTTCTTCCTCAGAAATCTCAGAACACATGTCGCTCCTGAACCAAACTTATGTCTGATTTCCGATAGACATGCCTCTATTGTGAGCTCCTACAACAATCCTGCTAATGGGTGGCACAATCCTTCTTCTGTCCATGTCTACTACATAAGACACATTGCTCAGAAGTTTATGCGGGAAATAAAAGACAAAAATATCCGTAAAAAAGTTGTGAACGCTGGGTATGCCTTAAACCAACCATCGTTAATATATTACCGCGAAGAAATAAGATTTTCAAGCGCGGAAGCATTAAGCTGGGTGGATAGCATTCCAGTCGAGAAACAGACAAGGGCTTTTGATGGAGGATGCCGATGGGGTCACATGACCACAAATCTTGTAGAATCCCTAAATGGAGTATTTAAGGGAACTATAAACCTACCCATCACTGCGTTGGTAAGAGCAACCTATTATAGATTAGGGTCACTTTTTGCGGCAAGAGGCAAAAAATGGAGCACTGTTTTGGAATCAGAGCAAATATCCAGCGAATAATGTATGAAATATATGAAGGATGAATCTTCTAAGGCGGCCTCACATCGAGTTAGACCATTTGATTGTCACGATTACATCTTCATTGTTGATGAGACAATGGATCACAACTAGGGTCGGCCAATGGGACACTACAGGGTGGAAATTCATAAAAATTGATGCGACTGCGGAAAGTTTCAACCTTCCGCATGCCTTGTTCACATGTCATTGCCGCATGTTCCAGTGCTCGTCATGATCCAATCTTGCAACTATCAGAAGTTTACAAGGTCGTGAAATTATTCGGTATCTACAATAACAGTTTTCCAGTGGTAGCTAGTGAGGACTATTGGCTAACCTATCGTGGAGACACAATCTACCACAACGAAAATATGAGAAGAAACAAAAAGGGCCGCCCCAAAAGCACGCGGATTACAACTGAAATGGATACAACTGAGAAAATGGAAAGATTGTGCAGAATATGTCGTCTTCCCGGGCATACGAGGAAAAATTGTCCAAATGTTGGAACAAGTTCTAGATAGATTTACTTTGGTCATTAAAAAAATGTGTAACCTTGGAATTTAATATTTATAACAACTTTTGATTACCACATAAACAAATTGAAATATTTCTAGTGCAACAACGCAAATCATTAAAAATATAACGATTATTACAACATAAACTAAGATATAACAACAATCAAAGTAATATCATCAGTTCCGAACATCATAGACCTAACTTCGTTGTCATCTTTAATTCGCACCCACTCCCGCCGTATATTTCCGTCTGCAATAGAGAAGTACGAAACAAGTCTTTCAATACTCCTAATGGTTTCACCATTTAGAATGTCTCCTTCTAACCAGCGATTCAATTTTCTTCGTAGTTGCTCTAAACTCTGGATCTTCCAAAACAACATCCTTATCGGAGGCTTAGTTCTTGAGAAAATGACATCCCCATATCTTATAAGATACATGATTCACTCTCCTAAATTTGGATGAAACAATGTTAATTAGGATGAAACAAGTCTAACTATTTATACAAACAAAATTTGGTATAAAATAGTATTAAATATTATAAACATTTATTATATTATTTATATTTGAATTAAATAATTAAACAAAATAAGGGGGCTCCAAAGGGGACGGCGTCCCCCTTAAAATTATAAGGCTGACTCCATCATGGATGGCGCCTCCCTTATAATTTTAAGGGTGCCTCCATCATGGATGGCGCCTCCCTTCAAATTATAAGGGTGCCTCCATCCTGGATGATGCTCCCTCTTTAAAAAATAAAAAAATTGTTTGAAACTTGAGTAGGTTGGAATATATTTTGAAAGGTTGGGTAATATGACACATAGTGTCTTAAAAGTTGAGTATAGTGATAAAAAATTCTTTTCATAACATAGAAAATAAGACTATAAGACTTTTTTGGATGAGAATTCCATCTTCTAATTTTATTCTAATTCTCTTTAAGTACTTGTATAGTTCTCATTTCTTCTAATTCTATCTTCATGAAATTACAGCATGTGCCTTAACATAAACTCCTTCTTCCATAGTATGTAGCACACAATACAATAGGAAAAAGTCTTATATTATATATCTAAGCTATTCACTATTATGTTCTAACAGAGAACTATCAATCTTTCCAACAATCTCTCTGTCTCAGCAACGTCAGCAACAATCAACACAATCAGCACGATATGTAATAACACAAATCTGGTTTTTCATTCTGATTAAAATGAAGTGTGTTTCAACTCTGGATCGTTTCAAAAAATGATATAAAGTTTTTAACTTAACATGTAAATACTTTCGCTTGAACTTTATTTTATTGAAAGAAGGGTTCTGATTCATAATTTTTATAACATTAATAGAGTTGAAATTGAAGTAGAATTTTTATATATTCTCGATTTGCAGCGGTTCAAACCGCCACAATGTACCGTCGCAATCAACGACGGTTGGTAACCATCGCAATATTCAGATTACTTCAGTTCCTTAACCGCCACAAAAGAGAAAGACGGTTGGTATGACGGTTTTGATAACCGTCGTAAAACATCCTTTTGACGCACGGTTTTTAAGACGGAGATGCAACCATCGTAACTTGCAAATTGCAGCCGTTCTAACCATCGTAACCTATCTAAATGAACCGTCGCAATTTGCCAATTGTCTTGTGGTGGTATATATATATATATATATATATATATATATATATATATATATATATATATATATATATATATATATATATATATATATATATATAAAAGATACCAAGGTGACAAACATATATATATATATATATATATATATATATATATATATATATATATATATATATATATATATATATATATATATATATATATATATATATATATATATATAAAAGATACCAAGGTGACAAACTTAATATTATGACACTTCCAATAACTATTTACCGTATATACATATGAAAAAATTCATCGTTGAATTGAAAGATATTATCAGTTAAATCATGTTTATAAAGTTTTGTTAGGGTCAATTCGGGATTCAACACGAGAAAACAATTTACTTTGGGAACTTTCTTTATGAAAGACACACCACCTACTCTTCAAACACCTTAAGGGGAGAGGTGTGTGAATTCTCCTACTTATAAATACTCAAGCCTCCATATTTCTAACCAATGTGAGACTTTTTCACACCACTCACATTTGTTATTCTCAACAATTTTAACATCAACTGAAAATTACTTGACATGTTAATGAGATGCATAAAAATTAACGTTTTACAAAACTTCATCAAAAACAATTAATTTTAATTTTTTTTTACATTTGTATCATTGTTTATATATATATATATATATATATATATATATATATATATATATATATATATATATATATATATATATATATATATATATATATATATATATCATTGTACCTTAAAAACCCTTGGATCACTATCATGACTAACAAAAATACTTTTAAATTCATTGAATAAATAATGTATTTAAACATTATTATATATCAAATACATCAATTACTCAATGAATTTAAAAAGTTTTTTTGTTGCTCATAATAGTGACCGGATAGTGTATACTTTATGCTAAAATTTGATTAAAAGTTTGTTGTACCTCGAAAAATATTTGTCCAATAACTCATAGTGTAATTTTGAATTATAATGATTGATGACATTAATGGTATCTTTGATTTCAATTTGTTGAATGACTCACTAATCAAAGACTTGTCGCTTGAAGAAATATCACACTAACTACTCTAAGAACCTTTCTTGTTCACTCAAGAACATTCATGTCTCTCAATCTAAATTCTTTCTTTTGATTTTTCGTGATCTTTCCCCTTTGATGTATGTTCTTTTCTCACCTGCTTATCTTTTCCACTTAATGTGCGCTTTCCCTGCTTTGGTGTGCCTTAATCCTCAGATTTTTTTAACCTTAAGAAATATTTTTTCTCTCTAGCTTTGCTTGTCCGTCTCTGACCCTGGTTATGGAAAACTACATTTCGAACTCAAGGGAAGATAACTACTCCCCATACCCAAAGGAACATATTGGTACTGACCATGACGCAACCTGTATTACCATTCAAAACAACCTTTGCTACGTAAAGAATACAAATATTCTAAATCAGACGGATTCAATCTCAACTTGAACCAAACCAAAGTCAAAATCAGATTATCAAAACTATCAGAAAACCCTCAAGCATGAGACATCTTGTCATAGAAGATAACGCAACTTCAAGAAAAAAATGGCCAACTCACACATGTGAATGACAAGAAGATGAAAATTTAGAAAATAAAGAAGAACCATACTTCTTTGTCTCTGATGAAGAAGAGATTCAAGATTCATAAGAAAATGACAATACTTAATTTTGGGCATAATCATCACAAATGAATATATCCACAAATGATCAATTCAAGCTTTCCTAGCTAATATATTGTGTAATCTCCTAAATATTACCGTTTTATAACTGGACCACAATGCTTCCACAATCAGTTTCTCTCTCACATGGACACTGTCCATCTGAATAATATGAGATGGATCGGGAATATACTTCAGAAACTGAGACACATAGAAAATGTCATGCCGATTTGAAAGAGCTTATGGCAGGGCAACCCAATGAGAACAACTCCAATCCTCTGGAAAATCTGATAAGGGCCAATAAAAATACAAGTGAGCTTCTTAGACATCAAAGCTCTCCCAGCACCAGTCATAGGGGAGACTCTCAGAAATACTTGATTTTCCTCCTGAAGCTTGAGGGTCTTCCTCCGCTTATCATGATAGCTCTTCTGCCTACTTTAAAATGCTTTGATTTTCTCTTGGATCATCTACACTTTCTCTGTTGTTTGCTGAGTGATCTTTGGTCCAATAACAACACTCTATCCAGATTCTTACCTACAAATGGGAGTCCTACACCTCCTCCCATATAATTCTTCGTTCGGTACCATTCCAATACTCGAATGATAGTTGTTATATAAGTAAACTCAATAAGTGGGGAAAAACGTCCCAAGAGAATCCTTGTTCTAAGACACAAACCCTCAACAAATCCTCCAAAGACTAAATAGTCCTCTCAGTCTAACCATCAGTATATGAATGATACGCAAATCTTAACTTCAGCTTAGTACCAAGAGTTGACTGTAAGCTCTCTCGAAATCTAGAAGTAAAACTCTGATCTCTATATGACACAATGCTGTGAAAAAGAGCTCTTCTTGTACTTGGTTTTATTTATGATGAATATAAACACATAAATAAAAATAATTCAAAGCTTGAAGACTAGAGCAATCAAGTTTAAATTATTAAAAAGCTATGGAAAATTTATGAAAGAATCAAGATGGTTGTATATGCATTACAATTCAAGTATATATATCTTAATTGTTCATAAAAATCATGAATATTCATCTTAAACCTTTCAT
Source organism: Lathyrus sativus (assembly GCA_963859935.3). Taxonomy (NCBI): domain Eukaryota; kingdom Viridiplantae; phylum Streptophyta; class Magnoliopsida; order Fabales; family Fabaceae; genus Lathyrus; species Lathyrus sativus. Next base: position 4,601,553 of record OZ012739.1, on the reverse strand, counting down.
GAATATTTTAAAATGATTGCTAATTTAACCATTTTGTTTTTGGCAAATTGTGGCATTTTAAAACGTTGTAACAACACTTCAAAACCACCATAATTTGCATCATTTACTCAAAGTTGTTTGATCATGCATTAAAAAGTTATTTTTGATTTAAAACCTTGTAAAAATATTTTTTGAAGATCATCTAGTGTCTTGATCATATTTCTAGATGATACATGATTTTCAATAATTTGCATTAGCCATTTTTTAAAATTTCACTTATGACAATCGATTGTCACAGGAAAAAAATTCAAATCTTTAGACGTTACACTTTGTGCAACCGATTGTCATCCTGATGCAGTTGATTGCATCTGTATATTTTCTAAAAGATACTTTGTTTTAATGCACCATTTCATTATATCTTTTTATGGCATCCTGTCGCGGTGAGAATTAGATGTCAAGCTGTTATTTTAACTTGAATCATAAAACATTGAATGTTCACCATCGAACTTTAATTTATCTAAAGGAAAGGGAAATATCGAATAAAACCCTAATTATGCAATGTAACAACAATGCAAAGAGAACTAAAGGTTTGAGGGTTGGTTATACTAAGGAAATTTGCATGCTAATGTTTGGAAATGTCCTATTCTTGGGTTTTATGTGATAGGGAACCTAAGGAGGGTTATTTTTAGTGTGCTCGCCAAGACTTTGCAGTCTTATGCCTACGTATCCTAAGAAGGATGGAATCAGAGCAACCGTAGTTCACCTAAACAGGTGAAGAACACTTGATAGTAATAAAGGTTCCAAAGGGGAGGTAAATGTTTATAACAATAACACATACATAGAGTCTATAAACTTTAACTAAGAATAATTTGAAGGGTTAATGACTTGACAATGTCAAAAGGTAGTTGAGGTAAGGCTAAACTACTTTATGACATAAAGTCAAAAAAGGGATATTTCCTTTAGATTTAGGCAACAAAAGAGAAAAAGAAGCATGAAGTGTTAAACAAGCTAACATCACTAAGGGATAACTTGACAAAGTCAAAATAAACATGAGCAATATGAGTGAATATGTATGAGATGAACAAGGATGATATTCAAATATGATATCAATCAAGGTTGTCAAACTCGCGAGTCTACTCAGACTCGTAAAGGGTTTGTAGACTCGACTCACATACTCGACTCGCAAACTCGTATGAGTATATGGAAAATTAAAAACAACTTTCAAAAACCTATAAGTGACACATATATGACACACTCATATGTTTTTATACTTATTAATGTCTCGTTTATGACATAAATATATAATACAACACCAATTATCATAAAAATTTAAATTTCATACTCCATAACAAATTTATTAACAAAAAAAATCTCGATAATAAAACAAACAAAAATGCAAAATATATAGTTAAAGACTTAAATTACTAATTTCATCTTAGTTGTATACTACATCAATAATAAAAATCATAAAATAGATATGCTAATAGATTCAAACATCCAAAGCTCCAGTAAAATCACCACCACTAATAAAATCACCATCATCTTTATCGGTATCTTGAGTATCATCATCAAACTCTACCTCAGATGAAACACCTATTTCATCATTAACCAATGTTGGATTGATTGAATTTCCACTTCCACCTAATTTAACATTGCCACCATCACCACATTGCACAACATTAGTTACAACAACATCATCTTACTCAATATTAACTTCAATTTGCACAGTTTCTTCATTATGATCTTCAATTATTCATTCTTCATCTGAATAACTATCTTCAAATTAAAGAATAACACTATTTTATTTTCCTTTTCTATTTTTCAACCTTAAATTATACATGATATAAACCAAATTATTCACCTTTTGTTGATGCAACCTATTTCTTCTCTTTGTATGAACCTAAAAAAAATTAAATAATAATTCAACTCAATGTTTCTTAAAAATTAAAATCAAGTCTATAAACAAACAAATAATAGTTCATTACCATTTCAAAAGAAATCCAATTACGTTCACAACCATATGAGTTACAAGTTAAGCTTAGAACACGAATTGCAAACCTCTTTAAATATGGAGTCATATCTCCATAGAAATTCCACCCTTCAACAAGTAACATATCCTTCCTAAACTATTTTTTGCCATAAATCATAAATTTTCTAAACTATTTTGTCACATACAAATTAATACATGAGCATTGGGATCATTGGACCTGATGGAACAATAGTGCATCATCTTTACATAAGATATCATACATGAGAAGCATCCAAGTGAAACATATAAGAAAATACTTACACACAAAGAATTGATTTACGGTCACTAACACGAACAAAGCAAGAGTAAAAATAAACTCACGTCGTTAACGAAGGGGGAAAGAAATTTTGTTGAAACAAGAGACTAGGAGAGAGAGACTTTTTTATTCGCGTACAAGGAAAAAAAGTAAAGGTTTTTTATAAAAAAATAAATAAAATCTTTTGGGGAATATAGAAAATTTTTGGTTTTAAATTTTTTTTTATAAAAAACTTATAGATTCATAAACTTGTTATAGACTCGCGAGTCTATACGAGTTTGTGCGAGTCTATCCGAGTCTACTCAAGCCTATCAAAAAACAATACTATGTCTGAGCCTACTCGTTTATACTTCCTAGACTCGTAAACTCGTACGAGTTTATGAGTCTACCCGCGAGTTTGAAAACTATGGTATCAATTATAAGTGACAAAGATAACATTCAAACATGATGTTAATCAAAGGAAACATATGATATGAGGTATAACAAAGTCAAAATGAAAATGGTAATCATCAAAGCATGAAGTTAGATGTGACAACATCTAAAACAAAACTTAACAAAGTCATAAACAATCATGGTAACAATACAAGAATGAATGCAAATCATAGTCAAAGCATACATGAGATTAGATTCTAACAAAACCAAAGTGACAACATAAGTGTGGCATATCATAGCATGTTTATAACAATAACATGTAAGCATACAAGATAAGCACATAAGTAACAACATATGGGCATGGTAAAAGAATGTGACAACATTAATAACAAAATCATGAAGGATATATCAATCAAAGGTTCAAGTGTCATGGATATAAAAATATCAACACATGAACCATGGATGAAAATTTCAAGTGTACACATAGAGAAAGACTTAACAAAGTTTAAAAAAACAAGGTTTAGGGTTTAATAACACCACTTAATTATGAATACAATTTAAGAATTCAAACTAATCATAGATAAGTTATAAAAACACTTAATCATGAATACAACTTAAGAATTCAAACAATCATGGATAAGTTATAACAACACTTAAACCTGAATACAATTTAAGACATGGTTCAAGACATCATGGTAACAACCGGAGATTCATGTCAACGGTTCAATATGATTACAATCAAGTCTAATTATTTTAAAGTGGTCTAACCATAATGAACATGAAGTTCAAAAATCAAATAAGGTCATGGTATCAAATTTAAGGAAAATAATGAACATGTGACCAAAGATGGTTCAAACACAAAGCAAACATGCATTCAAGGTTCAAAGTGGTGTAAATGTCATGCCAAAGTTAAGAGACAAGTTTCATAACCAAACAGGGAAAAACAAGCCACGTATACATGGAAATCAAGGAATAAAGTATCCTAAACTTAGGCAAAAAAAATGAAGAAATCAAGTTTTCAACACCACACAAGGTTCATAGAATGTGTATCATATTCACACAAGTCAATATGCACAATTAGAATTAAAGAACTAGTTAAAAACATCACTTAACGCCTTAATACAAACCTAAAAGTACCTTACTTCAACTAAGACATTTTTTAGGAAAATAATAAACTTTTTGGAATTTTTTCAAGGATTCATAAAATAGAGAAGATTCTGAGCAAGTGTGAAAAAGAATGTCTCAAAAAGACAAAAGGAGCATAAAGTTATTAACATGTGAAGTTTTGAAAAATAATGAAAATAAAAGCGGTAAAAAACAAGGGTGCTGCCAAAGGGAGTTGAACTCATACATCCAAAATGCAGGCTCAAAACATACCAAGTGGACCAATGCACGCATGTGAATAAAGGGGGAGTTCACACTAGTTCGAACCCACACCCTTGTGTATTCAAAGACTTATAAAAGCGCGCTCTAACCACTGGGGTGGTGATACATCCATTGTTTCAAACACAAATAACTAATAATATACTAAACACACATGACCAAATGCAAAACTGCCACCTCACCATCTTCTTCACCAACTCATGCGTCCTCTCTCTCTTTCTCTTTTTTTTCTTCATTTTTGTTCTAAACTTGCATCAACCATAACTTACTCGTTTCTCCATGAAAATCAAAACTATAAAGACCAAACTTGTCCTATTTTGCACAAGGATTTCAATGGTATTATTTGTATAATCTAAAACTCATTCTACAACACACATGAAGGGAAAAACCAATCACTAAACCCTAAGTTTCTAACATTAATATTTTCACATATGAACATGATAACTTGCATACAGTAGAAAGGACATATCAAACACAATAGGGTCTACATCTTTGATTCAAGAATCATTCAAGAATGATGCATGAACATAAGTTTCAAAGTGCAAGAACACTTGCCTATTGGAGCAAGGTCCAATGCCTCTTCAATATAGTTACAGAAGCAAAAGAAAGATCTTATGAGATTCCTTGATCCTCCAGCAAGCTAGTGATGTCCTTGGTTTGTTCTAAAATAGCTTGAAACCTCTCACTCGAACCTTCTTGCACAATGGAAAAATGAACTTTGAGGATGATAATATGGATGGTACAAAACGTGTTCAAAGGTTTGAACATGCTCTAATGAGTATTTAGAGGAAGTATGGGTGGTTAGTTGAGAGAAAACTCAATAGAAATGCAAGTTAGAACTTTTACGTTTTAGAACTATCTTCAATGGTGATTTTTGCAAATTATGGTGTGTAGAGAAGTTTGCTGAGGTTTAAGGTGTATTTCTTGTGTGTTTTAAGGCATAGAGGTGTCCTATATTTATAAGAGAAACTTGAGGGATTGCTTCTGATCATAATACAAATTTGTGAAGTTTTGGCTGTGTTGAAAACAAATTGGTAGTTTGATGGATTTGTGTAGTTTCAAAGCAAAGTACAATGCCTCTAGGGTGGTTGGAACTTTTAGAGGTGCTACTTCTGAGTTTTAGTGTGGAGTATGGTCAGAGTAAACAATTACAAATCTCCATACAAGCTTACTTGTGATTAAAATCACTTTATGCAAATGGAAGTATGAACTTTCTTGCAAAATCTTCCCAAAATGGAATGAACACTTAGATAATGCATCAATTCTTTGGATAATGCATAAAAGATATGTGTAATCTTCTGATTAAGGATGGATTTTCAAGTAATATGACATTTAATCAAGGGATGTGCAGATTTGAATTGGTTTTGCTCAAGTTCATGTCATGAAAATGACCTAAAACTAAAATTTGAAGTGTCAACTTCATCTCTTCGAATCTCCTAGCTCAAGTATGATAAAAATGTGTTCTAGGACTTTTTGGAAAGAAAATAACAACCTTTATAAATTTCATGTTGATAAAATGTTTTGAATCAAATGGGATCATGATAGAAAATGGCCTTAATGTGAGTTACTTTTAAGAGCGGGTTTGTATGAAAATTTTTCTAAGTGTCCAAGTTCAAAGAGTGATGAATCTCCTGTTAGAACACAGATTGATGTTCAATATATCTCAATGTTTTGATGATAACATTAATGAAATTTTGTATAGAGAATTTCTATACACTAATTTTTGTTCAAGTGTTTATTTGTTTCAGATATCAAAATTAATATTATTCTGGAAGTAAGAACGCCACTGAACACCTTAGAATGAAAAAAGCTCTGAAGCGTCAGAAGCAACATATCAGAAGACTCTGATCTACTACAATGACTCTGAGCAAAGCTAAGAAGAATCTGAGCAAAGAACATCCGTAAAGCTTCAGAAGACTCTGAGAGTACTCAACGCTGCAAGTACAAAAGTTCTGACAAGCAAGTATGCTCTGATAAGGATTTCACGCTTAAAGCACTTTACTGCAAACTCTGATAGAGAAACTCTGATTGAGTTAACTCTGACCTGAACAACTAAGAACATCGTCAGAAGTTCTGATGCAAGGCGTTCCAAAGTTGTTGAAGAAGATGCTGTTCAAATAAAGATCCGTTGGTATATTCCTTGTCTTATCCTAAACGGCTCTTTCCCCATTCGTGTATGACACAGGATTTCATACAAAAAGGATTTGTCAGAACATTCCTCTTCTAAGAAAGGAAACGTCATTAGAAGACAAAGAGAACAGAATGTACAGATTGCATAGTCTTTGAGAAAGCGTTTCAAAGTACTATAAAAGCAAGCATTGTCATCACTTCAAAGGTTGACGAAACTATTGAAAAATTATTCAAGCACTCATTCAAATATTCTTCAAGCTAGAATAGTTTTCACTTTTGTTCTAAAAACTTGTGTAAAAATCACTGCCGTGATATAGCTTTTTAGAAGCATTTCTTAAACACAAATTTGTTAGTTTATCTTTGTAAAAGATTTCCTTAAGAAGACCAAGTTATGGTCAGAATTTCTTGAGGAGACTAAGACAGTTGTCTTAGTGGTTTACACTGTAATCAAGTTTGATATAGTGGATTAACTCCTTGTTGAGAAAGGCAAATCACCTTGGTAGGGTGGACTGGATTAGTTTGAGTTCAAACGAACCAGGATAAAAATACTGTGTTATTTTTCTATCATCCAAAGTTTTTTAAAACCCTTATTCAACCCCCCCCCCCCCCCCCCTTCTAAGTGTTTTTCTTACCTTCATCTCCAACTTCATCACTTCATATCTCTCAATCCATGCATTTTTTGAGAATTCATCCTCAAGGTAAAAGTTGTAGTTTGGAAAAAGCTCTTAAAAATTGTCTTTAGAGGAAAGAAATTGGTCACTTGGATTGGAAGTTATGTCCTTTCCAAGTTGAGCAAAATCATGAATTCTCATAACTTAGAAAAAAAATCAATTTCTCCATTGTTTCCCTTTTCGCAAGTAACCTCATAACTTGGCTTTGATCAGTGGTTGACTTTGTATCAGATGAACTCGAACTTTGTGATCTTCAATTAAATCAAACCCTTGGGCTATTCGAATATTATGGATGGACTCCAAAGGTATCTTGGAGTGTTTTGAATCATATCCCCAGGCTTGAGATCATGTCTTGGTCAAAAGTCAAAGGTGCAGTTGACTTTTCATCAGAAACCCTAATTTGTGGACCAGATGGATTTGAAACTTGATAAACTTGTAATGAGGCCACCAAACACTTTATTGTTGATGTGGGGAGACCTTGATTATGCGAAATTGATATATTGATCATCAATCTAAAAATTTAACTGATTAACCAATTTCTCTGATGCAAAAATCCTAATTCACAAATGAAACAAAACAAGGTAAAACTTTGATGATTGAGGGTTAGTTATGCATGAATGATGCACCTGGGGTGTGATGCAAATGATAATTTAATCTAGGAGTATAATTTGGAGTATGACAGTTGCCTCTATTTAAATAACTTTACCGGATGTTATGAGTGGCTACCAGACTACAGATACCAAAACAAAAATGCCAATGACAACTATACTTGGATAGAGAATTTGTGATAACCAAAGATTTTAACAAGAGGCCAGTAATAACTGGAATTGGGATCAAAAGGAGCTACAACCAACAACAAAAACTTAGGTTAATTCTAAATGTACATGATTAGACATGATGCAGATGATCATGATATATAAATGCTGACTCGAAGAGGAGACAATGAGTAAGGAGACTCTCAAGGGGATGGAAAAAATTCACTTTGCTAGGGAAGAAAGGAGTCATCAGGAAATCATTGGGGAATGGAAGAGTCCAAAGATTCATTATGGAAAATACATCCACTTCACTAGGGAAGTGTGAAGCCAAGGAAACTCACTGGTGATATATAGTTTATTTTCTAGATCTTGACTTGCCACAACTCTCAGATTCGTCACACTTATGAAAAATCCTGGTTTTGCTTCTCCCCCTCAACTCAGTAACTAAACTTTCAAGCTGATTAAGAGAAACAATCAAACCATGCTCCTTTCTTCTAACTTCTTCATTAAGCATGATAACTTTAACCATTTGCATTACCATTTTTCCATTCGGATCTGAATTAGTAAGTGTCATAACAAGAACTTTTCATTTATGAGGCAGGAACTAAGTAGGAATAAGGCTTACGACTCATCATCCAACTTAATATCAATAGTTACCAACTGATTCACGATTTTATAAAGCAAACTCATATGCTCTGTCATTGAGTCATCATCCTTATATTTCACATTACCAATTTCCTACTCAAAAATGTTTTATTTTGCATGTTGTTACGCTCATACAACTCTTTTAATTTATTCCATATTTTATGTTCACCAGTTTAAGCATCAAAATGTGGATACACGCAAAAGTCCAACCATTTTCTAATTATAGCAACTGTCTTCCAATTCATCTTTATCCATTTGGAATCAGACTTATCACTTGGTTTACTCGCCCCTCAATATGATTATACAAATCTTTGATGTATAACATATCTTCCATTCGAGTCTTTTAAAGTGTATAATTAGTAGTGTTGAGCTTAATCATATTGAGCTCTTGATTTTTCTCCATTTAAAATGCACAAAACAAGCTAACTAGAGCGCTGAGCTCTGATACTACTTTGTCGGGAAGTAATCAAATAATCAGAATATTTTCAAGTCGAATACTTTTGCAAACTTATGCAATTTAAATAGAAAACCAGTAGAAACAACTCCAGAGCTCACTAATAATAACAAAAAAATAAAATAGCAAGAACACCAAATTTTTCACATAGAAAACTTCCTTCAAAGTGAGAGAATAAAAACCACATGACCTAGTTAATTAAAATCTTTCACTATATCAATAATGGGTATACAAAAGTCTTCCTAGTAAAAGGGAATAACAATCTTGACTGATAAACAATAAAGGTGAGAAACACACTCCAACAAGCTCCTCCATAAAATGTGTGTATACCAATACAACTAAGAGAAGTTAAAACTACTAAATTGAAATATAAATAAAATTAACTAAGTGATAGGAATAGCATACTGAATTTGTAGCTCAAACTGATAAACTTTGCTACCCTCATCTATTGCTCGAAGTCAATTTTCTCTCCACTCTTTTCCTCTTCTCTTTGTTGGTCTTTGAAACTCTTATTTAGTTGCTTATTTGTTGTGGTGCTTTACATATTAAAAACTCACTTTTAAATAAATGTCAATTGGCACTACTACAAAACACACATTCGTTAACATAATACTACTACAATTATACTTTTCACCGTTGTAATATTACAAACTGGATGCGCCTAAGATTTTATTATTTTTTTTGAAATTTATTTAATCACGGTTGAGATAAACAACAGTGTTGATAAAGTAAGTGTTATAAGGTTCCAATCCTAGCAACTACATTTTTCCCCTTTTTTCTATTACCAAAAGTGCGTGTCACTTAAGTTCATAAAATAAATAAATAATTGAAAATTATTTAACCACGGTTTTACTATTCAACCGTTGTAATAAGATCTACACATAAGCAAGAACAACATTTTCTCTCCCCAAAAGAGAGGAACGACCATAATGATGATTGAAATATTTATTCATTTCTCAAGATGGTCACAAGTCATTCAAGAATATCAACCATTAAAAGTAATCATTGCAAGCATTAAATCATCAAATGTTTCATCTTCAACATCTTCTATAAATGTACACTTTCATATAATGAATTTCCACATCTTCAAACTATTCTTCTTAACTTCCTATATCAACATGAGTTCTCTATCTAAGAATGCTAAGAGAATTATCTCAATAGAAGTCACTGTTAAGAACAAAACCATCACCACAATATAACACCATCAATAATCAACTGAGGAGGTCCAGCCATATGGGTCGACTGCTGTCAGAGATGCACTGAGGGTGAGGAAGACCAAGAAGAAGAAGAGGATGTTGAAGAAAAAGAAGAGAAAGGTGTCGAGGAAGATGTTGTAGGCGTCTTTATATAAGATGTTGTAGGCCTCTTTATATAATTTCTTTAATATTGTTTTATATAATCTTTCCTTTTGATCTATGAAAAAATGAAAACAATAAAAATAGTACATAGACAACAAAAATAACAACAACAACAATAATAACAATAATGAAGAATAACAATAACAAGATTAAAAAAATCTCCCACCATTAATGTTGTCCATTTTTCCTATTACAAAAAGCGCGTGTCACTTAAGTGCATAAATAAATAAAAAAAATTGAAAATGATTTATCCACAATTTTACTATTCAAACGTTGTAAAATTGAAAATTGCATCACAATTTTTCTTGCAACCGTGATGAAAAGTGATATTTATTAGCATATAAGCAAAAGTATTTATCAATCGGTACATAACAATTGTTTCTTCAAAAGAAAACCCTAATATATTTCACTATTCTCTCTCATAACATAACCCTAACATTCATGTAACTCTTTAAACATACTTCAACTTTCAGATTCGTCTTCACTAATCGCGACATTGAGGTTCGTTCACTAAAATTATGCTTCGATTTCTTTTACATTTCTTGTTAAAAATGAGTTCTTATTTTTTTCATTTCGTGAATGTTATCATTTTTTCATATTCGTCTTCACCAACTTAACAAAGCGCATACTTTGGCTATGGTTTATATGGTTTGTGTTTCTATAAAGAAATACAAGAAATATTAAGTTATTGTGTAAACTTTATTCACCTTGTACTTCTTTTTTATAGCATCATAAACTAGATGGACTTCATAATTTGTTCCAGTTCCATGATTTGTTTAAAAAAAGGTGCATTTTTGAAATATTTTAGTATATCTTGTGTTGTTGTATGTTGTTGTTGTTGATTAATGTTCTCAGAACTTCATAATTTATTGTTGTTGTTGTTTATTGCGTTCTTGAATCTTTTTTATTTTTATTTTGTAGCATGTTGTTGATAAATGTTGTTGTATGTTGTTGATGTTGATTAATGTTTTTAGAACAAGAACAAAACATTTCTAAGTCAAAAAGGTTTCTTGTGACTTACTAATGTATTGTTCTTTAAATTCTTATGTAGGTTGCACAATAAATGAAGTAGAGTTTATTATATGCTATGTAGATTGTTTGTTTCACTAACCCTTCACTGAAAATACATTTCATTTAAATTGACATAGAAACTTATAATCTGAAATTAAGTTGTATTTGAAAACCAACTTATATCAATCAATGTTTTCTAAATTGCATGTGTCTCATTATTCATCTCAAGCTGTTTAACATATAGAATATGGTTCAATGACCTGATTTCTTCATTACATCCATATCTTCTCGTATAGTTTAATTTAAATAACAATAATTTATTGATGTTATTCTAATTAAACTAGAAAGATAAAGGACTCGATGTCATGAAAGACTTATACCAATGAACCACATTCTATATGTTAAAGACCAGGAAATGAATGATGAGACGCATGTACTTTGGAAAACAGTAGTTTGTTTAAGTTGGTTTTCAAGGATACTTTAATTTTCTGATTATATACTTCTTCATCAATTTAAATGGTTGTATTTTTTTAGTGAGGTGTATGAAGAAACAAATAATTTACATATGTTATTTACCTAAATGTATATATCACAATAGTTGATATAAATAACCGCTATGATAAGTCCCGCGCGTTCTGTCTTATATATCATAACGCTTAATATAAGTAATCGTTGTATATATCACAGCGATTGATATAAGTAATCGTTTTGATATATAAAAAAAAATTATAAAATATATGTAATATTAATAAAAGAGATAGACTTAAATAATTATTTTTATTTTTTTTTAAGTTGGAAAATTTGGTGATAATTACTCTCATAAACATAGATTAAATATTGTCAAAACAATAGGTATATCATAGAGAATTGATTAATTTCTTTATTTCTTGTGGTAAATTAATTAACTATTAATTTGATTAAAAATAATATTTTTATTCTTTATGTATATGGATCTTTGCGAGAACTGTAAAAATTTATTATATTATGCAGAATGAGGACACGTGCAAATGTGAAAAAACATTGGTACTAGAATGCTTTAGAAATGGATGTTATGTTCTTCTGTATGCTGTTTACCATAAGATGGTTTTATCACGTGCAAATGTGACTCTTTTGCTGGTGGCAAATACCACGGTGACTTTTTATTTGGTGGCTTATGAACCGGCGTCTCTTTATGTGGCGGCTTATTCACCGGTGGCTCATTCACTGGTGGTTCATCAGAAGGATTAAGGTGATATTGAGCAAGTCCTTGAGGAACAAGGATAAGAGCAGCAAGGAACAACACCAGTGAGGACAAGAAAAAGGAAGCCATTTTAGGTAGATTTTTGTGTTTGTAATATATGGAGAATAGCAAGGTTTTATACTAGTAAGGATCCTCAATGGAAGTGGAAGGTCACAATCAAAATAATTTTATTATATATCTCAATAATCGGTCCACTAATAATAATGAAAATTTTGGAGAAATATTATTCAACAATTTGGCAACATTCTTACATCTTATAAAACTAAAATGATATAAATTATGCTTAATTGTGAGGGGTTAAATTCTATATTATTTTAGAATGAGTATTTTATATTTCAATTATATTTATATTTATGATTGTGAAAAAAATCTCCAATCACTATGCCAAAATTGTTTTTTTACAACATTTCAAAGACAACGTTTTTTTTTAAAAGCGCTACTAAAAATTCAAAAAAAAAAAGGGAAAGAAACACTGCTAAAGTATGCCTTTAGAAAGCGCTTCTGAAAAGCGCTGCTAAAGGTCATACCTAGGCTAAACAATAGAAAGCGCTGCTAAAGGTCTATATTAGAAATCGCTTTACAAAAGTGCTGCTATAAGTCATGTCTAAGTAACACCTTAGACAACGCTTTCTAAAAGCGCTTCTAAAGGTCTAGGATACGAAAACGCTTCGTAACAAAAGCGCTGGTATAGGTATAGGATAAGAAAGCGCTGCTATGGGTAATTAAATTCTAAAAATAAAACAGATTTTTTATGTTTTGGAAACTCAATCATTCTGTCTATCTCTTTCGCGACTACACTGTCTGTGTTTCTAACCCTATCAAAGCTACTCCCTCCGCCGTAACTTGCTCCGACCAGGCGTCTTCTCTCTCGCGACTACTCCCTCTGCCGTAGCACCCTCCGATCGGCTTCAGTTTTGTCCTTCTCCCTCTGTTCGCGTTCGACCACGCTCCACCATTTTAAGGTATTTCTTCATTTTCTTCATTTTTAAGGTTATTTGCATGATATTTCTTTATTTTCTTTTTTGGATTCACAAACCAAGAAATACATTGTGATGTTGTTTTAATTTGAATTCAATAGGCTTGAATGACATTGTTGGTGAATTAGCGTTGAAGATGTGAAAGTAATGATATTAATTGTTGGAATGAATTAATGAGTTTGTTTGTTGTGGAAACAATTGAAATGAGACATGAAAGTGTTGATGTGGATGTTGTTTGAATTTGATTTCGAAATTTTGTTGTAGTAAGGTTCAAGATGATGAATAGTGATATTTGTGGTGAATTTATTTTGAGATTTGGTGTTAATTTTGTAAGTTAATGTTGAATGTTAGTGATGAAGTTGTTGAAAATAATTGACGATAATAACATTGTTGATGGATAATTGTTTAATGTTAGTCATTACTTTGTTGAATGTTAGTGATTACTTTGTTTTGATCTAAATGTTGATTGAAAATGTTAATTAGTGATTACTTTGTTTTGATCGAAATATTGATTGAAAATCATAATGAAATTAATTGTTACTTGTTAAGGTTGAAGATGATGAATAGTGATGACATTGTGAATTTATTTTTGACAGTCATTGATGATGTTGTTGATTGAAACTTGAATGACATTCGTGAATTAATTGTTGAATATTCTAATGATGTTGATTGTCTGAACTTAAGTGATGAAGTTATTATATTTGGTAATTTAAATGTGAATTTGATGATTTTGGTGATTGATTTATGCTCGTATTGATAACTTTTTGTGACTTACTTGAGTTGAAACATTAAGTGTGATTGAATTTGCGTGTCGATGTCATATTGCTTAATTGAAGGAAGTGTTGATGTTTAATAAATTTGATTCTTGAGACCTTGACTTGTTTCTCTGATATATCTTGTTTGTCCTATTATATACTAAATTGTTGTCCTGTTATATTTGATACTTCATCAGTTACTAACTTAGTGAATTTGCTATAGGGGTTACTTGTAAAGAGTAAGATTGTGATCATTTCCAAGAATCTTACACTGTGTGAATTTAGAAGTTGCTGACTTCTCTACAGGTAATTAGTTGTTCGTTTCTATAGTTGTGTGAATAATTAGTGTTTTTGTTTAGCTTACTTAGTAAAATTCATGGATAAAAAATGAATGTCTTCCAACTATTGTCAAAAGAGTATGAGAATGGGGTATCAAAATTCATTAAGTTTGTTGTTGGTTGTGATTAATCCGATAAGAAAATTATTATACTATCTGAATTTGTTAGATGGTGATCAAACAAAATATCCAAATATGAAGCAGATGGTTGATACGTAAGTGATGAGATTGTTCTGAACATTCGTGTGTATATTTATTTAATATGTGAGATTATTCTAAATATTCGTTTATATTATGTTAGAGCTATACAAATATTTTGATCACAAAGAAAAACTCGAGTACCAAGAAGTAAAGCAAACAATATTACATGGATCAGAATGCAGATATCTTTTTATAATTTTAATTATAATAGTGATGCTATTTGATAAAACAAGTTAAACTATATATTCTGATATATATTCGTATTTTTTTTTAATGTGTAGTATCCTTGTTAGCGTAATGGTATAGATTGTGGTTATTTTGTCTTGAGGTTTATGAATGAAACTATTTATTTGAGTCAAATAGAGATTCCAAATATGGTATGGATTTATAATTTAGGATTTATTTTAATATTTAACGGATATTTCATCTAATTAATTAGTTTTAACTAAATCATGCATATTATGTTATATTATGTAGTACTTTGATAGATTCAAGTGTGCTACTTACTCGAAAGATAAACTAGAAGAAGTTAAGGAGGAATGGTGTCAATACATTCTTGAGATGAGAATTATATAAGGTATATTGTCTTTCTTTCTTTTGTGTGAAGTTTATGGTCTTTAAAGATTTTTGTTGTTGTGATATTCTGTACTACGAGATAGGAATAGTTCTGGAAGTTGTTGTATAGTTTTGCAAGTTGTTGTGTATATACTTCTAGAAGTTGTTGTGAGGAATATTGATGGAAATTGTAATTGTGTATAGTGAATATTTAGAAGTTAAAGGTTTTGGAAGTGGATATATTTTATTAGAATTATGGAGGTTTGTTTTGAACTATAATGGTTATGAGATTTGTGTTGAATTAAGTTGGTTTATGTGTTGAACTATAATGGTATATAAGGCATATGTCTTGAAATAAAGGCTTGTGTTAAATTATAATGGTTATAAGTAGGTTTATGTGTTGAATTATAATGGTATATATGACTTATGTGTTGAAATAAAGGCTTGTGTTGAAATATTATAAAGGTTTGTGTTGAAATATTATATCTAATGGTTTGTGCTTCCATTTTATAAGTAAGAAATAAGACTTATGCCAATGTTTTTAACAAAAAACGCTTACTAAAAAAATGCACAATAGACAGCGCTTATAACAAAAAAAAACTCTTCCTAAAAAAGTGCTTTTGAAAAAATCCAATGACGTGAAGAAAAGAAAACGCTTTCTAAGAAAAGTGGACCTAAGGAAGTGCTTTTAAAGAAAGCGTTGTTGTCGCAGCTGCGAAAAAGGGTCGGCGGAAACAAACAGAAGAGTTGCCACCGAATGTTATTTATCCCAAAAAGAGGGAAAGAAAACGATCAAAGAAAACCTAAGAGAAAAGAGAAGACAAGGTCATCGCAACCAAATCTTGGGTTCGGGAGTCGATTACGCAAGGGGAAGGTATTAACATCCCCTCACGTCCGTTGTAATCAACGGGATCCACGCTTTTTGTCTAATACAAGGGTGAGTTATCTAAAAGCTATTGCTGAACGAAAATGGGAGAGAGAAAAGAAAAAGGAGACTCGATAGGACATCACCGCCCTATGCCTACGTATTCCCTCATGTAATGGGAAAGTCAAAGTCAACGTAGTTCAGAAAACTACGGATGATGGGGGGGAAGGATACTCGCCAAGACATCATCTTCTTGTGCCTGCGTATCCTCATCTAGTATAAAGTGATTTCCAGCTAAAGGTGGATTTAAAAATAGTGGGTAGCAACCAAAAGTTGGAATAACCGAAGGACATGAGATGCAAACCAAAAGTTAGGATGGAGAATGGTAACTGCTCAAGAAGATAATAATGGCCACTAACCAAAAGTTAGGATCACCAGAAAGAACAATTATAAAAAGTTGTGAGACACAGGCTACTAACCAAAAGTTAGAATCACCCAGACACCGACCGAAGGCGAATACACAAATAATGAAGACTACCAACCAAAAGATGGGATCGTCATAAAATATTACCAACCAAAAGTTGGGATCGTCATAAAATATTACCAACCAAAAGTTGGGATGAAGGGCTACTAACCAAAAGTTAGAATCACTGAAACGCCGAACAAAGGCGAACTCACCATAACGGAGACTATCAACCAAGAGTTGGGATAACGGCTCCGCTTGGGAAACAAAAGAGGACTACCAACAAAAAGTTGGGATAGCATCCAAGAAACAATGGACTACCAACCAAAAGTTAGGATGAAATCCCAGAAAAGTCACCAAACAAAAGTTGGAG
The DNA here is from genome assembly GCA_963859935.3 of Lathyrus sativus. Classification (NCBI taxonomy): domain Eukaryota; kingdom Viridiplantae; phylum Streptophyta; class Magnoliopsida; order Fabales; family Fabaceae; genus Lathyrus; species Lathyrus sativus. The sequence continues at coordinate 4,584,744 of OZ012739.1, read as the reverse complement.
TCAAGGCTACTAACCAAAAGTTAGGATCACCAAAAAGGAAGACTACCAACCAAAAGTTAGAATTGTCAACAAATAAAAAAATGGCTACCAACCAAAAGTTGGATCACCAGGATGCTGACCAAAGGCGTTCGAACCTACCGAAAAGAGGACTACCAACCAAGAGTTAGGGTAACGACTCCAAAGGGGAAACAGTAGAGGACTACCAACCAAAAGTTAGGATAGCATCCAAGAAAAGCAACAGACTGCCAACCAAAACTTGGGTAACATCCATAAAGACAAATACACTGGAGATTACAAACCAAAAGTTGGAATAACATCCGAGATAGACAGGAAGTACAGTCAACTCACTTACAACATGAAAAGAATACTCCACTAGGGGAAAGAGAAGCTTAAACAAACAAAATCTTTCGAGGAATAAAAGTGGGATGAAGACATCCATCAATGATTTCGCCAAGGGTACAGTACCACAAAGTCCCATGAATTTTTTCATTATCTGCTGGAGAGATGTCTGGCAAAAAAGATTTCGAACTTGACTTATGATTCGGATGCATATGTTTGAATATGGTGTAATGCTCCATATGAAATGGAAATGCTACGCATTTGGAAGGATTCTATGCAAAATGAAAATGCAAAAGAACACCATCCAGAAAGGTGTTGAGAAGGATAAGCTAACAAAATCTGTTGAGGAAAATGCCTTGAACGACTTTCCTGAACATAACTCCTCTAGGGAGGAATCCGCTTTACCGAGAATTGAGAAAGACGTGTCTTGGAAGATTGTCCCAAAATATGATTTTGAAGAATTCCAATGACCATTGGACTTTGTTGAGGAAATCAACCACCGCTGATTTACTCGTCGAGAAATCAACATCAATCTCTGCTTGGGGAGAGAAATCAATAACATAGACCTTGTCGCGGAATAGCCTTCACCTCTACTCTGCTGCTAGGGAATAAGCCTAATCTTACCCTACTAGGGATAAGTACACATCATTTTTAGTGAGATACTTCTGATTTGACAACATTCCCCTGTGATGATAGAATCTCTATTACGGGATAGATGCCTAACTACATATTAACATCCTGTCTGATGTAATCAACTTCCAAATACTTGTTGGGGAGCATAAATCCAATTTGCTGGGGAACACAAAACCCTGAACTCCTGTTGGGGAGAAATGATTCACCATGTGCTATTGACATTGTTAAAACTTCACTGTCAGGGAGAAAATTCTTTTGGGAAGAGGATCACGTCATCCTGTAAACAATCAAAAAACAAATAGAATGTCATGTATGCAAAATGGTCGTTTCGGTTATCTTCCATGACACTATTCAAGTAAGTTTATTATTTTCAATATGATTCGCAAAGCCCCAATATTTTCACATTTAAAGTTTATCAAAAATATCGGACACCCTTTTTTGCAAACAAAACAGTAAAATTAAAAACAGGAAATGTAAAGCTCTTTGAATGAATAATACTTTATTGATTGAAAAGGCTTGTAAATAGGAAAATTACAATTAAATGCAATTCTTGAAAAGAGGTAATTACGCAAAAAGTACAACAAGAAATATACAAATGTCGGTAATGTGGAAACAAACAATCACCATGTGTTGATTTGGCTATGATTTGTATGTCTTCAATGTTTCACCAATTCTCTGCCTTCTGAAGAGACTGACTGGATTGAATTTTATCCTTTGGGATCTCTGTGTGTCAAGGTAAATTCATAGATCGAATTCAGAACTCAGTCATTTGCTTTTAAATCCCTAAGTTTTTCCTGGATTGCCCTTGCGGGTTTTCAATCCACCGGGATACCCATTTTTCCAAAGTCGCGTTTTCAAGTTTTCAACTTTGCGGGCTTGTACTTTTTCTTTTTATCCCTAATTTTTTCCCGAACCTTTTCTTTTTATGGTTCGCCGGGATGCCCCATTTTTGCCTGGAACTCTTTTTTTGTCCAGCGGGTCTATTTTAAGCAAACTATTTTTTGACTACGCCTGCTTTCACAGGGAACATAAAATCTTCACCATCCATGGTTGATAGTAATAAGACTCAACCAGAGGAAACCTTTATTACTACATATGGGCCTTCATAGTTTGAAGATTATTTGCCCCTTTGATTTGTTTGCGAAGGAAGGATCCTTTTCAGAACCAAATCACCTATCTGGAAGTACCGAGGGAACACCTTCTGATCAAAAGCCTTCTCCAAATCAGTCGACATTCTTGAAAGGAAAAATATTGGTGAATGGAATAGTGGCCACGAACATGGTGATTTACTTGGCTATGAGATCTATAAAGCATTGTATCATTTTTAAAGTGGATTTTGAGAAAGCACATTGATGAGTCCAACCTTTTGAGGTTCGCATCAATTTCGGTAAAACTAACTTGATAGCTAGATGTTGGAAAAGATGTCCTAACATGAGGAACTAACTGAAGATCAAGATGTTAGACGAGATGTCCTATCATGATGATTCAACGTCTTTGTCTGTTACTTTTTCAGTTTTAGATTATCTTATTTTACTTACAGATTTGAGATTATTATGAGAATTTTTTTTTATCCTATGTGATGTTCAAGTTGAGGAATAAGAGATTCTATAGGAATCTAAAGATGCCGTTTTTTAAGTGTGGAGACACTTTAGGAAACTTTGAATTGAAGAAACTATTCTTTTGGAGAATCAGTTGCAGATTCTATGTAACAGAATTCCTACATTTTTGAAGCTCAAATCCAGTCTAGTTTATGGTTATAAATAAGATGGATTTAACTTAAGTGTGGAAAAATAATTTGTTTCTTAGTGTGTTTAGGGTTTGTATTTTGTGAGCCTCTCTTGTGTCGTGTTGATAGTTGAGTTAGAATGTTTACATTTAGTTAAAGTTTTGGTCACTGTTGTGTTTGAAAGGGAATTGAGAAGGGTCTCATAACTAGGAAGAGTATTAGGTAGAAATTAAACATGGGTAATGATTAAGTGATAGATTGTAAACCAGAGGTTGTTTAGCTTAGAATTAGTGATATCTAGTAGATTTCATTCATGGCTTGGTAGCCCCCAGATGTAGGTATTTTTGTTCACCGAACATGGTTAACAATTACTGTGTGTTTGTTTACTTTTTGTAAGTTTTTTATGTGCTTCTTCTTGTCATTCTTCTTAGCAGAGATCAAGTGTTCCGACACCTCTTGAGACATCTGAGATCGGCATACCAGAATTTCAATTGGTATCAGAGCAGGCATCCTGCTCTACATCTGGGTGAGATTCAGGGAAGTTACTTTCTGCTACAATGGACAAAGAAGGAGGAATATTGAATAGACCACTAATTTTTGATGGATCCAATTATGAATATTGGAAAGTGTGCATGGTCACGTTTATCAAGTCTATGGATGGTAAAGCTTCGAAATATGTGGTCAAAGGATGGGATCTGCCAAGGGTTAAAGATCAGGAAGGAAAGATTACTGATATGATAAAGCCTGAGGAAAACTAGGATGATGAAGATAACAAGTTTTCTCAAGGTAATTCCAAAGCATTGAATGCCTTATTCAATGGTGTCGACAAGAAGATTTTCAGGTTGATCAAGAATTGTATTGTTCTAAGGAGGCTTGGAAGATTTTGAAGATTACGCATAAAGTAACTTCTAGGGTGAAATCATCTAGACTTCAACTTCTCACAACCAAGTTTGAGAACTTGAAGATGGGAGGGGATGAAAGTATTCAAGACTTTCATATGAACATTATTGATATAACCAATACTTTAAGTGATCTAGGAGAAAATATTCCAGAAGCCAAGTTGGTTCAAAAAATTCTAAGATATCTTCCAAAGAAATTTGATATGAAGGTGACTGCTATTGGAGAAGCCTAAGACATAAACACCATGAAGGTGGATGAGCTCATGGGATGACTTCAGACTTTTGAACTGACGATTAGTGAGAAACCTGAGAAGAAGAAATAGTATAGACTTGGTGTCTAAGCAAGATGAATATGACCCTAATTCCAATGAGGAATTGTCCAAGGCTGTGGTGCTTCTTGAAAAATAGTATAGCCAATTATGCAAAAAAAAAATGGACGAGAAGTCAAGATCTAATGTTAAGACTCAGTCATCCAAAATCAATAGAAGGAAGGATTCTAGAAGAAGAACCAATAATGATTAGAAATCCAGCAAAGGTAATGGAATATAATGTTATGAGTGTGAAGTGTTTTGGACACACAAGAGCTGAGTGTCCCACCTTTTTCAATAAGGAGAAGAAAGGCTTGTCTCCATCTTGGTCTGAAGATGACTTCTCAAGCGAAGGAGAAACGACTAAACATGTTTCTGCACTTACTGGAGTATATGATTCTAAAAAAGAATCAGACATTGAAGAACTCATTTCTAATGAATTGGATACCTCTTAGAAGAAGTTGTGCATCAGAAGTACATAAGTTTGTCAATTAGGGCAGGATCAACAGGATCTTATTGCTCAACTCTATGACGAAAGATTAAAGCACTTGGCTATCATTTCTAACCTAGAGGATGAAGTTGTATTGCTCAATTCAAAACTTGACAATATGATTAAGTATATAAGAATTCTCAATAGCAGCTCAGATGTGCCGGGTGAAATTCTACAATCAGGAAGGAATGCTAGAGACTTTAAGGGACTTGGTTATAATGATAAAGTAGAGAATAAAGGGAAAAGGTCTGTTGTGAATTCTGCTCAACACAAAAGAAAACAAGATTGAACAATGTCAAGTAAGATGTCCCAACATCGATAAAGACCTCAGATGAACTCCTCAAGAAGAAAAAAGCAGGACTGGAAATGTCATCATTGTGGTAAGTTGCATGGTTATCCCAAATCAGCAACTCGGTCCAAGAGGAGAGAGGATGCTGCTAAAGAAAAGAAGAAGTGGATTCCGAAGAATGAAACTATTGCTCTCATAGCTCATACCTCTCTAAGAGCCTCTGCCAGAGAAGACTGGTATTTTGATAATGGTTATTCTAGACACGTGACTGGTGTCAAGAAATTTTTGGTTGATATTAAGCCACATTCCACTAGCTATGTCACCTTTGGAGATGGGTCAAAAGGTGAAATAAAGGGTGTTAGGAAGCTAGACTATACTGGGCAGCATATCTTGGATAAGTTGTTGTTTGTCAAAGAGCTGGCTGTTAATCTAATAAGTCTTAGTCAACTGTGTGGCCAAGGTCTCAAGGTTAACTTTTCTAAATCTGAGTGTCTAGTAACAAATGATAGAGAGGATATTATCATGAAGGGTGCCAGATCTAAGGATATTTGTTACTTGTGGACTCCTCTTGAAATAAAGTGTTCCTCCACCTGCATGATGTCAAAAGAAGATAAGGTGAAAGTGTGGCATCAGAAACTTGACCACTTACACTTGAAGAGAATAAATGAAGTCCTATCAAAGGAAGATGTCAGAGGTATTCCTTATCTAAATATTGATGAAAGAAGAGTTTGTGGCGAATATCAATTGGAAAGCAGACAAGGATGTCACATAAGAAGCTTCAACATATGACCACTTCAAAAATCTCGGAGCTACTTCATATGGACTTGATGGGACCTATGTAGGTTAAAACTCTTGGAGAAAAGATGTATGCTTATGTTGTGGTGGATGACCTTTCAAGATACACCTGAGTTCATTTCATTAAAGAAAAGTCTGAAGTGTTTCAAGTGTTCAAATAATTGTGCCAAAAACTTCAAAGAGAGAAGGAATATGACATAGTTAGAATTAAAAGTGACCATGGGAAGGAATTTGAAAAAAACAAGTTTGATGATTTTTGTTCCTCTGAGGGAATTAGTCATAAGTTTTCTTCACCCATCACCCCTCAACAGAATGGTGTGGTTGAGAGAAAGAATATGACTATTCAAGAATGTGCAAGGGTTATGCTTCATGCCAAGAAAATTCCATATCATTTTTTGGTTGAAGCCATGAATACTGCTTATTATATTCTAAATAGAGTAACCATCAGATCTGACACATCAACCACCTTATATGAGCTATGGAAAGGAAGGAAGCCAATTGTGAAATATTTCCATATTTTTGGAAGAAAATGTTACATTTAGGATGACAGTGAGCAAAGGAGGAAGATGGATTCTAAAAGTGATGAAGGGATATTTCTGGGATACTCTACGAATAGCAGAGCCTACGGAGTTTTCAACTCAAGAACTAAAGTTGTGCTGGAATCCATAAATGTTGTGGTTGATTACTCAACTACAGAAGTTGTTACAGATGATATTGGAACATTCTTTCCTATGAGTGATAGAGATGTTACAGAGATGTTGGAACATTACATGATGCTCCTGAAGATGCTATAGAATGAAACAATGATAATGTGGAATCTGCAAAGACTGAGAAAGTAGACAATGGATTCTCCACCAGAATTCAGAAAGATCATCCTAAGAAGCTTATAATAGAAGATCCAAATGGTGTAAGAATTACCAGATCAAGAGAAGTTTTTGCTGGTGCTTGATTTGTCTCAAAGGTGGAACCCAAGAATGTCAAGGTGGCCTTGACTGATGAATTATGGATCAATGCTATGCACGAGGAACTTGAGCAGTTCAAAATCCATAAGGTCTGGGATCTTGTACCAAGACTTGAAGGGTCAAACGTTATTGGTATAAGATGGGTGTTTAAAAACAAGTATGATGAGCAAGGTGTGATCACTAGAAACAAAGCTAAATTTGTTGCTCAAGGGTTGACTCAGACTGAAGGAGTGGACTTTGATGAAACGTTTGCTCCAGTTGATAGATTGGAGTCTGTTAGACTATTATTTGGAGTAGCTTACCTGTTGAAATTCAATCTATTTCAAATGGATGTTAAGAGTGCATTTCTGAATGGATACTTAAATGAAGAAGTATATGTTGAACAACCAAAAGGATTTGTTGATCCTACATTTCTAGATCATATGTTAAAATTGAAGAAGGCCTTTGTATAGGTTGAAACAAGCTTCAAGAGCTTGGTAGGAGAGGCTAACTGAATTCCTCGTCAACCATGGATACAAAAAAAGTGGAATTGAAAAAACTCTCTTTATTAAAGAGAGGGATAGAGAAATCATGATAACACAAATCTATGTAGATGATATTATGTTTTGAGGGATGTCAGATGAGAAGGCTCAACACTTTATCAAGCAAATGAAATTTGAGTTTGAGATGAGTTTAGTGGGTGAATAAACCTACTTTCTTGGTCTCCAAGTTAAACAGATGGAAGACTCCATATTCCTTTATCAAGGGAAATATGCAAATATTATTGTGAAGAAGCTTGGCTTGGAGAATGCTAACCACAAAATAACTCCTGCTCCTACACAATTGAAGTTGTCTAAGGATGAAAAGGGTGTTAGTGTTGATCAAAGTATGTATAGAAGCATGATTGGTCGTCTTCTATACCTTACCATAAGTAGACCTATCATAACTTTTGTTGTAGGAGTCTTTGCTAGATATCATGTTGAACCTAAAGTTAGTCATATCAATGAAGTCAACAGGATTATGAAGTATGTGAATGGTACATGCGACTACAGTTTGTTATATTCTCATAGTTCTAATTCCATGTTGATGGGATATTGTGACACTGATTGGGCTGGTAGTGCTGATGATAGGAAAAGCACCTCTGGTGGATTTTTCTTTCTAGGAAACAACTTAATTTCATGGTTTAGTAAGAAACCCAATTATATTTCTTTATCTACTACTAAGGCTGAATACATAGCTGCAGGTAGCAGTTGTTCTCTAATGATGTGGATGAAGTAGACGTTGACTGAGTATAATGTCATAAAAAATGTCATGACACTTTTCTATGACAACTTGAGTGCCATCAATATTTCAAAGAATCCTATTCAGCACATCAAGACCAAACATATTGATATCAGGCACCACTTTATTATAAATGTTGTGGAAGACAGTGTTACAACATTGGAGCATGTTGCCACAGAGAACAGTTAGCTGACATCTTCACTAAAGTCGTGAATGCTAATCAATTTGAAGTGTTAAGGGGCAAGCTTGAGGTTTTCCTGTCTAAAGATTTGTAGCAGTCATTTTGGTGTGGGAATACTAGTCGTGTGAGTGTGTATGTGTTCCCACCAAATAGAGAGAGGTCTTCTAAGACAACTCTCATCTGTAGTATTTATTTTCAATAATATCCTGATATTCAGATGATGAGGCTATTAAAGATGATATCTGAATGTAGTCTTTTCTTTTTTTGTGTGGTTCTGTAAGAGCTTAATGCCCAGGATAATTTTTTTGGCACTTCATGTGCTTGTTATGTACCTTTATCTTTTACGTTATTGTTTGGTTGTTTAGTTAGTTTAACTACCTTTGTCATGTTATGGCTAAAAAGGGGAAGTAATGCTAACTTTGTTAACCACTCCACTGCTAACCACTGATTATTGTTATTGAGGGGGAGAGTTATATTTTATTGCTGCAAAAGAAGGAATTGATTGAGGGAGAGGCTTAGAGTGTTTAGTTTAGTTTATTCCACTGCTAGTTTGGTTTTTGGCCTCTGACCTTGTGTTTCTGTTTGCAAGGGCTATTTAGTTAGTTTTAGCCAAAATCTGTCAAATAGGGAGATTGATGAGTCCAAGCTTTTGAGACTGGCATCAATTTTGGTAAAACTAACTTGACAGTTAGATTTTGGACAAAATGTCCTAACATGAAGAACTAACTGAAGATCAAGATGTTAGACGAGATATCCTATCATTATGATTCAACATCTTTGTCTGTTACTTTTCAGTTTTTGATTATGTTATTTTACTTCCTGATTTGAGATTACTCTGGGAATATTTGTTTATCCTAGGTGGCGTTCAAGATTGAGGAACCAGAGATTCTGTAGGAATCTGAAGATGTCGTTTTTTATGTATGGAAACATTTTAGGAAATTTTGGATTGAAAAAACTATTCTTTTGGAGAATCAGTTGCAGATTCTGTGTAACAGAATTTCTACGTTTTTTAAGCCCAAATCCAATATAGTTTATAGTTATAAATAGGATGGAATTAACCTAATAAAAGTGTGAAAAAATACTTTGTTGCTTAGTGTGTTTAGAGTTTGTATTTGTGAGCCTCTCTTGTGTCATGTTGATACTTGAGTTGGACTGTTTACATTAAGTTGTAATTTCTGTCACTGCTGTGATTGAAAGGGAATTGAGAGGGTCTCATATCTAGGAAGAATATTAAGTAGAAATTAAGCACGGGTAGTTATTAAGTGATAAGTTGTAAAATGGAGGTTGTTTAGATTAGAATTAAAACTATCTAGTGGATTTCATTCTTAGTTTGGTAGCCCCCAAACGTAGGTGTTGTTATTCACCGAGCTGGTTTAACAATTACTGTGTGTTTGTTTACTTTCTGTAAGTTTTTTTATTGTGTTGCTTCTTGTTATTGTTCTTAGCAGAGATCAAGTGTTCCGAAATCTCTTGGGACATTTGAGATATGTATACCAAAATTTCACACGTGATTCATTTAGTTGGGATTTTTGAGATTATATGCTTATTAGATTCGAGGTTAATGATAAGTGGAGGTCGTGGGTGATGACTTGTCTGCATGAAATCATATAATGTTGGTGAATGGTTTCCCAACCCAATATATTTTTATTCAAAGGATTTTGAAACAATGTGATCCTCTAACTCCTTTTCTTTTCCATCTTGTGGTAGATAGGTATAATGGTTTGATTAGAAAGGTTGTTGATCTAGACCTTCTTTTGGGATTTAAAGTGTCACCCTCAAATTTAGTTTCACTCCTTTAGATAGAAGAAGAGACTCTTATCTTGTCTAACCCTTTAGTTGGGAATTTTAAAAGTATCATAGCTACTCTTTGCAGTTTTAAGCTGGCTTCAGGCCTTCAAAATACTTTTTAAGAGCTTAATGATAAAAGTCAATGTAGACGTTGTCTTTTTGAATTCACCTGGTGAGTTTCTCCATTGCAACCTTAATTTAGTCCCATTTCAAGTACATGCGGGTAGCCTGTGGGGATAATCCTTGTCTTGAAGTCACTTGGCATATTGTAGTTAATTTTTTCTCTAGGAGGCTCAATTCTTGGAAACACATGTTTGTTAGCTTGGAGATTCGAGTGATTCTTCGTAATTATATGGTTAACTATATTTAACATATATTTTTGTGTGGGAATGTGTGAAAGGAGTTTTTAAAATGTCTTAAGTTATGAGGTATGATGATTTTAAGCAGAAGAGAAAATGAAGGTTAGGGGTTAAATACCTTTGTTTTGTTATTTTAGCTCTTTTAGTCAAAAGAAGATGGAGACCGATCTCAAAAGCTACTGCTCTTTGGTTTTAAATTTTGGTAGCAAGATATGGTATTCTAGTTATTTCTTATTTTAGGGGTGGCAGGGCGTTGGCTTTTTAGTCTTCATCCTCATGTTAGAAAGAAGTGTCACCCCTTGAGTCCAAAAAGGATTATTCCTTTTAATGGTTTGTGGATGTTATCATTAAAAGAGTGGGTTCGAGTTTTCATATTTCTTTCTAGGAGGACCCTTAGGCTGGAAATTTTTCTCTTAGGGATATATGTTGTAGACTTTTAACCATTTCTAATCAATTAGAAGACAGTTTGGGAGAATTCTCGACCAATTGGTTGATAGTTTCCTTTATGTCCTACCATGGTCGACTCTAAATCAGGAGGGAGATAAGTTAAGTTGGAAATATACTAGATATGATATTTCTCTATAGTCTTTGCTTATCAAGCTCAGGCTGAAATTTATTAATTCTTCTGCTCTTATTCATCAAGTTGAGAAGTTGACCTTGCCCTTTATCTGGGTTAGTTGTCCCTTATAAGGTGGTAGTGTTTTCTTGACATCTTTTGTAAGATTGATTTCCATCTAGAGAGAATGTGTTTATGTGCTTGGTGATTGTTGACCCAAATGGAGTGTTTTGTCCTATGATTTAGGGTTTGTTTTGAGTCGAATTATCATTTATTTGTAACTTGTGATTTAATTTTAATTGTGTGATATAGGATCTTTTAAGTTGTTGGGCTAACAGGTTGTTATCCCTAGCCACCCTAAGCTCCTATTGAAATGAATTTTTTTAGATATTTGAGTTTGCTCTTTGGTTTGTTTTGTTTTGGCTTTTGAATTATTTGGGTGCTTTTGTTGTCTTTATTGCAATGTGACTAATTAAGTGCACTTATAGTAGGTGCGCAAGTCAAAGATGGTTGCGCATGCATAAGAAAAATACTCCTTCAAAAATTGTCGTGCACTGCACAAGTCAAATTTAGCAGCAAATAATTTCGATCACGCTTCACGTTGTGCATAATAACAACACCATGCAATCATGTTAAGCAATACTATGGTAGTGAATGATTCTGTACGCAGTGCTGCGCCGAGTTATTAATTGATGTTGGTGTCGAAATTCTTTTGTACAAAATTTTAAGCAAGTTATGTGACGTTACTTTATCATAGTTGCCAAATAATTATTAAAAAAAACACAAAAAAACCGGATACCAACACACGACGTACAGTAAAAGTCAACCAAAGAGCACGAAATGAGAGAAAAAAATACAAAACTATTAAAAAATATGGTTGAATCTACCTCAATCATAAAAAACTAATTTATAGGTGAAAATTACTCTCACTTATAAACACATATTTAAACCATATGTTATCCGATGTAAAACCATCATTAATAGTGCAGAAACCTCCACGCGCTATTTAGAATCATAGCCCTAAGAAAATTATATCACAATTGAACCACTATTAGTGCAAGCAGAGACTAAAGTCCTCTAACCAATTAGAGAAAGAACAAGCACACTCCGACAACCTACCAATATATCATTTTTATATAAGAGAGATATAGTTATTTTCCAAATACTCTTTGTCAATTGGTGATCATGTAAAGTTAAAACTATTCCTGGTTTTTCATAAGGTCTACACCACTAAAAGCCAAATTATAAGACCACATCTAATTCTAACCAAATCCTCTAAGTAAGAAAAATTCTTAACGAGAGATAGAATATCACCTGGTATGATAATTTTCCTCCACAGCCACCAAAAGATCATATACCACATGATTGAAGAGATATTAAAAGTGACAATGAAGTGGGACACCGACTTTAAAGGCTCAACACAAAATGCACATGAAAGACTAGTAGGATCTAAAATAATCCACCTGATAAGTAGATTCTCTCTGATCGGAATCTTATCTTATAAAGTTTGTCAGTAAAAGACTACCACTTTTTAGGGACTCCAAATACACCTAATGGAAGCCGGCGAACAACAATTACAACAAAAAAATTTCATCTTACTTCGGATGCGAAATAAATTGTACCTCAGTTACGCATGCGAGGTAACGATAACATAAAACTTGTCATTTTGCTCCTCTGTTTCTAAATAACCGAGGGGATAGTTGAAATGGTCGTGGATTCGATTCCCGAAAAGTCTATTTTGAAATTTCTAATTTGAGAAAATACATATCCTCTCGATTTTAAAATATAATCGATAGTTAAACAAGCTTGAGTTTATTATATCTAATATGGATTGCTTGTATCATTTAACCCTAATTGAACATATAGCTTTTTAAAATGGTTTACAAAATAATTATATGGCAATTATATTTGAGGAACACATTACACTAATTAATTAGTTTTGAACATTTTACAACTCATCATTCATCTTATGTTTTTTAATGATTAAAATTTCTCTAATTAATACTTGTTTTCGTTCAACTTTCTTCCTTATTTTTTCAAAGAACAAGTATGCAAGAAAGTTGAACTAAAACTATAAGCGTTTGAGAGATTTTAACCACTAAAAAATATAAGATGAACAATAAATTACAAAATACTCGAAAAATATTAATTAATAGTTTTATGATCGTTGTCATAAAATATATTATTTGTATTAGTTATTCACAACTTCTATCGTTTCGTTTTTATACATACAATTCGCGCCAATCATAAATCAAAATTCACACTTCTATTTTTAATCGCTCAAAAAAAAATATATATCAAGCATGTATTATAGTATGCTCAAACATAAATAAGTAAATCAATCAAACCAATCAATACTACACAATCATAAAACTTACTTATTCATAATTTGGTGGGACAGAAAATAAATATTTATTTACTTATAAACTGGATTACAAAGCTCATCTCAAGTAATTTTTATATCCATGAAAAATATATATATCACGATACTCTTGAGTGTTGAGGTTGAAATGCTAGTCATTACATCAATCCATAGCTACAAAAGCAGCAAAATACATTATTATAAAAAAACCAGCATGGTAAAACCACTTATTCAATAGATATATAGTAGTTCACAAGACTCATTTCTTAAATGGATGTCATGAATCAAGGCTTCTTCTCACTTGGTGGTGTGTACCCCGGAGGAATATGCGGTGGCCTGAATATTCTTGGAGGCAAAACCGGGGTGGGGGTTTGCGGTGGCCTGAAAATTCGTGGAGGTAAAACAGGAGTAGGTCGTGTATATTCAGCAGGGTTAACACGAGTAGCAAAGCCTTGAGGGATGAGAATGAGAGATGCAAGGAACAACACTAGAAAGGATAGGGAAAAAGAAGCCATTATAACTAGTGTTTTTCAGTTTTGGTGCGTAAAACATAAGGAATAGAAGTCATGTTTTATAGTAGATTTTTAAGAGCATTAGTGAGTGGTGGGTGCGGTTATTGTTGACAATAGGTCAGAGCGGTTGTCATTTATATGCCTACGGCTTTATCCTACACCTCACAAAGCAAACCAAGCTTTGAAAAACTTAAGTATATACAAAGTTCATACAATATTAATGATTGAATTCTAAAATAAAATAAAATGAAAATAATAATTAATTAAAAATATCCAAAAATTAGATGAATGATTTATTAAAAATAATTATTTAGGCACAGGACTAAAGCAAGCAAGCGTTTGCGAGAAACATGTGTTTCTCTATCTTCACTCATAATAGACAATTTTGTCTCTAAGGTATTGCGAACCATCAAGATCAATCAGACAGTTCTTTGTGATTTACGCCGCACTCTTTGCATTTTTGTTTAAAATGTTTCCACTATAAAAGAGAGAAAGTGTGCAATTCTCGCGTATTCAAACTCACTCTTAAGTTACATTTTATTCACTAATTAGAGTGTTAACCTTGCAGGTCAACCCCTCTCTCTCTCTGTCATATGATGATAAATTAGCAAGTGTATCAATAGTGTCAAAAAAATAATTAAAAGGATTGTTTCCACGAAGATTGCAATTTTAAAATATGTATGTTTGTGCGAATTGAAAGTAACAAGGCTACAATGAAGGATTTTCAAGTTTGAATGTGAAAAGTAAATAGAAAGGTTATAAGAATAAGAAAGGAGATTAGGTTTCGTCTTGAATCCCCTATATGTTATTGTTGATGTTAGTGTCTATCTACCCTTATGATGATTAATTAAATTACCATGACAATTAAACTAATTTGTTATACCCAATCTCTTGGTGTATAACTCACTATTCTAAGTTACTTCCCTTATTTCTTAGGCCAATTCGATAGTTAAAATAGACAATATTTGTTCCTTAAACTATAAGCCACAACCTCACAATTTCCTATCGCCAACTCAAGTTTTAGGTTGAATAATTAATTTAGATATGATTCATACAGTTAGGGTTAATAATCAGCATGAATTTGAATCAATATATGGACATTCGTAAACGCATATAAAGCATTCAATGCAAATATTAACTGAATAGTAATCTAAAATAATCAAAAGAGTAAGCAGTACAAAGACCTAACATATGGTCCCAACAGATCCATACAAGTTCATCTCAACAAAACCTAACCTAAGAAAAATAGCTACTCATAACTAGATAATTAATAACAACAGAGATAAGATAAATATACATGGATTTTCAGCTTCTGATGGTAAAAACCTTCGCTCCAAAGCTCCACATAATTTCTTCGTCGTCAAAATTAGGTTTCAAGCAAAAGGTACTCAAAAAGTATGCAAAAATCTATTTATAAAGCTGCAAAACGCATTAGTCCCCACGTGGCATCGCGCCACAATGTTAATGTATCACACCATGATGAGATGTGCAACGTGCCATAATGGGGCGTGATACTCACAGTGCTGAATTTCATCAAATTTGCTCTTTTTCACACCATTTCTGCTTTTATTCTTCTTTCTTCATTTTTCTTCCATTGTAAATCTAACTCAAACTTAACAAAAATGGGATTAAAGTTAATAAAATAACTGACAAACGATTGTAAAAATTACATGTTGACAGAGTTTCAACACCATACCAGAAGCTTACTCCATTATACCATGATTATATTTCATTATTCACCGAATAATTTTTGTTCCTCAACAAAACAGTGACGCCGTTTTTCAAAATTAAAATCCAATTCCCGCATATTTCCACGTTTAGATCTCCTTCGATCAAGTGATCCTAGTCTCTTCTCTTATGAAGTTGTGATCTACATTTCATGATCTTCATCCTTGAAGCTTCGTGATCTTGGTTAACCTTCAAAAGATCCTTCCTTAGATTCATCAACAATAGTAGCATCCATATCCACTGAATCTATCGTTCAACGAAAAGTTGTCATTGCAGCTACTAAATCTATCAAAGTTTTGCCTACTCCTACTCAAGCAGAGGATGATCCAGTCAAGTGACATCTCCTTCCAATCCTTCACAACAAAATATCTCTCCATTAAGATTCATTTAAGAGCATTCCAAGTTGTTCTGTTATTCGATTATACACAACAGTTTCACCATGGCGAGCCATCACAATGACATTTAGTACTTCCTATAGTACTTAGATGAGATATTGTCCACTAGCGTCGATGACATCCATTTGGGTATTGATAGAGGCGTCGTGCTCTTAAAGGCCTCTCCTTTAAGCTAACTTTGTCAATCAAGAGGGTTTGAAACTTTATGCCACGGGGCCCTTAAATTTCTTTCAAAAAGAGGCTAGGAGTCCAAGACTTTGAATTTTTCAAAGGGATCGAACTCATCCTGTCGCTTTAGAAGGTTGAGGACTTTTTCATTCAAAGCTTAATTTTGGCGAGGTAGTTTTTTCATAGAAACTCACATCTCTACTAAGGATTGGTGATCATTTCCATAACATTTACTGGCTAACAAGGCGCATTATGTTATCATCATATTAAGGATGATAACTTGGCACCAACTTTCTCATTGAAAGTACAATATTTGAGAGTCTCTTCACTTAGGGATTGTGAGAGACCTAATCTATTTTTGTAGAATTAATGAATTGTATTTGTCAAAAAGTACATAATGCATGGAACCCCTATTCTAGTAGGGGTGGTCTGAGGCCTAATTATTTTAGGGGGTTTAGGGATTTCTCACGGTAGTGAGAATCCTTATTTGGTGGTGTTTTGGGCTATAGGGAGAGCAAGCTCACGTGAGGTGAGAAACTTTGTATTCTTTAGGTATTTTGTGTACCTTATGAGTTATATCCTTAGGTTGAGATATTTATAGAGGCTTATGGGTCTAGATTATAGGTTTCCTTTGGAATTGCAATCACTCACCTAGTAATGGTAGTGAACCAATAAACATTATTTCTTAGGGAGACATAGATTATTCCCTTTAGTCCTCATATGCATTTCCTTTAACCAAGACACTTCATTTCCCGTGTCCCCCATACAAGGAAAGAAGGTGTTTTGTGGGTGGCGCTACCCTTCGTATAGGCGAAGGGATTCCCTATCCTCTAGTAGGCGACATGGTCCATTCGGCTTTTATGAGCACTTCACAAATATATAATTACTTAAATGGTCTCCTCAATTCTTGGATTGAGGTACTTATATAAAACCCCTTGGGGCGGAATAGAAAGAAAAAGAAACAATTTCCCTAGTTTCTTTACCATAAAAAATGTGGAAATGGAGGAATACCATTTTTTTTCTCAAATCATGGGGGTGTGGGTGAGGGAGACAATTTTCTTCCTTTGATAGATATCTCTAGACCGTTACTCCTTAGACGCCACAAAGGCCACATGTATTAAAGCCCAATCAAATGACTTTTATGTGCTTCAGGTGGCTAATCTTGCTTCAGGCGCTCACCCAAGATTATCACACTCAATTCAGTCACTTTTATCATGGACCATCCCTTTTCAGACTCAATAAAATCGGCTCAGTCTAGTTAATTTTATTAATATATTAATGTCTTTTATTTTAGTTTAGTTTAATTAGAATTATGTATTTGGCATTTAATTATGATAATTGTAAGATTTTGGTATGGTGTTCATTTAACACAATTTTGGCTATTTATCTTTTCCTATTTTTAACTTGGTGTTTCCTTGATAGTCAATTTTCAAAACGGGCATACATTTTTTAATGGTTTATTTATGAGTTAGTTTTTTTTAGAGTTGTGGACGAAAATACTTTAGAGAATTGTGTCTATATTTTGATGTGTGTTTGATCTTTTAAAAAAAATTTAAAATAATTTGATTTTACATGTTGTTAAACCTCAATTTGATCTTGAATGAAGACAATCTCTTATTGTTCTTCTTTGGTATTCAATTCATTTCTTGATAGTAATCTTTACACGAGTAGTAGTTAGGTAGCTAGGCTTGAAGACAAATCTGGTTATGAGGTAACACAAAATCTCTTGCATAACCACTTTTCCAACTAACTCCTAACCTCCAAACTAACAACTATAATTAACTTCCTCTTGCCATAAGTAACTCTTCTTATTACAATCCTAATACTCCCCCGCAAGCTAAGGGGCTTGTTAAGGATATCAGGAAGCTAAAATGCAATAGAAACATGTTGAACTACAAGTTTTTTTCCTGCCACACGTTCACACACAAAATGAGTATCGAGTTCTACATGTTTAGTCTGAGCATGGATGATAGGATTATGAGAGAGAGAGAGAGGGAGAGATACATTGCACTCAGGTTATCACAAAGTAGTGTGGGAGGAAGAAATGGTATGGGAAGCTCAGCTAGTAGAGACTTAATCCATAAGTGTTTTGAAGTTAAGTGAGCCAATGCACGATACTCTGCTTCTGCGCTGGATATCTCTATGAGGGATTGCTTCTTGAAACTCCAAGCCACTAAGTTTGGCCTAAAGAATATGAACGAGCCAGAGGTGGACCGTTTGACATCCACATCACTTTCCCAGTCACTTTCGCTATAGGCACGAAGAGAAACAGAAAACTCTGGTTTGGCAAGAAGAAGCTTGAAACCAAAGTGGATAGTTCCAAAGAGATACCTGAGAATGCATTTCAAAGCAGTCCGGTGGGATGTAAGAGGTGCTGCCATGAACTGGCGGGCCATGTTGGCACTGTAGCAAATATCAAGGCGTGTCAAAGTAACATACTGCAAGGCCCCAAAAATGCACCTGTAATGGGGAGGATCAGAGTACACATTAGGACCAAACTTATTGACTACTGAGAATATTGCAAAAAAATTGGTGAACAAAAAATAAATTGAATAGGAAACAATAAAATGTATTGTTTTCTTTTACAATTTTTTACCATTCACCAATTTTTCTATGGGTTGCAATATATTCTCAATTTTTACTATCTGAAAAATATTGACTTTGAATATTAATTTCATTTTGTAGCAAATTCATTTACTGGATAAAGTGAAACTTAACATTAATATTCAAACACAAATTTTCAATATCCTATTTTGTGAAAGTGAAACAACAACAACATTGCGTGACACAAAAAAGCTGGATTATGTAGAGCTTTTTTCATCGATTGTCAAACCCATATGAGGGAATAAATGATTTCTATTGCAAACCTAAAAACAAAATAGTGAAACATAAGGAATTTCACTTGCATCTTCTTACAATTCACCATTTTTTAGTTGCAATATCTTTTCAGTGTGATTAGGAATATGTTTCTCAATGCTTCCGGTCAAGGAAAGCAATAAATTATTGATTTTTTTTTCTTGAATGAAATTATTGCAAAAATATTCCCAAATATAACTATAGATTGTAAGAGGTGGAATCTACAACAACAACGCCATTCTGTGAGATATATTACAAGAACAGAAAAGTGTTTTATTCAAGGTAAACAAAATTAATTTCTTCAATGCATGGATGTAACAACAACAATAACAAACAACTTATGAAGATTTTCTATCTAATTAAAAATCTTAAAAGATTTTTCTATCTTGCAAGTCATTCTAGATAACGCTGTTTATGAGTTTGGAACGGCGACATATGAAATAGGTTAAAGGCAAAATTGAATCAACCAATGCTTTCATAGATAAAATAGGATAATATTTCCTCTCTGTTGTATAACTAGGAATATTATGAGCTCAAATCTTTTTGTTGAGCCATTTCCAACGCTAACTAGCATAACTGTAATGAATCAATAATTGTTAAAGAATCTCAGCAGCAGAATTACATGAGCAGCAAGTTAATGCCAACGAGATGCCTCTATTCATCACCATAGTTTCAGTTTGAATTTTGTCATGAAAAATGCTTGCAAATCTAGTTTTCTATCTTAAAAAAATAATTTTTTTTTGTCTTTCACTCTATTTTAAGACTTATTTTAAAGACGTTGATATGTTTAGGGTAATTAATCTAAAATAACTCTTCATTAAACTTAAAATTGTCTTTAAAATATGACTTGAATATGAAAATTGTATATCTAGATAGTGCGGCCTCGAGACAATTGAACTTTAAATAATTTGAAGGAACAAATCTCAAAAAAAAAAAAGTATAAGGTAAAAAAATTAATTTTAAAAATGGAAGAATACAACACTAATTTCAAAAATGAAGGGATAAATATTTTACTTTTAGTCCTCAAATATAGTTGTTATTCAATTTTAATCACTTTAAGTTCATATATTTCAAACGGAGGTTGAGGTTGATAACTATTAGAATATTAATAGTAATTCATATTTATTTAGTTGTACTATTTTCCTTAGCCCTTAAGTTTGTTAGAGGGTATTTTAGTATTTTATCTTATTCTAGTAACCCTAGTTTTAGCTTATAAATAGGGTGACAATCATTGTAACTTTCATCATGTTTGTGTAGCCGTCATTCTTAATAGAATATTTTTCCTTTCATCATTTATTCTACCTTTGCACTAACAATTGGTATCTAGAGCTCCGGTTCAGATTCATTGGGAAACACGGGAAACACGAGTGAACGTGAGGTCTTGTGTGTTTGATTTTGATTCTTAGATTCGTTTTGAATCTTGAACAAAATCTGATCAGAATTTTAATTCTGTGGGATGGAAAACACTGTGTGAGAAATCTGAGTGTATTGTGCAAGGTGAAGATGAACGGAAACGTCAACATGAACACCAAGCTTCCAGTATTTGACGGTAAAAACTGGAATCGTTGGATGATCCAAATGCGTGTACTGTTTGGTGCTCAAGATGTTTTAGATCTTGTCACTGATGGTTATGTTCCGGTAGCAGCAGATGCAACGGATGAACAGAAAAACGCGCAGAAGGAAGTAAGGAAGAAGGATCAGAAAGCATTATTCTTTATTCATCAATGTGTTGATGTAAATGTGTTTGAGAAGATTGCAGATTCAACGACAGCAAAGGCTGCGTGGGACACACTGGTTAGATGTTATGGTGGTGACGCATCAGTGAAGAAGGTGAAGCTTCAGTCCTTGAGAAAGCAATATGAGAATCTCAACATGAAGAATAATGAGAAAGTTTCTGAATACATGTCCAGAGTGATTCTGATCACTAATGAGATGAAGGCGTGTGGAGAAACTCTTTCTGAAGAAACAATCATGGAGAAGGTATTGAGATCCCTTACCTCTCAATTTGATTACATTGTGGTAGCAATAGAACATTCCAAAGATCTGAGTACCATGAGAATTGAAGAGCAGCAGAGCAGTTTAGAAGCGCAAGAGTTGCGTTTGACTGAGAGAACTTCTGAAAGGGAAGTAGAGCAGCAGGCTCTGAAAGCAAGTTTTGATAGGAGGTATCAGAAGCAGTCAGAAGCCAAGAGAAGATCTTATGGTGGTTGTTGCACCCCAAAATTTGACCAACATTTATTTACCCATCAAGAGTTATATGATGCTATGAAGCTAGCCAATAAATTTCATTCAAGTGTTTGAAGGTTGATACCTTTGTCAGAGAACTCAAGAGATCCTCAGAGGAATTGGTTGAAACCAAAGTTGTGTGCCTCATAACTTGAGAGTTGTGGGAGCTCCTCAGATGATTCTGAGACTATGAGGATGGACTTGAAGCTTTGATAAAGCTTATGAGATGTCTTGAAAGCCATCATGAAGCCTAGAGAGGTCATTGTACAAGAATTCAGAAGATTCAACCATGAGTGGTAGAATTAGGGTTTGACTGGGTCAACCCTAGGTCAACTGATGATTTGGAAAGGGTTGAGACCTATTCCAAGAGCCATGTGATCATGGAATGATGTATTGAGATACTATAAGGATGATTCCTAGACCAACTCATCATGATTGAGGAGTTTGAGAAGTTTCAAGCTAGGGTTTCTAAGGATTAACAGTGTAAAATCCCCTAGTTTGATCCCTATCTTCAGGGCAGTTTAGCTCAAGATGTGATTGTCATCTCATCTTCCCCACAACATGAATGTTGTAGAGCTTGTTCTTAGATTTAATTTGAGTAGTATAAGTCCTTGATAGGATTTGCAGAGCTCAAGTTATGGTTTTGACAAATTACAGGTCATCTGAGGTATGTGAATCTGGGTCCTTGAAAGTCACCCAACTTGCAGACAACTTTTGCCCTAGTAGGATGATTCCTATGGTCTCTTGGTAAACATGAATGTTGAAGAGAATCTTCTTATATTTCTAGAGAGTACTAGAAGTCCTTGATAGGATTTGTAGAACTCAACTTATGGCTTTGACAAGGCAAGGGCATTTTGGTCATTTGGAAGTTATAGGTCATTTCAAGCATAAGGCCATATCTCCTACTTCCAAGCTTCAAATGGAAAAATCTTAAACATCAAACTTGCTTAGAATGATGTTTTAAGGCTAGTAGAGAGGTCATGAGATGTTGAAAAGGCTCATATCAAAAAGTGATAAAAATGGCCTAAAAATGAGACATAAGTTAATTCAAGTGAAGTTGAAAATCATAAATCCCAAGTTATAAGTCCAAACCATGTCATGCAATAGGTCATTTTGACTCCAAATGACATTCTAAGAACAATGGTTCAGCCACAATTTTGATTTGAGGCTTGCATCATAGGGTTGCTTTGTAATGGGATTGCTTGCACATGAAGGTACCAAACCAAAACAAGGAAAAACTCAATAAACAAGGAAGATATGCATTGTATCTCATCCAAAATATCACGTGGGGATAAAATCAAGTTGGTTACAAAGGTTACAAAGGCATTTGGCATGAGATACCATATAAGGAGAAATGAAAATTCAAAATACCATGACATGAAAAGATGAAGTTCTCATTGGATTGTTCTAGGGGGTTCTAGATGATTCTAATCCACCCTATATAATGTTTCTAACTTGCATTGATGCAAGGTTGGTGTTAATTGTGGTAGAGAAGAAAGAGTGAAATCATAAAGCTTCCATTGCAAGTTACATTCAAACTTCACATTTTTCTTCATTGTCATCCCATTTTTCTCCACAAACCTTCTCCATACATCCTTCTGAGTGTGTTCATACTGGTTTGAGGATCCATTGATGAAGAATTGAAGGTGTTCCATTGGAAATTGCAAGGAAGCAAATCACATGGAATCTTGAAGTACAAGCTTGCTACATCCAATCTTTTGCAAACAGAGGAAGATTCATCATCCAAGGAGTGTTCTTGAAGAATTACAAGGCCTGAATTGAGGATCTACCATCACTACCAATCCAAGAAGCCAGGTATGCAAAACCATTTCTACACTCTCATCTAGGCATGGCTAGGGTAAATTATTAGTTTAGAATTGTTAGAGACAATTAGGTGACCAATTCTGATGAGTTTGGGAGCATTTGGTGAAGTTTCAACTATGGAGGTCAATTCTTGGATGAGCTAGAACGTGTGATTTAATGAGTTACAATGCAAGATTATTAGTTAGTTTTGATTAGGGTGATGCAAGGATCATTTTGATACCAAGAAATTTGAGTTTGGTTGAGGTTGAAAACTGATCATATTTTGAGATTAGCTTGGATTCACATTCGGGTTGGGTGATAGAGATTGTTTCAATGGAAACCAATGCCATAGTCGTATTCAGCGTGGAAAATGAGTCAAGTTTGGTTTTTACATCATGGAAATTGATGCTGAAATGAAGGAGAACGAGTGAGAGGAAGTTCTGTGCATGGGAGCTGTTTTCATGGAGGGTTTTTCAGCAAACCCTAATCCAAGGAAGAAGACGAAGTTGCTACCGTTGATGCGTGCTTGACCTGTTGACTGGGAAAGGGATCCAATGGCCGTGATTCAAAACGAAATGAGAGGGAAGCCAGCGCGTACGAAACGCGGCGTTTCATTAAAGCCCTCATCCTGGGCTTAAGTCATCAATGCTAACGCCACCCCCATCAGGCCCAATTGCATGTTTTAAACTATATTTCCCTTCTATTTGCACCGCGCTTTTAATGTTTTTCTTTTCATTTTATTTGGTTTTTCTGATTAATACATTGGGCCTGGCGCGCTTGTTATTGCCACCCCCATATCTGGGCCCATCAATAAAACTAACTGCTTTATCTTGCTATCTGCACCCATGCTTCATTTTGCATTTTATTTTTATTCCATTTTTTTCATATCTTAGAAAATCCATAATAAATTGAAAAATAATGTTTTTTTCATGGGAGTTTTTTCTCCCTTTTCATATTTTTGTCTAGAAAAATATAAAATGAAAACATTTTGCATATCATGCATTTTAATATTTTTTGCATATTTTCTTCTTTAATTGCTTTTTAATGCTTTTAAGTTGATACCTTAATTTGTAGATTTTAGTTTAGGTAGCTCCCTTAGTATTTTTAGGTCAATATTTTTAGGGTAGTTAGATATATGTTTTAGGTTCCCCCTGGATTAATTCCATATTTTTGTGATGATTTTTAGGATAGTTTTGATTAGATAATTCTAGGTTGTGTAGAATTAGGTTAAAACTTCAACATAGGTCCATAATAACTTTAGATTTTGGGTTTTTAGGTCAAGTTAGACTATGGGGCATATATGGGTATTAAGGGTAGGTATGTAGGATCCCTTAGAAATTATATTAGGATTTAATATAATAGTATGCTAGTTTTGGTTGATTTTTGTATTGGTTGATTGTTTGTGTTGCCTTTAGGGCATTGTATTGTTTGTTTGCTTTGCTTTGTGGGCTTGGAGAGCTTGATCTTGTTCTAAGGAGCATTGAGGAGCATAGTAGAAGACTTGAAGATGCATTGAGGAGCTTAAGAGCTTGGTTCTTTTTCTTTTTGTTTTGTTTTAGGGCTAGGGATTAGGAAGAGTTTAGATGTAGATAACTTCTTTCTCAAACATGGATGGTATCATTCACCTCCATTCCTCCCTATGATTCAAAGTCCTTCTCTAGTATACACCTCTCTCCTTTGGAGGGATAAGTGATTATACCTAGGAAGTAGAACTTTTGAGGGAACCATTCCTTTGATGTTGAACCCTTATAGGTCACCTTTGGTGGTCAAATAAGCAGTTCAATATCCCCCAGCTTATCCAGTAAGTGATTTTCTCTGGTTTGATTATCTTGAGAGATGCAGAGCCTGAGTTTGAAGATGAAGACTTCATTGAAGAGTATTGAAGAGGATGAATCCTTGAGTATTGTCAGTCCAGCTGAATTCAACTAATGTTTGACTGGTTTCAATCCGATTTCGGGTTTTTTCCATGTTATTTGTCTGATATTTTGCAGGTATTTGAAGATCATGTCCAAACAAAGCAATATGAAGAAAAGAAGCAATTACAGATGAAATATGGACGAAAACCAGATGAAAACAATATGAAAAACACAGAATGCACACTTTGCTGCTGTGATGACCGCCACACCTCCATGACGACCGTCACACGGGTGACGACCGTCACACACCATGACGACCATCATGCAGGCAAAAACGCAAAGCTTCAATTAAACGTGCAAATACCAGTTCCAAGTCCCAAATAATGGACCACTACTCCCTAATTTTTCTGCCTCCAAGTCCACCTTCTTCAAATTACAACAGTTAGCATTTTACCTCTATAAAAGGGGAAGGAGGGGAGCTGAGAAAGGGAGCCGCATTCAGTTAACGAAGTGCTGCCCAAATTATTTTCCAGAGCAAGATTTAGTTTCATTCTTGTTGTTTTTGTTTCCTTTCCTTATTCCTGTATTCCATTTTCTACAATATTCATTTGTGCGCTCTATTGGTTTGAAGACACAATCCTGCCGACATCGTTGGGATTTGGCCAAAAGCCGATTGGATACGTTACAGGTTTTTATTATTTCGTTAATTGTAACTTTAATTCTCAGTAATATGAACGTTCTAAGTTTCTGTTTTTATTTATGTTTTACCTTTCCCAAATCTATGTCTAGCTAAACCAGAGTAATCGATATGTAATAATAATTCAGACGGGATTTGATAATAACCGGTTGAAAACTTTCTTTCTCAAAAGTTGTTTATGGCCTGAGTGTTTAAACTTATTTACTGAATACACGTTCGTCGCGACAGCGAGAACTTATTTAAAAGTAGTTTTGCCACGACAGTGGGAAATTAACTAAGGTACGAACCAACAAGCGACAGCTGCGGCTAAGACCAGATAGTAAACACTAGGCATTTGTTTTAATAACAGCGAAAGCACTTTAAAATAGATTAGAACTTAGAGATTTCCAAAAAGCGATTTTAACCCCGAACGGGATAGCGACAGCATACGTTCCGCCTTAGAGTTGCGACTAGCGTCAACAACCATCGTGAGACGAAAGTCTTTAGATCACTATTTTCTTCTTAAATAAATTCTGAAAAATGTTTTATATACCGGTAACTTGTCAAATCCCCGAAGAACATAATTATTGCATATCGATTCGCGTAATTATAATTCAAGTAACGTTTTTAGTTCCCTTTAGTGATAGAAATTATTCCCTTAAACATTATCTACCTAGCTAAACATAGTAACTCCCGAGAACACTAGTTTGATTACGAGTCCTTGTGGGATCGATATCTTTTATTACTACGCGATAGACTGTGCACTTGCAGTTAAGTTGTATTAGACATAGAAAGTCGCGATCAAGTTTTTGGCGCCGTTGCCGGGGACCCGTTTAGTCAATAGTGTAACCTTCTGTTACACTGTATAGACTAGGTTAACAATTTTATTTTCCTTTACTGGTTCTGTCGATTGTATGCCAAGTAATCTCCCACAAGGCGATATCTTAAAACCCTCAGTCGCAAAACTAGAGCGCTTCTTACATTTAAGAAGCCGCATCATTGAGTACCAACAAAAACATAACATTCCCAATCCTCTCACTCACATTCCCAAATCCGAAGAAGAACCAAAGATGGCTGAAGGACCTCAAAACAAACCGCTGAAGGCATACGCTACACCCTCTCAGATGGAGCCTAGAAGTAGCATTGCTGCCCCAGCTATTACTCGAAACAATTTTGAGCTGAAACCGTCATTGCTGTCAGCCGTACAACAAAACCAATTCTCAGGAAATGCAACTGAGGATCCAAACGAACATTTAACGAAGTTTGTACAATACGCAGACACAGTGAAAGCAAATGGAGTAACTCCAGACGCAATAAGTCTTCGTCTTTTCCCTTTCTCTCTTAGAGATAGAGCGTGGACATGGTTACAATCCTTACCATCCAACTCCGTTACGACGTGGGAACAGTTGAAGAACGTCTTCTTAGCAAGATATTTTCCGCCAAGCAAAACTGCTATGCTTAGAGCTCAAATCAATGAATTTCGACAAAAAGATACTGAATCTCTTTACGAAGCATGGGAACAATTCAAAGATATGATGAGAACATGTCCTCACCACGGTCTAGAAGACTGGGTGACGATCCATACTTTCTATAATGGGCTTTTATACAACACCAGATTAACGGTAGCTGCCGCCGTGGGCGGTGCAGTTATGGATAAGCCATACGACGAAGCCTATCAACTAATCGAAAACATGTCTCAGAACCACTGCCAATGGGGAGGTGAACGCATTCCAGCAGAGAAACCAGCAGCGAAAGGTGGGATGTACGAGATCAGCAGCCTTGAAAAGTTCAACGCTAAAGTAGATGCTCTAGCACAGAAAATTGACAGTCTGACCGTTAACCCCACTGCAACCGTCGCTGCCGTAACTCTAAACTGCGAGTTATGCAGAATCACCACTCATAATGCGCCCGAATGCCCATTGCTGGCCGGAATCCCACCAGACCAAGTAAATTATGCTCAAGGAAATCCTTACGCAAATACCTACAACCCAGGTTGGCGAAATCATCCAAACTTTTCTTACAAAAGCGATAATGCATTGCAGATGCCTGCTGCTCCGCCAGGATATCAGAAACCAGCTGCTGCTCAGACTGCACCTAGGAAATCAAACCTCGAGTTGATGATGGAAAAATTCATAGCTACTCAAGCTCAAACAAACAAAGAATTCCTGAATCAAAACATACACACTAGCGAGCAAATTAAACAGCTGACCGGAAAAGTAGACGCTTTAGCCACCCACAACAAAATGCTAGAAACACAGATATCACAAGTGGCTCAACAACAAGCCTCTGCTGCTGCACCCGCTGGCACATTTCCTGGACAACCCGAACAAAATCCAAAAGGTCAAGCAAATGCTGTCATATTAAGAAGTGGAAAAGAATTGGACGAACCGATCGATCCGAGAACCGAAAACTCAGCCATGCAACAAAAACCAACTGAACAAGCAGAAAAGGAATCCGAGTTAGAGAAGAAGGAAGACAACGAGAAGGAGGACACCGCAAGTGAAAAAACGCAAGCACCTCCAGCGCCATATAAACCACCTATCCCTTATCCTCAAAGATTAATAAACTCCAAAACATAAGGACAATTTAAGAAATTTGTAGAGCTCCTTAAGCAGTTGAATATCACTATTCCTTTTACAGAAGCTATCACTCAAATGCCGTCATACACTAAATTTCTTAAGGAAATCCTGTCAAATAAGAGAAAGATCGAGGATAACGAAACAGTTACACTTACTGCGGAGTGTAGCGCTATTATTCAAAACCGCATGCCTCCTAAATTAAACGACCCAGGTAGTTTCTCCATACCCTGCGTCATAGGAAAATTCGTAATAGACAAAGCTCTATGCGATTTAGGAGCCAGTATCAGTGTTATGCCTTTATCTATATGCAAAAAGCTGAATATGGGAGACCTTAGACCAACCAAAATGTCCGTACAATTGGCTGACCGATCAGTAAAATATCCCGTCGGAATACTGGAAAACGTTCCAGTACGCATAGGACAATTCTACATCCCAACCGACTTCATAATCATGGACATCAAAGAGGACTCTGTTACCCCGATTATCCTAGGAAGACCGTTCCTAGCTACAACCGGAGCTATTATAGACGTGAAGAAAGGAAGGCTAACATTCGAAGTAGGAGAAGAAAAGATAGAGTTCATTCTCACCAAGTTCTTACAAGCACCAACCATAGACGATACCTGCTATTTAGTAGATGTAATTGACGAATGCATAAGAAAACTTGAAAATGAAGAGACCACGTATTCAGAAATAATAAAGATTTAAATACCCGATATTTCTGAAGACGATGATTGGCGTAAACCGTATAAAGACGACAGCCTAAGCGAAAGCTTAGCACTAACCCCAAACCATATGCCAGGTCCGAAGAACCCATCTTTAGAACTTAAAACACTACCCAAAAACCTTAGATATGAATTCCTAGACGATGAACTAAAAAGACCAGTGATAGTCAACGTCGACTTAGGACAACTAGAAACCGTAAAGCTATTAGACGTCCTAAAGAAGTACCCCACCGCGTTAGGCTATAACATAAGCGATCTAAAAGGTATAAGCCCTTCGATCTGTATGCATCAAATTATAATAGAGGAGGACTGTAAAACCTCTAGAGAGCATCAGAGGAGACTGAACCCCATCCTAAGCACTGTAGTCAGAGATGAAGTAAAGAAATTGCTAGATGCAAGAATCATCTATCCAATCTCCGATAGTGAATGGGTTAGCCCAGTTCATGTCGTACCTAAGAAAGGAGGAGTCACAGTAGTTAAGAACGAAAAAGGCGAATCAATAACAAAAAGAGTCGTGACTGGAAGCAGAATGTGCATTGATTATAGAAAGCTTAACAAAGCCACACGAAAAGATCAGTTCCCCTTACCCTTCATAGACCAAATGTTGGAAAGATTAGCCAAGCATTCATATTTCTGCTATCTATATGGCTATTCAGGATTTTTCCAAATTCCCATTCATCCTGATGACCAAGAAAAGACTACATTCACATGTCCTTATGGTACTTTTGCTTACCGCCGAATGTCGTTCGGACTTTGTAATGCTCCAGCAACCTTCCAAAGATGCATGATGGCAATCTTCGCAGATTTCATAGACGACATCATGGAAGTATTTATGGACGATTTCTCAGTATGTGGACAAAGTTTCGAAGGATGCTTACAAAACTTAGAAATGGTATTAGAACGTTGTGTAAAAGTGAACCTCGTCCTAAATTGGGAAAAATGCCATTTTATGGTCCGACAAGGAATAGTTCTAGGACATGTCATATCAAATAAAGGAATTGAGGTCGACAAAGCTAAAATAGAGATTATAAAAGACCTCCAACCTCCAAAATCCGTACGAGAAATACGTAGTTTTCTAGGACATGCCGGTTTCTACCGCAGATTTATAAAAGATTTTTCAAAAATCACAAAACCTTTGACCGGCCTGTTGATGAAAGATGTTGAGTTCGTCTTTGACGACGACTGTCTAAAAGCATTCGAAACATTAAAATCTGCCCTTATCACCGCACAATTATGCAACCACCCGATTGGCGACTACTGTTCGAAATCATGTGTGATGCGAGTGATTATGCTGTAGGCGCAGTTCTAGGACAAAGGAAGGACAAGAAGCTCCATGCCATCTACTATGTTAGTAGAACCTTAGACCCTGCCCAAATGAACTACGCTACAATAGAAAAGGAACTTCTAGCAGTTATATTTGCGCTTGACAAATTCCGTTCTTACTTAGTAGGAGCAAAAATTATCATATACACAGACCACGCTGCCATTAGGTACCTAATAAGCAAAAAGGATTCCAAACCAAGATTATTGAGATGGATCCTATTATTACAAGGGTTTGACTTAGAAATCAGAGATAAGAAAGGAACCGAGAACGTTGTTGCAGATCACTTATCCCGAATAGAAGGCATTAAACATGAACCAGTACCGATAAATGACAATTTTCCGTACGAACATCTGATAGCCAAACTAGAAAGTGACATGCCTAACTTAATCTCGGATGATCCAGAACTCGAAAAAGCCGTAGAAGCCGTCCATGCCCAAGTCACATTACCTTGGTATGCAGACATAGTTAATTACCTAACTGCGGGCGTGCTTCCACCGGATCTCACTTATCAGCAAAAGAAGAAATTTTTCCACGATCTGAAACACTATTATTGGGACGAACCACTACTCTTTAAGAGAGGGGCCGACAACATATATTGTCGCTGTGTCCCAGAGGAAGAAATAGAAAATATCATTTCCCAATGCCATTCAGCACCATATGGTGGTCATGCCAGTACATCCAAGACGTGCGCTAAGATTCTCCAAGCCGGCTTATTCTGGCCTAACCTCTGGAAAGACGTTCACATCGCTGTGCTAAAATGTGATCGATGCCAACGAACTGGCAACATCTCACGACGTGATGAAATGCCGCAGAAAGGAATCTTAGAGGTAGAAATCTTTGACCTATGGGGAATATATTTCATGGGACCCTTCCCGGCTTCTTTTGGTAATAACTACATACTCGTCGCTGTAGACTATGTGTCTAAATAGATAGAAGTCATTGCTGCTCCAACAAATGACGCATGAGTAGTAATCAAACTCTTCAAAAACACAATCTTTTCTAGATTCGGTGTACCCAGACTCGTCATTAGTGACGGCGGATCACACTTCATATCGCGAATCATTTATAAACTTCTTTCTAAATATGGAGTCCGACACCGAGTAGCTACACCTTATCATCCGCAAACTAGCGGACAAGTAGAGGTCTCGAACAGGGAAATAAAACAAATATTGGAAAAGACTGTCGCTACCTCAAGGAAAGATTGGTCATCAAAGCTAAATGAGGCTTTATGGGCTTATAGGACCGCTTTTAAGACACCAATAGGTGCTACACCCTACAAATTAGTTTACGGTAAATCCTATCATCTCCCTGTAGAATTAGAGCATAAATCCTTCTGGGCCATTAAGACACTTAATTTCAACTACACTGAGGCAGGAGAGAAACGAATCTTGAACTTACACGAATTAGAAGAACTTCGATCGGACGCTTACGAAAATGCCCGTATCTACAAAGAACAAACTAAAAAATGGCATGATAAACGTTCAGTCAAGAAACAATTCAGTGTGGGAGACATCGTACTTCTATTTAATTCAAGATTAAAACTCTTCCCAGGTAAACTAAAATCTAGGTGGTCTGGACCTTTTGAAGTGACTAAAGTGCTTCAAAGTGGAGCTGTTGAAATTACCGATAAAACGAATGCACCGTTTATCGTAAACGGGCAACGTCTAAAACATTATAATAAGAACGAAAACAGCCCTCAAGTCAGAAGTATAATATTGCTCGAGCTTCCTGCTCGAACACCCGAATAGCTTGTCACCAAGCTATCGTCAGGCTTTAGACGTTAAAAACAGCGCTTAATGGGAGGCAACCCAATTATCCCGTATTTCCCTCTTTACTGTATTCCATTCTCATTTTTATTTAAAATCTTACTTTGAAACTTTAACAAAAATTCTAAACTTAAAATTGCTACTATTTTTACTTTATTTTATTTTATTTTTCTCTTTTATTTAAACTTTGTTTTTTACCACCTTTTGTTTCTAAAAATTCTGACCTCAAATTTCTGTTTTAAACTTTTCAGGATTTTAAAAGCCTTCAAACATTCCTCCTGTTTTTCTCCGACTAACCTGCGAGTATGGCCACGTACAACTTCACAAAGGTTCATTTTTGAGGATTAGCTCAAAAGGCAAGATTTGAAGCATTAACTGAGAGAGACATAGCCTTAACAATATATTATGATAAGTCTACCATAGAAAAACTAGGAATTACAGATAGCATCCAGTACCTGTTTAATCAATTAGGCTGGGAGAACACCTCCTTGAAAACCCGTTTTGCTACCTATAAGGACCTCACCTACGAATTCCTTAGTTCCTTCAGGTACTTACCCAACTATGGTTTTGGATCCAACACAGAGCTGATCACCTTTAGGATGTTTGGAATGGACCAAACCCATAGCCGGATGTCATTAGCTAACCTCCTAGGATTTCCTAGCGGACCACATGTGTTCATCAGTGCCGACGATGACGATCTTGATTTTGAACTCAACCAGTTTTGGGGTAGAATCACAGGCGACTATTACCCTGACCCAAATAGCATGTATAATGATGAGATTCATAACCCAGCTTTCAGATACTTTCATAAGATCCTAGCTCACACCCTTTTCGGAAAAGAAGA
Organism: Lathyrus sativus; assembly: GCA_963859935.3. Classification (NCBI taxonomy): domain Eukaryota; kingdom Viridiplantae; phylum Streptophyta; class Magnoliopsida; order Fabales; family Fabaceae; genus Lathyrus; species Lathyrus sativus. Next base: position 4,552,342 of record OZ012739.1, on the reverse strand, counting down.
AAACATTACTACAGTATCTAAAGAAGAGTTATTTATCATGTTCTGTGCTTCTTAGGGCCGTACAGTGAATGTCGTACCTTTTATGATGAGATCCTTCCTACACCTCACTCAGGAACCACAATCACTTATTCTAATAGGAGGCCTCGTGACAATGATTGCCCACGAGCTTGGCCTTAGATTCCACCTAAATGCAAGCACTAGTTTTGGCACCATCCGACCCATGAATATCCAGTTTTGCTTTAACAGGGGCATTTTAAGAACCATAGGACCTGGACCTTACGAGTACCTCATCAATGACAAACCTGTCCAGCTATTCACATTGCCAAATCATCAGATGACAAGTATCCATAACAAGGACAACTGGGTTTATGAATTGGATGAGCCTATGGGACCTCCTTCACCTCAATTAACACCACAGAATTACATGTACGACAGTGATCACATCTCTGAAGCACATGATTATATGTACTATGAGGATGTTGTATCCGAAGCTGAGGTAGACCCTGCGACCCCTCCGCATTACAACACCTATCCTGAGCCCATTCTTGAGGAAATCACAGACAAAATGGATACTGTTCTGAACCGATTAGACAACGTCGACGCAGCCCTGACCACCGTAAGAGAAGACATCACAAGCATACACAGCGAACTCGCAGTCTTCATGGACTTAGTTTGTGACCAGCTTGACTACTACGCCCGGAAGTTTGACGAATTGAAGGCACAAAAAGACTGAGATATTAGCTTTAGTTTAGTTTAAGTTTTTTTGCTTTCCGTCCGTTTTCAATTATTTTGATTTTTGCATTGTTTATTTCCCTTATGTATTACATTACAAACAATCATTTTAATTACATGTTATTTCAATTTTATTCTTTATTCCTTGATTCTGTTTTTACGTTATCATATGTTTCTTGGCCGATATAATACATTGCCATATCAATCCTAGGCCTTAAAACCATGACAAGAGCGCCCCCATAGCAAAATTCTGCGTTCTGCAGAATTTGCTGGTGTGACGACCGTCACAGAAGCCTGACGCCCGTCACACGGGTGACGACCGTCACAGATGCATGACGACCGTTACGAGTCCAAAATTGTTATCTGCTATAACAGAGATTGCGTTTTCTCCCCCACTCCCATCTATTCAACTTCCAATCCTCACACACTCAAACCCCACTCCCAACTTTCGTTTTCCCACCTTGCTCCATATAATCCCAACTCCCATTTCAACTTCCTAATCCACTTCTGTGACATTTTTCATTCCACAGAACCAACTTAATCCCCATTTCCTCAGCATCCTCCAACCATGGAGAGAAACAACGAAACCCCAGACCTTAGCAATATCGTGTTCAGCGACGGCGACTCCGGCGAGAAACAGAGAGCCAACTATATCGCCTTCCATCAACGGTCGCTACAGCCGACCCACTATCCGCACATACCATCCCTCACGGAGCTCGGCCTCCTTGACGGCGTCACTTGGATGCTCCAGAGAGAAAGCATTTGGCATCTGTGCACCAATCCGCAGCCGACTTACGAACAACTCACCCTTGAGTTCCTCAGTTCGTTCAGTTACTTCACTTCCAGCGGCGACCTCAGCCAACATTCTGGCGCCGCCTGCTTCCGTATGTTCGGCACGAACTACCAACTGAATCAAAATCAGATTGCCGACATCCTTCATTTCCCTCGCGGCCACGATGTTCACCGCCGCATTACGGAACAGTTTCAGCATGAAGCCTTTGCGCTCTGGTACCAATTGACCAGACTCAATGTCGACGGCTGGGATTCTCTGCATGCAACACACCTCCACAACCCGACCATCCAGTATTTCCACCGAGCACTGAGCAACACCATCTTCGCAAGGGATAGTAACCATAAGGTGAACTCCAAAGAACTTTTCTTTCTCCGATGTGTGTTCAATTCCGAGCCCATCAACGCCGCTCCGTTCCTCCTGGCCCACATTCAGGCCAACTGCAACCGTGACTCTAAGCTATTTTACTTTGGCGGGATTGGTACCTCCATTGCACTCGGGCTGAACCTCGGTGACCGACTCCAGCATCTCCATACAATTCCCTCGGTATTTCTTGACACCGACCATTGCAGAGCTTCTCACCTCATCCGTTCCAGGGCCGATGGAAAGTACCACCCGGTCGTGCGTGGCAAAACCGTCAGAAGTATCATCATGTCGTCACGTACCCGGATGTACCCACAGGATCGTGCCAACTGGCTTTTTGACCTCAATGCCCCTGCTGCTACCGCTGCCCCAACTCAAACCAACACCCAAGGTTCTGGTGACGAAATGCAAGATGAGTTGGACAGAACTGAGCAACCGGAGGCATCGCAACCACTTCCTTCTGAAGGCACATCCTACCGTCGCCGTCGCCACCGTCCAGAGCCCGACTACTCTGAAGAAGACCTCTGCAGATCCCTCGACCCGCAAGCACAGATACTCGCTATGATGCAGCAACAGAACCAGTAAGCAGAGCAGTTCGAAGCTTGGCATCGGACCACGATGCAACAACTCCAAACTGGCCAGGAAACCATCACTGAGAACTTGGCGAATCTTACCTTGCAGTTCGAAGGACTCCGTGATTATGTCTATCACACCGGAGCATTGAACTTTTAGGCCCGAGTCGACCAAGCCAGAGGTAGAGGACGAGACAGAGGACGTGACCGAGGCAGAGGCCGTGATTAGTTCATTTCTTTCCTTATTTGTTTACTATATTTTCGGTTTCCTGTATTTTCATTTCCCTTGTATTTCCCTCTCGCATTTTTTCAAATCAGTGGGGACACTGATTGAGATTGTGTGGGAGCGGAGCGTTTATTTCCCATTCCATTGTACTCTTAATTCAGTAATTTCAATTTCAATTCAAACATTTTCCCATTTTAGCAAATAAAAGCTCTTTTATATATCTTCTTCCGTTACGCAAATATCCCCACTCTATTCGACATAAACAAAATTTTTCAGTCGTTCCTCAAAAGCAAAAGCATCACGAGAATGCGCCAAAGTTCAAACCAAGTTTTGAAACTCCGAGACGAAAATTCTAACAAAACCAGTACCATCCTGACACCTTAGACCTCCGGTTTATGTGAGTCGGTTTCACTACCTACGTGTACCAAAGTTTCAAGTTTCTACGCAAACTCAGCCCCAGGTAGTTTATACAAGCAGTCAGCACCATCCTAAACACTTCTAAGCGAGCGACCAATGCAAATAAGTGTATGATCTCCAAAAAGATGAAAAATCATGAAAAGAAAGCAATATAGCCCAAGTATAGAGACATGTTCCCTCTAAGTTAGGTGCTCCTCACCCGAGCATTTAGCCCAACGGTACAAAAACTCATTGAAAAATCAATAGTATAAGCTTATGAGCAATGAAAAGATCAAAACAGCAATGAGATCATATTCACTAACAGGTTGACTTGCCATGAAAGTGTATGGACAACGGGCTTAATGTGATTGCGCTAGAACAAACAGGGTAAACTTAACGCGAGAACCTTGATACCAAGATGCAGTAGCGTGATTGGGACCGATTTGCATAAAAAGGAGACCTCCGAAGACTTATAGTCCAGTGTCGTCACCGTACTCGTTTTGTTCCAATTTAGAATCCCGGTCTTTTCCCAAATTTCTGAATGAGGAAGCTGCCTTATGCTTGCCGACTTTTATTCCTTCGGTTTTACTTTAGGACAAGCAAAGATTCAAGCTTATGGGAGTTTGATAACGCGAAATTGTATATATATATTGACACATAATTCAACTAATGTTTGACTGGTTTCAATCTGATTTCGGGTTTTATCCATGTTATTTGTCTGATATTTTGCAGGTATTTGAAGATCATGTCCAAACAAAGCAATATGAAGAAAAGAAGCAATTACAGATGAAATATGGACGAAAACCAGATGAAAATAACATGAAAAACACAGAATGCGCATTTTGCTGTTGTGACGACCGTCACACCTCCATGACGACCGTCACACGGGTGACGACCGTCACACACCATGACGACCGTCATGCAGGCAAAAACGCAAAGCTTCAATTAAACGTGCAAATACCAGTTCCAAGTCCCAAATAATGGACCACTACTCCCTAATTTTTCTGCCTCCAAGTCCACCTTCTTCAAATTATAACCGTTAGCATTTTACCTCTATAAAAGGGGAAGGAGGGGAGCTGAGAAAGGGAGCCGCATTCAGTTAACGAAGTGCTGCCCAAATTATTTTCAGAGCAAAATTTAGTTTCATTCTTGTTGTTTTTGTTTCCTTTCCTTATTCCTGTATTCCATTTTCTACAATATTCATTTGTACGCTCTATTGGTTTGAAGACACAATCCTGCCGACATCGTTGGGATTTGGCCAAAAGCCGATTGGATACGTTACAGGTTTTTATTATTTCGTTAATTGTAACTTTAATTCTCAGTAATATGAACGTTCTAAGTTTCTGTTTTTATTTATGTTTTACCTTTCCCAAATCCATGTCTAGCTAAACCAGAGTAATCGATATGTAATAATAATTCAGACGGGATTTGATAATAACCGGTTGAAAACTTTCTTTCTCAAAAGTTGTTTATGGCCTGAGTGTTTAAACTTATTTACTGAATACACGTTCGTCGCGACAGCGAGAACTTATTTAAAAGTAGTTTTGCCACGATAGTGGGAAATTAACTAAGGTACGAACCAACAAGCGACAGCTGCGGCTAAGACCAGATAGTAAACACTAGGCATTTGTTTTAATAACAGCGAAAGCACTTTAAAATAGATTAGAACTTAGAGATTTCCAAAAAGCGATTTTAACCCCGAACGGGATAGCGACAACATACGTTCCGCCTTAGAGTTGCGACTAGCGTCAACAACCATCGTGAGACGAAAGTCTTTAGATCACTATTTTCTTCTTAAATAAATTCTGAAAAATGTTTTATATACCGGTAACTTGTCAAATCCCCGAAGAACATAATTATTGCATATCGATTCGCGTAATTATAATTCAAGTAACGTTTTTATTTCCCTTTAGTGATAGAAATTATTCCCTTAAACATTATCTACCTAGCTAAACATAGTAACTCCCGAGAACACTAGTTTGATTACGAGTCCTTGTGGGATCGATATCTTTTATTACTACGCGATAGACTGTGCACTTGCAGTTAAGTTGTATTAGACATAGAAAGTCGCGATCAGTTGGTTATCAAAAGGTGCTTTTATGCAATGTTTAAAAGTATGTCAAGATAACACATTGGGCCAAGGTTATTTATGGTGAAAGAAGATCAATTGTGGCAGATTTTGGTACCATTGTTGAGATATCATGGAGAGGAACAAGTTCCTAGTTGATAACATTCTAAAAAAGAGCTTGCAAAAAGGCCAAAAACCTCATCCAATTCGTGCACAACAAACTAGTTAGGACTTATGCAGATTTCGTTCATCTTGAAATAGATTGATCATGAAGAAATCCCAACTTTTTTCAATCATAAATTTCAATTGGTGAAGGCTTTTGGATTTCAATTTTCACCAATTTGTAATATTAAATACCATCGTTCAAAGTACCTTTCAAGTGTTTCCATTGAATGCTTGAGGAAAAAGTTACACTCTTGGAAAGTAGACCATTTGACCATGGTAATTTATACTTAGAAAAAATTCCAAAACCCTAATTTTTCCAATTCTTGATCTTTGGATGATTTATTTGATTAATCTTGATCAAAGGTAATCATCCTTCATATCTCCATGATTCTTGACTTGTGGAGTCTATGTTTGACCAACAATCTCAAAAGTCAAATGTTGACTTTTCTCAACTGAACTAGAATTCTTTAATCATCAGTGAATTAAGCTTCTTGAACCAATCCAAACATATAAATGGACTAAGATGATGTACTTTAAGCCCTTAAACCATTTTTTGAGGTGTAGGATCATTCCTTGCTCAAAAAGTCAACTCAATGTTGATTTTGGCCAATCCCTAAATTGGTGTATCAGATGATTTGGAGCTTGTTGAACTTGAGTTTATGAAAATTTGCACTTGATTATTGGTGAAAGGAGACTTTTGATCATGTTGAAAGGTTGAAGATCACACAAGTCCTTGATTGGTCAACTCCTTGAGTTCTTGAAGCCAAAACCCTAGCTTGTAGTCAAAACAAAGTAAAGCACATATCTTTGTACATTAAATGGGGTTAGAGATACATAAAGACACACACATGATATGTTTGATGCTATTCAAAAATGATGTCAATGAGGTGCAGTATTAGGGTTTAAAATTAGGGTGGGACACCATCTTTCATGTAACTCATATAACTCCTTATACACATCAATCCTTTGTGACTCTCTTTCATTGAATATTTGAATCCAAATTGAATATGGTTGTAGCTGCACAATCAAATTTGAGGTTTTGGAATGGCCATAAAAAGGATAAGCGCAACTTCCAAACAATCAACAAAAAACTCTCCACACTAAACTAACAAGCTTCAAATAAAACAAAACCCCCTACTCATTCTTCCATTGCAAAACATGTCTCTAACACTAACCTTATTCCTTTCCACTTCATACAAACTCAAACTCCCTTTCATAGTACCAACATAAACGCGAATCCAAAACTGTTACGATCTCTCATCCATGTCGTAACTTCCTGCTGCAACCAATATTATCACAACATGTCACCACCATCACACGATGTTTTCTCCACCAAATGACAACTCCTTTAGCTAACCCAAAGCGCAAACACATTAAAAGCAGTTCCGCCATAACTCACTCACCTTGAACACTACCACCAAGCACGAAGACACTTCAAATCCTCCATAAGCTCTCCAGTATTTCACTCCCTTGCTCCTTCACGAGCACCTAATCATCAACAACAACCACCAGAGTGTGTCCAGTGAAGTTTCTCTTGCCTTGTGCAAATCGTTTCTGCAAAAGAGGTTGCTTTGTTTTCCGTTTTTGTTTTATGTATTTCTTTTATGTGCACTGCATTTTTATGAATGGCGAGCATTGGTTGATTTGAAAAAGTCAAACATGTGACTCTTTGTTTGCTCTTTATTTCCTTATTTTTGTTATTTATTTATTTATTTATTTTTATAATCATTGTTTATTATTATAGAAATTAATTTACATTAAGCTTATGGATTTTGCCATGTATGATAAGCCCATTAGTCATATACCTCATGCCTATTCGTGTTTTTTATCCTCTTTTCATTTATTTGATTAGTTTAGTTTAGTTAGTAGATTGATGAGATTTTTAGTTGATTAACAACTTGCTAATCACTAAATATATTTCTTAGATTATCTATTTAGTCATTTTTTTATATGCTTAGTTAATTTAATTATTTTATATTTACCTATGTCCATATGATGATTTTGGTTGTTGCTACTTTTCATTATATTTTAATTTCAGAGTTAAAATCCAATTTAACTTTTGAGAATCGCATGGATGCATGGATTCGATTTCTCGATTTCTTATAAAGTGATTCATACATGAATCGACTCTAAGTTAGCAAAGTGATAAATTCGTTGCTTTTGATTTCGATTGACTTTCGGTCATGTGGCTTACTCTTGGACCTCCTTATAATGAATTTGGTTTTTGGTCCTGTGTCTTCCTCTTGAGCCTTCTTACGATGAACACTTTTCTTTTATTTGTTTGCGTTTACTTGTTGTATAGCTTGCACTTTAATCATTTCTTTTTATTCCTCAATTGTCAAGTGTGTCCTCCACCCTTTATTTGTAATTATTATTTACTTTTTGTCGCTTTTATTTTCATTAACTAGATGATAAATAATTTAAAATAAAACAAAAAGAAACATAAAATCAAACCCTTTCAAAAAGAAATAAACACTCGATCCAATCTCGAATATTTTTCTCAAATTAAATCATTTCAATCCATTTCCACTATCCTTAACCCTTTCAAATATTTCATCATTCAAATCAATTTTCAAACCCTAAAACCATTTTAAACCATCTTTCATAATCATAAAAAAATACCTTGATCAACATCGAGCGTATTTTCTCAAGTAAACCTTCAAAGCACATGTAAATATTCAAATCCTTTTCATAACAAACTTGAAAGAAAAAGATTACCTGTGTGAAAGGTCCATATGTAGTCCCAAGTATTAGACTCAAGTCATAAAAGCTTGTAAGTCATAAATACTCGTCTTCCAACCCAAAAATACATCCAACCAATCAAACTCCTTTTTCTAGCTGGAGCATGATCTCAAAAACCTTTTTAAAATTTAAAGACATATTTTTTTAAGGTGATGCAAAACAATGCTTCATCCACGATCACTACTATAAAACATGCAAACAACAATGTCATGTTTACAATGGATTTATATACACCATTGTAATAGGTTAAAGTTTTTGCGCCCTGGAATTATAAATAGTAACTTAATGACGGTAGTCTTAAAAAACCGTAGTAATAAATGATGTGTAGCAAGCTTCGATTCTCAGCAACTACATCTTTTCCATTTTTTATAGTATATTAAGCGTGTGTCACTTAAGTCCATTATTTAAAAAATAAATTGTAAATAATTTTACAACGGTTATGTAAACCAACCGTTGTAAAATTTGAAGGTTATTTAACCACAGTTTTACAATGCAACCGTTGTAAATTTTGAAAATTGCATCACAGTTTTTCTTTCTAACCGTGATGAAAAGTGACAGTTTTTAATATATAAGAGAAAGTATCTATAGTTCAGTACGTAACAGTCGTTTCTCTCAAAAAAGAAAACCCTAACATAACTTCACTCTTCTCTCTCATAACATAATCCTAACATTCATGTCACCTTTTAAACATACTTCAACCTTCAGATACATCTTAACCAATCGCTAACTTGAGGTTCATTCATTAAACTAATGCTTTGATTTTGTTTACGTTTCTTGTTAGAAATGGGTTATCATTTTTTCATTTGGTGAATTTTCTCATTTTTTCAGATTCGTCTTCACCACCTTAACAAGAGAAATACATATGGTTTGTGTAACTATAAAGAGAAATACAAGAAGTGTGAAGCTATTATGTGAACTTTATTCACCTTATATTTCTTCTTCATAGCTTCATAAACTAGATAAACTTCACAATTTGTTCGACATCCACAATTAATTTTAAAAAGGTGTATCTTGAAACATTACATAATATATTATGTTATTGTATGCTCCACTTCTATAATGCTCCCCCTTACTAAGAAACCTATACTCCCTCACCTGGGTAACTCAGAACACAGGACACGACTGTATTCACAACTCAGATCACAAGATACGAAGGAAGGACAAAGAACGAAAAGAGGACCTGAGATTCAGACAGAATGTCAGAACATTCTATCCAACATCCTTGCAAAACTACTACAAGAATAAACTCAACTCCTATACTTTTATCCCTTTTTTTAGCCAAAAATTGACAAGGATGTCCAAGACAGACCCATGCCCAGACTAAACATACCCAAAGGCAGACAAATCCTATGAGAACAAGGCCCAACAGAAAAATAACTTGATACAAATCGAAGCCAAGAGCCCCTTTTAAATACTGAAGTTGTTTCCTTAGGAAGTAACGAACCATTAAAAATACTGAAGGTCAATTCAATGAGAACCTAAAATGAGAAATGTAACTTCACCGAAAAATGTGCACCGGCCAAGGCACATTTGACCGTTTCAACTTTAGGGTAAATTATCCAGAGAAAGTGTATGTATCAAGACACATGTTTAACACGTTTTATCTTAGGCACACATTCCACTGTCCAAAAAAGTAACTTGAAGCAACCACAAGTCCTAAACAATGTCCTGACACTTTGTCATACTTTGTACACTCATTCTTGTAAACTCTAAAGCATAGTTACAATGCTTTTTCAATGAGCCTCAAGAATACTCCTTTCATCCAGAAGTAAAAGCAACTGACCAAGATGCTAAAATATTTCTTCAAACATTTCCCAGTTAACAATGAAGACTCCCATGAACCTTATCTCATGTAAGAAAAGAGATTCTTAGAACACTTCCAAAAATCTTGTGGAATGCTGATTTAAACCATTGACATCCTTATGATAGAACCAAGTCTCGACTATCAAATCCATCATGAACTTCACCAGTAACACAATGTCACTACAACTTGCCTGACATTACACCCTCATCTGAGGAACATGATCACGACCTGCTTAAAACCACAAAAAATCTTGATAATCGACTGCATTACTGTTGCACCCTAAAATTTGCTCAACCTTGTTCCTTGGATTTATGTTTCATCATCATTAGCATTTGCATATAGAGTCATGTACATAGACTAAACATCTGCATAGCATAAGCACAGCAAGTCATTCAACAGGGGACCAATCATTATTCTCATCTCCAGAGGCCTAGCAAGAGGTTATCATCATAATTCAATCTCATTCAAGTCATCAGGAAAGAATTTGAAAGCAAAGAGTTCAGCAGAGCAAGCCTTGAGTCTACCTCCTAGCTGAGGATATCTGAGGATCAACAAGAGGGTTATGAGCTGTGGATTGAAGGTATGGAGAGCATCTAGACATCTTGAGAGACTTACAAAGTCATTTGGAGAAGAAAACAAGTCATTGATGAAGGCACAAGAGCTATAGTTGAAGACAGTCAACTAGGGTTTCATCTGGGTCAACCCTAGGTCAACCCTAGGTCAGTTGACTGACTTAAGAGGGCATTCAAGTCTATTGGAGAGATGTGGGGATCAATATTGAACATATGAAGAAGGGTATGGAGATATGACAAGGAGAATTCAAGAGAAATCAAGGAGAAGAGGAGTTACTAAATTAGGGTTTCTCTGTAAAATCCCCTAGTTTAGGTCAAATTTCCAAGCAAGATAAGTCAAAATGCTAGATTCAAATGGCTTCTTGGCCAACATGAAACTTGTAGAGGATCTCAAGACCTTTAATTTTAGTGGTGGAAGACCTCAAGGAGATTTATAGAACTCAAGTTATGGTCCTTGCAAGTTATAGGTCATCTGGGGTGTCTGAACTTTTGTCTGTGAAAGTGACTTGACTTCCAAGCTAGTTTTGCCCCTCAAGGAGATTTCAAATGAATTCTTGGTCAACATAAGAATTGTTCCTCATTGTCTTAGCTTTCTAGAATGGTATGGCATGCCTTCATATGATGTGTGGAAATCAACTTATGGTCTTGACAAGCAAAGGGTATTTTGGGCATTTGTGAATTACAGGTCATTTTAACCTATACCCAAAACTCATACAAGGAGGCCTCAAATGGAAAAACTTACAACATCAAACTTGCTCCAAATGGGATTTTAAGTCAAGAAAGAAGACCATGTAAGTTTGGAAATGCTTGTAACTCATGCTTGTAGAAATGACCTAAAAAAGGCATAAATTTAATACATGAAATGTCCATTTTTGGGAATTTTATACTACATGATCAAAATGGGGCAAGTGACATATCATTTTGACTAGAAAACATATTTTGTGATCATTGGCATTATTAGATTTTGGATTTGAGGTCATAATTTGGGACTTGCCATGGATTGCTTATAATTCAAGTTACATATCCACCTCACATAAGGGATTAACACACAAGCTTGCAAGGCTTTTCAACATGTTCAAAATACCATTTGGGGAGATTTTCAATTAATAATCATGGGCTGTAACAAGGAGAACTTGGAAGGAACTATGCATAGCATGAAATGAAAAAGTCATGACATGAGAAACTCAATTTCTCATAAGAAGAGTCCAGTTGGTTCTAGATGATTCTAACATCATCTATATATGGATTGGAGTGTGCTCAGATGCAGGGGTTAGAGAGAATTGCTGCAGAAAGAGAGATTGAAATCCAAGTTCCTCCATAGCAAGTCATTCTCCAATTTCTCATTTCTTCTCCATTCTGTTCAATTTCTTGATCTGGTTCAGTTCTATCATCATCATTGAAGGTGTGGCAATCAAAATCAGAGGGAATTCAAGGCCAAATCGTGTTCTGTACCTTGAGTTTGGCAGCTTGCAGCTTCAGATCCATTTCCAAGATTCAGAGCTTTTCAACCTTCCTTTTTGCATACAGAAGCTAGAAGATGGATCACTGAACGATTCTGGAGGAATTCAGGCATTGATTTGAAGAATTCTACCATCTGTGCATCTCATTTCACCAGGTTTGTAAATTTCTTCGTGCACCTTAATCTAAGTAGAATTGATTAGAATTAGTAGGTTAGAACGGTTAGAAATCATTAGGGGAAGCTTTCTGGAAAGTTAGAGATGATTTGGTGATGATTTTGTTAGAGGTACCATTTCTGTGTGGACCAAGAACTCCCTCGATATTGAATGATAATCTTTAGTTCTTTAGGGGGAAATGATCTAGGTGAAGAGAGGAACATGCCTGTGCCTTTAATTTTGAAGATAGTGAGAATCAGTTCTTGATCTTTTCTTGGAGGTAGCTATCGGATTTAGGGTTAGAGGAGATTTCAGTTAGTTGTGACACCATGGTTGGATTCCTGGTAAGTTTTGGAGCGGATTTGATTTTTATATGTTGACGTTTCATGGAGAATCGAGGGAGTTAGGGTTTGAGGCAGGTGGAGTGTTCATCCATGGAGTTCCCTCCAAGCCCTGAACCAAGGAGGAAGATGATATTTTCACCCTCAGATCACCTTTTGACCAGTTGACTGACTTTGGATCCAACGGCTGATGTTTAAACTTCGTTTGTGAGGGAAAGCTGAGCTAAGACCAAACGCGGCGTTTCACTAATTGGGGGGTTGGGCTCAGAGCGCTATCCACACCCCCCATGTTATCAGGCCCAATTCTTTGAACGTGCTTTTCTGCTTTTCTCACCCCCTCCTTCATTTCATTTCTTTTTATTTTCTTATTTCATTTCATTATTTTACCAATCTTCTAAAATTCATAATAAATTCATAAAAAATGCATTTTAATCCATTCTTTTTACCATGTTTTCATTAAAATGTCTAGAATATTATAGGAGAATAAAATTTCATTTTTAGTTTTATTTCATATTTTTTCCATATTTTCTAAATAAATGTCATATTAAATAGTTACATTTCATGCATTATTTTTATGATTTTTGTTTTCTCACATGCTTTAATATTTTTTGATCATTCTTTTCATTTTGTTTAGATAAGATGTTAAGCTTGTAGAAATATTTTAACTCCCATTTTTAGAGGTTAATTTTAGGTGATTAATAAATGCTTGAATATCATGAATGAAACTAGGGTTTTTAGGTGACAACTTAGGAGTTTGATTTCATTTCCCTTAGGACTTAGGGTTTGAATAGATTAGTTATGGGACTATATGGGCTATGGGTAGCTATTAGATTCCTTAGAAAAATTAGGACTCCCCTACTGATATTATTACTGTCTGTATATCTGCTGTCTGGTGTGGTGTGCCCTCTGGGGATTGTTGATTGTTTGATTGGGTATTGGGTTTGTCTGGGGCCCTGGGGAAGCTGAAGATTTGTGGAGATGAAGCTATTGAAGAGTCAAATGCTGAAGATCAACTGTCAGAGTTGAGGAGGAGTTTCTTGCTAGCAGATGCTGAGGAGACTAGGGTTTAGGAGCTAGGCAGAGCTCTAGATTAGAATGATTGTTTCTCAAACATGGATTGCCTTGTCTGCATCCATTCTTCTCTGTGATTCAGAGTCTCTCTAAGACACTCACCCCCTTCCTTTGGAAGGCTTGGTGATAGTGTCTATGAGATAGAACTCTTGAGAGAAACTGTCTCTTGTGTTAGAAGCAGTCTGTTCACCACCTTTGGTAGTCAGCTGATTGCTTAACACCCAATTCACTCTTGTGACTAATCCCTCATCCTGGAGGTTTGAGCTGGAAGAAAAGCCATTGTAGACTGAAGATTGATGTCAAAGCCCTTGTCTGAAGGTCATGAAGATGGAGATTGATGCTTGTTGAAGCCTGTAACTGATTGGAGATTGCTTGAAGCCAGATGCTGATTCAGAGCTGCTGAAGCTGTTTATTCTTTTGCTGTATTTCATTTGCTGATGTATTGATTGGTTTTCTGGACTGTATTGTTTGCTGTTTACCCTGCTGGGTTGAAAGTGAAGCCTGTTCACTTTCGCCTATTGTTTTCTAGGTTCGAGGTTGAGTGGGACTCCCTTGCCTCGCTTGTACTGTTGCATCCATGCATTTTACTGTTTTACTGTATATATCTGATATTGTTTCTGTTTCTGCCTATCCCTTAGGATCTCTGTTTCTCTCTGCGCAAGAGAGGAGCATGATAGACACTAGGTCTTAACCCAGGCATGATAACATTAGGTTAGTTTGTTTCCCTTCGCAACCGTAGGTTAGAGTTCTGTCTCTTTCTTTCTCAAAACAAACAGAAAAACACATAAAGATTTCAAACACAGTAAAAGACACTTCTTCCGTAAAAGAATGTGAACTCATCAAGACGTCATTTTTGTCCGCTTGGACTGCTAATCAGGAAAACCTTTTTCAGAAGGAATAAAATCAACCAAGACAGACTTGTGTCGTACGTGGCCCGAACTACGTTTGCTCTGATCTTCCATGCTGTGTGGAAGTACGTAGGCATAGGATGCGATATCCTAGCGAGCAACCTTCCCCTCCTTTCCCGTAGGTAGGCGAACTACGTTGACTCTGATTTCTCGTTCCAGACGGGAATACGTAGGCATAAAGTGCGATACTTTGCCGAGTCATTTTTATTTTCATTTTATTTTCATTTTAACCCCTGACCTTTAGAGTAGATAGAATAATAATCCATACCCGAAAACAAGCGTGGATCCCGTCGAGTACGACGGACGTGAGGGGTGCTAATACCTTCCCCTTGCGTAACCGACTCCCGAATCCAGGTTTTGGTTGCGACGACCATACCTTTCCCGTGTTGTGCGAGGTTTACTCTGAGCGTTTCCTTTCCCTCCCGTGGGATAAATAACGCACGGTGGCGACTCTTCTGTTCAGCCGGCGCCGATTTTCGCAGTAGCGACAGCTGGCGACTCTGCTGGGGACCCAACGTCCCCTGGCTGCTAAGGACTGCGATGGTTCTTATGCATTTGGGATCCAACGTCCCTTGAGAGAGTCAATCCTAGCGCTTGTTTTCCCGTCGAGGATTTTGTATGGAGTTTGTATATTTCTAACCTTGTATTTTCAGCTTTATATATTGATTATTGTTGCTGTATCTGGGGTGTGACGGGTGTCCTGATATTGAGAGATAAGCCGGACCTGGGCTTGAGTGCACCTAGAATTAGAGTAGAAATTAGTGGGCGCCCGCTTGCTTTGCTTGCTTTGGTGTCCCATGAAATCTACACTCAGACGAGGTTCCTCTGGTTGGCCTCCTGCCCCTTCCTTTGGTTGGCGTGGGTTGCTGGTTAGTTGGATTGTCGACTCTGAGGACCGATCATTTGGAAATTGGCTGAGTGAGGCCTCTTCAGGAATTGATGATGCCACTCCTTCTGGGAATCGTATCATCAACCCTGAAAGTCTGTGACGCCGACGACCGCATAGGATGCCGTACCTTGTGCCAGTTATAGGGCCACCCACCTGTGAGGGGATTCAGGGTTATGCAGGTAACTAGACCTCCAGACTACCGGCTATTTCTTGATCAGAGATCCGGGTTATTTATGGAGAGTTATGAGGTCTGGCAGAGACCATTTGGAGATGTATTCTGAGGTCTGTCAGAGACCATTTGGAGATGTACTGTGAGGTCTGTCAGAGACCATTGGGAGATGTGTTATGAGGTCTGTCAGAGACCAATTATGGATGTGATTTGAGGTCTAGCAGAGACCAGTTGGAGTTATGGTTTGAGGTCTGTCAGAGACCAGTGTTGGAGTTTTATTTTAGGTCTATCTGAGACCAGGGTTGATGACTTCTGGATGGTCTATCTGGGACCTTTCTTGATTGGGTTTAGGCTATTCAGCTGCAGCTCTGGTCCCTGTTGAATGTTACTTGCATTGCATCCCTGCATATACATTATCATTTGCATTTCGCTAACGTGTGTCTGTGCTGCAGGTGCATTTGCATTTCCCTAGTTCTAGTGCCCAGACTTCTGAGTATTTGATCATGACTAGCTTAAGGAGAACAGTTGCTTACAAATTGCCTACGCCTGATATTGTTCCTCTACTTGGGTTGATCTCTCTTGCTGATGAGGGTGTTCGTAGGAGTTTCCGGATGAGTTATGGTAGATTACTGAGATTGGTGTGCAAACCTACAGAGGTAGAGTTAGATGGGCTGTATGCTTTGATGCAATTCTACGACCCTGCTTTGAGGTGTTTCACGTTCTCTGACTTTATTATGGGACCAACCTTGGAGGAATACGCTGAGTATGTTGAGCTGCCCGTGCAGAACCAGGTTCCGTTCATTCATTATGACGTCAAGCCCAAGCCAGAGGATTTGGCAAAAGCCTTGCATATTGATGCTTCTGAACTTGTGACTACTGTTTCCCGTGGAGTTCCAGGCTTCTCATTTCAGTTCTTAGTTGGCAAAGCCCAAGAGTATGCTAAGAATGGGTGCTGGGTTGCTTTCAATGCTGTGTTGGCCTTGTGCATCTATGGCATAGTACTATTCCCCAATATACCGGATTTTGTGGACTTCGATGCTTTCTACTTGTTCGCCGCTGGTAATCCCGTACCTACCTTACTCGGGGATCTCTACCACTCGCTGCATTACAAGAATGAGAAGGGAAGAGGGAAGAATGTTCATCTGTGTGTGCCCTTGTTGAGTATGTGGTTTGAGAGTCACCTTCCTAAGAGAGGATCTGCTGCAGAGACTACAGTTCCAGTTGGTTGGCCGGAGCGTTTGATGAGGTTATCGTCGGAAGATATGGAGTGGTTTGATAGAGATCTGTTGGGATCTGAGCTCGTCTTTAGCTGTTCGGGGTACCCTAATGTGCCATTGATAGGAAGGAAAGGGTGTATCAATTACAACCCTTCTCTATTCATTCGCCAGTTCGGATATGCGCTGAAGAATCCACCTCAAGAGGAAGAAGTACAGGAATCTCTGTACTTCACCGGTGACGTGAAGGGGGAGTTATTAGCCAAGTTGCGACATGCCTGGACGCGTATTAACCGCAAAGGGAAGCCGTTGTTAGGAAAGAATGACTGTCAGGCCTATGCACCCTATAGAGCTTGGATTCAAGAGAGGGCTAGTCAGTTGAAGATGCCGTTTCCAGAGGCACCAACTCTTGATCCTATTCCGGTAGAAGAGCCGACTACTGTTTCTAGGGAAGCCTATGAACAAGTTGTGAGGGAGAAAGAAGCCTTAATGAAGATTAACGAAGGGTTAGAGCAAGAGTTAGCCCAAGCACGCAGTGAGAAAAACAAGGCCGTATATGCTTTCCAACAACAGATTGAGCTGGTAAACAGGTTAGGAGCTGAGTTGACCGAGGAAAAGAAAAAGCGCGAACGTCTGGGGCAAGAGTTCAGAAGCTCCCATGACATGCTGGAAGCCAAAAAGAAAGCGCTTGACGCAGCACACCGAGAGATATCCTCTTGCAATAAGACTTGGAATGCTACTCTCACCAACAACAAGCAGAGGGAAGATAAGCTGAAGCAGCAAATTTCCGACCTCGAAGAGAAGTTGAAGTCTAGCATCAAGAAGTGTGAGGAGGAAGTGATGAACCGGTATAGTGTCCAGCATGCACTGAACAAGGCAATCAAATCCAGAGACGAAGCAGTGTCCCAGAAGCGAAAGTTAGAAGATTGCTTCGGAGAAGCAACATGGGAAGAAACTGCTGAAGACGTACGCCGTGTCCTTAAGAAGAGAAACCAGCTTGTTGAAGGGCTGCTTGACCGGCCAAGCCATCCGGAGACCAAGAAGTTGATAGAGGAGTACCAGACTTTTGGGAGGATTTGATCATTCCATTATTTGTATGCTTTATTTGCATAGTGCTGACCATCACCAGGATTGTTGGTTGAGGTCATGCCATCTTTGTACTCTCATTGATATTGTACCCTGGGCTTATTGATTCTCTCTGTTATATATGAGGCTTTCTATGATCCAGCTCCGATATTCTTATTGTCAACACTGTCACTGCACCGGCACCTTCGCACTAGAACTGGGGGAATGAACTTCCCTAATGCACAGACACATTGCATTGCATTCATATTCATCTTTCATAACAGGTAATATATGAAGGGTGTCTTATCTCCTGCTTTGATCCAGGTACTTAACAGGATTCCAGATCAACATCCGCACCGCTATTCTACACGATCCAACTGTCGGAAAGTCATGGACCAGATTCAGAACGAGATGCAGGATGTACGCGAGAAGCTCGCCCTCTTCATGCAGACCATGGAGGCTATAGCAAAAGGGCAAGAGAACTTGCAGGCCATGGTCCAGCCTCTATTGGCTCGCAACGCTGGTCATGGTAACGAAGATCATCAGTCTGTCCGGGTTGATACTGCTCATGGAGATGGCACTCCAACGCCAGTGGCTCCGCCTGTCGTCAATGTGAATGCTGCTAACGTCAACCACGCTACCACTGCTGTAAATGGTAACATCGGAGTTGGAAATGAAACTGCTGTCCACAACGCTGGGCTGGGTGATGTCAATGTGGGAGATAATCTCGGAGGCAATGGCTTTGTCAACACTGGGTTCGGATTTAACGATCAGGGATTCGACAACACTGGCAAGTATGGCTTTAATGCTCAAGGCTTTGGGCAAGATGGTTATGGTATGGTCAATCAGGGCTACGGAGGTTTTGGAAACGGAAACGGTGCTGGATTTATGGCTGGTGGTCCTGCTGGAGGTGTTCAAGGGTATGGCAACAGAGGCCGAGTTCCGGGGATGAATCAGGTCAGAGCTGGACGTAATAATGCGTATGATGGATACGGGGCTGGAAACGGTATGTGGCAAGAGGATCAACAGGAGGATGCCTTCTCTGGAGGAGGTTTTGAAGGGCCGATGGATGATTCTCAAAAGATTAGAATGCTGGAAGAGCAAATGAAGGGAGTCCTAAACCAGAGTGCTGTGGGTCTGGACATGGCAACTATGGGCTTGGTACCTGGGCTGAGGGTGCCGATCAAGTTCAAAGCGCCTGCGTTCGATAAGTACAAAGGAGATACATGTCCGAAGGTGCATGTACGAGCTTATTACAGAAAGATGTCTGCATACTCCACTGACGAAAGAATGCTCATGCATTTCTTTCAGGATAGTCTATCGGGTCCTTCCTTAGAGTGGTACATGGGGTTGGAGCCCACTGATATCAAGACTTGGAAGCAATTAGCAGAGGCGTTCGTAGCCCATTACAAATACAATAGTGACCTGGCGCCCAATCGGGTCCAGTTGGCCGGGCTTTCGCAGAAGAAGGGGGAGAGTTTTAAAGAATACGCGCAAAGGTGGCGCGATATGGCTGCCAGGGTCCGTCCTCCTGTGGAAGATAAAGAAATGAACGATATGTTTGTTGGTACATTCACCGGGCTGTTTCATGATATGCTGTTTCATACTTCTCTGGCCAGTTTTTCAGATTTGATTCTGATGGGTGAAAAGATTGAGCGGAACATTAAGCAAGGAAAGTTCCAAGTTGACGAGTCAGCTGCATCTGGCAGTAATAGGAAAGCTTATGGTGGGCGCCGTCAGGGCGAAGCTAGCGCGGTATTTGGAGGCCGAGGCCGAGGCCGAGGCAGGGGAAGAAATCAATATCGTCAGCCGCAGCAAGTGTCGAGTGTCACTATTCCGTATCAACAGCCACCAATTCAGCAACAACAACAGGTTCAGCAGCAACCAATGCCACAGCAGCAGCAGCCTCAGCAGGGGGCACAGCAAGCTCATAGAAGATTCCAGGGTAATAAGCCGAGAAGGGTGTTCGAGAAGCCTCCCTCTAACTATGCTGATTTATTGCAGACCTTGTTGGGATTGAATCTGGTAGAAAAAAGAACCTTGGCACCGATAACGGGAACTCCCCCGTTCGGCTATGATGCAAATAGGCGCTGCGAGTTTCATTCTGGGGCCCCGGGCCATGATATAGAAGGTTGTCATGCTTTTAAGCATGTTGTGCAGGATCTCTTGGACAACAAGTCTATCAACTTCGGAACGACCGGTGCAAATATAGTCCAGAAACCCATGCCCAATCATGGGGCCAACGCCGTGCTGACTGAGGAAGGTCTGAAGCTGATTATGAATGTTGAGGATTTAAAGACGCCGCTGAGCGAAATAAAAAGCCGACTGTTGCAAGGAGGTGTTTACCCGGGTTGTAATGAGTACTGCTTAGATTGTTGGGCCCTGTCTGGGGGGTGTGAGGATCTGAAGAAAGGCATTCAGGCCTTGATTGATGAAGGTGTACTGCAGTTTGATAGAGCAGCAACTGATGAGCCGGCAGGGGCAGTAGTGGATAATCGGAGTGATGTTGCCACAGTGACAATTCCTAGGAAGACGATCACTATTTCAGCACCAGCTCAGCGACCACCGATTACTATAACTAAAGCCGGGCCAATCCCGTATGAGAGCACGAAAGCGGTCCCATGGTCATATGGGCTAGAGGTGTATTGTGACGGGATTAAAATCGATGTTAACAAGCCGTCAGCGGAGGTTGTGGATAATGTTGTGGGTTCAGGAGGCATGACAAGAAGCGGCAGGATCTTTATATCTCCTGAAGTAGAAGCCGAAAGGCTAGCGAAGGGAAAAGGGAAAGCGGTGGAGAATGTTCCGGTTCAAGTAAATGAAAAAGAAGCAGCATCTAAGGATGTCGAAGAATTCATGCGCTTAATTCGGAAAAGCGATTATAAAATTGTGGAGCATCTGCAGCAAACACCGTCCAAAATATCTATTCTGTCATTGTTGTTGTGTTCGGAGGCCCACAGGAACGCTTTGCTGAAAGTCCTGGACACTTCTTTTGTACCACAGGATGTCTCCGTGAACCAGCTAGAAGGAGTATTGGCACATGTAAATGCAGGCCACAGTCTGGGCTTTACTGATTTCGACTTGACTCCGAAAGGAAGGGATCATAATATGGCATTACATGTATCTGTTGAGTGCAGAGGGTCAACAATGTCGCACGTATTGGTTGACACCGGGTCGTCTTTGAATGTGCTGCCTAAGAAGGCTATGATGAAGCTGGATGTTCGAGGGATTTTGTGCACACCAAGTGATTTGGTAGTCAGAGCGTTTGACGGCACGCGGAGAACAGTCTTCGGATCAATTACATTGCCTCTGCAAGTGGGGCCGGAAGTGTTTGCAACGGAATTTTATATCATGGATATACAGCCTGCGTACAGCTGCTTGCTGGGAAGACCTTGGATTCACGGTGCAGGGGCAGTTACGTCTACCCTGCATCAGAAGTTAAAGTATATGGTCGGAGACAGTGTAGTCACCGTGTGCGGAGAAGAAGACATCCTAGTCAGCCATCTATCTTCGTTCAAATATGTGGAAGTCGACGGGGAGATCCACGAGACGCCATGCCAGGCGTTCGAAGGTTTGCGCATAAAGGACAAGAGTCCCGGGCCAAGCAAAGTGCCAGAGATAGCTGTCTCATCGTACAAAGAAGCTCGAGCTCTAGTGGAGGCAGGAGAAGCCAAAGGCTGGGGCAAAGTATTGGACATTCCGGTGAAGATGGACCGGTTCGGACTGGGGTACCGACCGTCGTCATCAACTCCTTCCATGGGGGCCCCTCATTTCAGAAAGTCAATCACCATCTCTGCCAGTGGAGTATGCCATGAATCTGTCAATGCTGCTTCAGAATCTGATGAAGGGGACAGCGACTGTGATATGGATGCCTGGATTCAGCCAAGCGCGCCAGGACAAGGACTGTGCAACTGGTCTATTCAGGAGCTTGTTCCTGTGACTTTTAAACAGATAACATTTTCAGATGACATCCTTGAACCACCTATGACTCGTCCCGACTTCGAGCACCCGGTATTCCAGACCGAAGAAGAGGTTGTTGAGGATAGCGACGTTCCGGAAGAACTGTCTTGGTTGGTGAAGCAAGAGGAAAGAGCCATTCTGCCTCACGACGAGGTTATCGAGATTATCAACTTGGGGTCGGAAGGGGTTGAGAAAAATATTCGTATCGGAGCCGCACTGCAGAGTGATATCAAGCGAAGACTGGTTGAAATGCTCCGGGAGTATAATGATGTATTCGCTTGGTCGTATCAAGATATGCCAGGGCTCGATACAGATATGGTTGTACATCGCCTGCCACTGAAAGAAGACTGTCCGCCTGTCAAACAAAAGCTTCGCAGAACTCGACCAGATATGGCAATGAAGATCAAAGAGGAGGTTCAGAAACAGTGGGACGCTGGTTTCCTGGCTGTGACGAAGTATCCCTCATGGGTTGCTAACATTATACCAGTGCCAAAGAAAGATGGCAAGGTTCGAATGTGCGTGGATTATAGAGATTTGAATAAAGCAAGCCCAAAAGACGATTTTCCACTTCCTCACATTGACGTGTTGGTTGATAATACCGCTCAATACTCTGTATTCTCCTTCATGGATGGCTTTTCAGGCTATAATCAAATTAAAATGGCGCCAGAGGATATGGAGAAGACTACTTTCATAACGCCTTGGGGAACATTTTGCTATAAAGTGATGCCCTTTGGTTTGAAAAATGCTGGGGCAACATATCAGCGTGCGATGACGACTCTTTTTCATGACATGATGCATAAAGAGATCGAAGTTTATGTCGACGATATGATTGCTAAATCCCAGACAGAGGAAGAGCATCTGGTGAATCTGTTGAAGTTGTTTAAAAGGCTTAGGAAGTTCAGGCTGAGGCTGAACCCTAGCAAATGCACCTTCGGGGTGAGATCGGGTAAGCTCCTGGGATTCATAGTAAGCGAAAGAGGAATAGAGGTCGATCCTGCCAAAATAAAAGCGATTCAAGAAATGCCGACGCCTAAAACAGAGAAAGAGGTGCGCGGGTTTTTGGGGAGATTGAACTACATTGCCCGGTTCATATCTCACCTGACTGCTACGTGCGAACCATTATTCAAGTTGCTAAAGAAAGATCAAGCTGTAACGTGGAACGATAATTGTCAAAAGGCGTTCGACAAAATAAAGAAGTATCTGCAGGAGCCTCCTATTTTGATACCCCCAGTGGCAGGGAGACCCTTGATAATGTATTTGACGGTTCTCGAGGGAAGCATGGGTTGCGTTCTCGGTCAACACGACGAGACAGGGAGAAAAGAGCATGCGATCTATTATCTGAGTAAGAAATTTACAGACTGTGAATCTCGATACTCAATGCTGGAGAAAACTTGTTGCGCGCTAGCCTGGGCCGCCAAGCGTTTGAGGCAGTACATGCTGAATCATACAACCATGCTCATCTCGAAGATGGATCCAATCAAGTATATATTCGAAAAGCAGGCGTTGTCAGGAAGAATTGCCCGGTGGCAGATGATCTTGACTGAATACGATATTCAATACGTCTCGCAAAAGGCAATAAAGGGGAGTGTGTTGTCTGAATATCTGGCGGAGCAGCCTATTGAAGAGTATCAATCGATAAGATTTGACTTTCCTGACGAGGATATCATGTATCTCAAGATGAAAGATTGCGAAGAGCCGTTACCAGACGAAGGACCAGAGCCGGGGTCCCAATGGAAGATGATATTTGACGGAGCTGTGAATGCTTACGGTAGCGGAATAGGGGCAATTATCACTACGCCACGCGGGTCCCACATCCCGTTTACTGCCCGATTGACCTTTGCCGTTACCAACAATGAGGCCGAATACGAAGCTTGTATAATGGGGCTTGAAGAAGCCATTGATTTGCGAATCAAACATTTAGACGTATACGGAGACTCAGCTCTGGTGGTGAATCAGATCAAAGGGGAATGGGAGACACGGCAGCCCAATTTGATACATTATATGAATTATGCAAGGAGATTGTTGCCTTTCTTCGACAAAGTTGAATTGCATCACGTGCCGCGGGCAGAAAATCAAATGGCTGACGCCCTTGCCACCTTGTCTTCCATGTACAAGGTCAACTTCTGGAACGAAGCTCCCCAGATTACTATCTCTCGGTTGGACAGGCCAGCTTATGTATTTGCTATTGATGAAGCGTCCGATGGCAAACCGTGGTATTTTGATATCCTTAATTTCCTGAAGAATAAAGAGTATCCGGCTGGGGCATCCAGTCAAGATCAGAAGACTCTCAGGAGATTAGCGGGTAATTTCTATTTGAACCCGGATGGCGTCTTGTACAGAAGAAACCACGACTTGGTGTTGTTGCGTTGTGTAGACGAGAAAGAGGCAAAGCTTCTCATGGAGGAAATTCACGAAGGTGCATTCGGCACGCATGCTGGTGGGCATGCTATGACGAGAAAACTGCTGCGGGCAGGTTATTTTTGGCTGACGATGGAAACTGATTGTTTCAAATTTGCAAGAAAGTGCCACAAGTGCCAAATTTATGCTGACAAAATACATGTGCCTCCGAGTCCTCTAAATGTGATGTCATCTCCATGGCCATTCTCAATGTGGGGAATCGATATGATTGGAAAGATTGAGCCGACGACTTCTAACGGGCATCGGTTCATCCTCGTAGCAATCGATTATTTCACCAAGTGGGTGGAAGCAGCGTCTTACGCAAATGTAACGAAGCAAGTGGTGGCTAGATTCATCAAGAGAGATATCATTTGCCGATACGGAATTCCCGAGCGGATAATCACGGATAATGGTTCTAATCTGAATAACAAAATGATGAAGGAGCTCTGTCAGAATTTCAAGATTGAACATCACAACTCCTCCCCTTACCGACCCAAGATGAATGGCGCTGTCGAAGCGGCCAATAAGAATATCAAGAAAATCGTCCAGAAAATGGTGGTGACTTACAAAGATTGGCATGAAATGCTACCTTTCGCTTTGCACGGTTATCGTACGACGGTACGCACATCAACCGGGGCAACTCCGTTCTCGTTGGTATACGGAATGGAAGCGGTATTACCATTGGAAGTTGAGATCCCTTCTCTGAGGGTATTGCGAGACGTTCAGCTGGACGAGGCAGAATGGGTAACGAATAGATTGAACCAACTGAGTTTGATGGATGAGAAGAGGCTAGCTTCTCTGGCATACGGTCGTTTGTACCAAAGACGAATGAAGAAAGCGTACGACAAGAAGATACTTCCGCGGAGCTTTCAGACGGGCGACCTTGTGCTGAAAAGGATTCTCCCGCCGCAAGCAGATCACAGGGGCAAGTGGACCCCCAACTACGAAGGGCCATACGTTGTCAGTAAGGTCTTTTCAGGAGGAGCTTTATTGTTGTCCACCATGGACGGGGAAGACTTTGCATCACCTGTGAATTCGGACGCAGTTAAAAAATACTTTGCTTAAAATAGACCCGCTGGACAGAAAAAAGAGAGTCCAGGCAAAAATGGGGCATCCTGGCGAACCAAAAACAGAATGAAAGGTTCGGGCAAAAGTTAGGGATAAAATTGAAAAAAATGTACACCCGCGAAGTTGAAAACCTACACTGGGCGGCTTCGGCAAAAAGGGGTATCCCGGTGAGCTGAAAACCCGTAAAGGGCGGTTCACGCAAAAGTTAGGGATGAGAAAAGCAAATGACTGCGGTCCGAAGTTGGTATTCAATGAGCATCAGTGCGGGAGAATATGGTTGAGGAGTCAGTTATCGGATACAACCTCTTCAGAAGACGGATACCGGGAAAGCATTAGAGTCGGACGAGTCATGGGAGGATCAGTTCGTGGTGTTCATCTGCATCCAGTTGCCGACATGTGTACAAAATTTAATTTGTCAATATTTATGCTTCTTGTGAATACTTGCATACTTGTATATTTGCTTTGTGTAGCTTCCTCTTTTCAGGAGTTACATCCCGTGTACAAAAAACTCCGCCCATTCAGGGGCCCAATCAATGAAAATGTGTTATTCAGTACTTGATGCCTGTTCTTTACTGTTTTGCGCATGATAAAACGCCTAAGTTTGATGAAACTAACATGAGTATAACATCACTGGCCCTTGCCAACAATTGTTAAAGCTTTGAATTAACTGAGTGTAACGTCACTAACCTGAATTGATTTGATTGCATAGGCTTGTCGTGTCTTGTTTGTGTTGTCGCAGGTTTCATAACCGTACGAGGAAGATGATCAAAAGATTGCAATAATGAAAAGCTTGATCCCCACGCAGGTCATGCATGTTTTTCCTGAAGAAGGATAGAATTCCCCAGCTAGCCATAGCTTATCCAAAGGACGTGCTCCAGGGAAGTTACTCGTCCTCAGCAGAGTTTAGTGATTCTGAGATCGTAAGGCTGTATTCAGACAGGTTCATCTCCCCCCCCGTAGGGTCAGGCACCCTTCCTCAAACGGAGTCAGTTAATTTTCCCCAAGAGAATCCAGCCATCCCCAGCGGAGTTCTCTTTTCAGCAGGTGTTCTTTCCTTCCAGTAGAATTCGAAGGTCAAGACTCTCCCAAGCAGAGTCGATGGTGGTTCCTGTCATTTATTTTGTCAGAGATACTGGTGATATCGGTTCACATTCCAGCAGAAAGTCCGATTGTGCTGTGCGCATCTGCTATTCCTCAGCAGAGTTATTATTCCCCAGCAGGGGGTTACTTCAATAAGACGTGTGGTTTGAGTTCCCAACTTCCCAGCAGGGGCGACTTCATCCTATCAGCATTTATTTTGCCGGAATAATTTTGTAGCATCAGGCTATCCCCGGCGAGTCGGCGTTATCCTTCCAGCATTTATTTTGCTGAAGCAGTTTCTGTACTCTAGTAGTTCAGGTGGAGAGAGCTCTTGCTCAAATAAATTACCAAACAGTCAAGATCTCGGCAGGAGATATTCAATGACAATGTCAGTTTCGGCGGTATTCCCCCACAGAGTTGTCATGATAAAACTCTCTTTGTCTCCAGCAAAGTCATTTATGCAAATGTATCTTATTTTCCCCAGCCAGAGTGGCCAGGATAAGTGTCTTCTTATCCCCAAGCAAAGTTCGTTTGTCATCAACGAGTCGCATGAATCAGAATTTCGAAGCAGGTGTCCGATAGTTGGTTTTCAGACATCCCCAGTAGAGTCCGCCTCAAAGTCGCTGTCACGTCAGTGCTAAGAAGTTTGTGGGTGAGGATCATTGAAGAACTAAGTCCTGACGTGGACCATTTACTCCTAGAATGACGGGGTCTCTTCAGAAGTGGGCGTCCTTACGTGGACAGACTTGTTTTACCGGATTGGTAAGGTGCGTTAATCCTGACGTGGATAGATTCGGTCCCCCGAAATTTGGAGAAAGGGAGGTCATGACGTCGACAAAAGATTGGTTACTCTTCGTGTTGGTGTCCTGACGGGGATCATTTGTTTCCCGCAGATATCTTTATTCGTAATGGTGAAATGTGCGTCCTGACGTGGACAAGTTTGTAGTTCTTTGTGATGACAAGGTACAAGAATCCTGACGTGGACAAATTTATCCTTCTTCGTGTTGTTGGCAAAGGGCAAGTCCTAACGCGGGTATTTCCCCAGCAAGTCGAAGACGTGTGATTCCTTACGTGGACAAGTCTTATTTCCCCAGTGAATCGAAGACGCCGGAGTCCTTACGTGGACGAATCAAGACGAGATCAGTGTCCTAACACGGGCAGATCAAAGAGATCGTTATTCCTAACGCGGAAAAGATGTAGTCCTTACGCGGACGTATCAGAAGAGGATTCCTAACGTGGAAATGACAGTATTCCTAACGTGGAAAAAGAGAGTCCTTACGTGGACAGGTTAAGATGGCGTTCCTTACGTGGAAAAATGAGTCCTGACGCGGACAAATCAGAAAGAAGTTGGTATTCCTTACGTGGAAAGACCAGAGTCCTTACGTGGACATATCAAGAGCATTCCTTACGTGGAAAAAAAATGGTTTCCTTACGTGGAAAGACGAGCTTATTCCTTACGTGGAAAGATTAAGTCCTGACGCGGATATATCAAGATTGATTCCTAACGTGGAAAGAAGAAGTTATTCCTAACGCGGAAGAAGGAAGTTAGTCCTTACGTGGACAAGTTCAGAAATAGTTGTATTCCTTACGTGGAAAGGCTGGAGTCCTGACGGGGACATGGCAAGTGGTATTGGAGTCCTTACGTGGACAGATTGATGTAGCTCTCCCTACGCGGAAAGAAGATTGCTTCCTAACGTGGAAAGATAAAAGCGTTACTCCTAACGTGGAAGAGTGTTATTCCTAACGTGGACGATTCAGTTTATGGAAATGCAGGCGAATTATCCCCAGCGGAGTTGCCGAGATTTTTTCTGGGATAACAGCAAGTGGAGTCCTAACGTGGACAGGTTTTAGTTGAGATTTCTTTGTATTGACGACAGACAGAGTCCTAGCGTGGACAAGCAAGCAATCTGTTATGACAGAATCCTCTTCAGAACGATGAAGACAATCCCCAGCACGGTCGCGCGAGATCAGTGGGTTACTCTAACAGTCAGATTCAGCTGACGAATGTTATTCCTCAAGCAGGAGCGCAGTTTATTTCTGCGGTTGGCAAATTTCTGGTTTCACTAGTATTCAACCGTCTCGTACCGCGAATGTCTGAAGGCTCCGGGCTCTTCATCCAATCGGGTCCAAGTCGTTTGAATAGGGGCAGCTGTTGCACCCTAAAATTTGCTCAACCTTGTTCCTTGGATTTATGTTTCATCATCATTAGCATTTGCATATAGAGTCATGTACATAGACTAAACATCTGCATAGCATAAGCACAGCAAGTCATTCAACAGGGGACCAATCATTATTCTCATCTCCAGAGGCCTAGCAAGAGGTTATCATCATAATTCAATCTCATTCAAGTCATCAGGAAAGAATTTGAAAGCAAAGAGTTCAGCAGAGCAAGCCTTGAGTCTACCTCCTAGCTGAGGATATCTGAGGATCAACAAGAGGGTTATGAGCTGTGGATTGAAGGTATGGAGAGCATCTAGACATCTTGAGAGACTTACAAAGTCATTTGGAGAAGAAAACAAGTCATTGATGAAGGCACAAGAGCTATAGTTGAAGACAGTCAACTAGGGTTTCATCTGGGTCAACCCTAGGTCAACCCTAGGTCAGTTGACTGACTTAAGAGGGCATTCAAGTCTATTGGAGAGATGTGGGGATCAATATTGAACATATGAAGAAGGGTATGGAGATATGACAAGGAGAATTCAAGAGAAATCAAGGAGAAGAGGAGTTACTAAATTAGGGTTTCTCTGTAAAATCCCCTAGTTTAGGTCAAATTTCCAAGCAAGATAAGTCAAAATGCTAGATTCAAATGGCTTCTTGGCCAACATGAAACTTGTAGAGGATCTCAAGACCTTTAATTTGAGTGGTGGAAGACCTCAAGGAGATTTATAGAACTCAAGTTATGGTCCTTGCAAGTTATAGGTCATCTGGGGTGTCTGAACTTTTGTCTGTGAAAGTGACTTGACTTCCAAGCTAGTTTTGCCCCTCAAGGAGATTTCAAATGAATTCTTGGTCAACATAAGAATTGTTCCTCATTGTCTTAGCTTTCTAGAATGGTATGGCATGCCTTCATATGATGTGTGGAAATCAACTTATGGTCTTGACAAGCAAAGGGTATTTTGGGCATTTGTGAATTACAGGTCATTTTAACCTATACCCAAAACTCATACAAGGAGGCCTCAAATGGAAAAACTTACAACATCAAACTTGCTCCAAATGGGATTTTAAGTCAAGAAAGAAGACCATGTAAGTTTGGAAATGCTTGTAACTCATGCTTGTAGAAATGACCTAAAAAAGGCATAAATTTAATACATGAAATGTCCATTTTTGGGAATTTTATACTACATGATCAAAATGGGGCAAGTGACATATCATTTTGACTAGAAAACATATTTTGTGATCATTGGCATTATTAGATTTTGGATTTGAGGTCATAATTTGGGACTTGCCATGGATTGCTTATAATTCAAGTTACATATCCACCTCACATAAGGGATTAACACACAAGCTTGCAAGGCTTTTCAACATGTTCAAAATACCATTTGGGGAGATTTTCAATTAATAATCATGGGCTGTAACAAGGAGAACTTGGAAGGAACTATGCATAGCATGAAATGAAAAAGTCATGACATGAGAAACTCAATTTCTCATAAGAAGAGTCCAGTTGGTTCTAGATGATTCTAACATCATCTATATATGGATTGGAGTGTGCTCAGATGCAGGGGTTAGAGAGAATTGCTGCAGAAAGAGAGATTGAAATCCAAGTTCCTCCATAGCAAGTCATTCTCCAATTTCTCATTTCTTCTCCATTCTGTTCAATTTCTTGATCTGGTTCAGTTCTATCATCATCATTGAAGGTGTGGCAATCAAAATCAGAGGGAATTCAAGGCCAAATCGTGTTCTGTACCTTGAGTTTGGCAGCTTGCAGCTTCAGATCCATTTCCAAGATTCAGAGCTTTTCAACCTTCCTTTTTGCATACAGAAGCTAGAAGATGGATCACTGAACGATTCTGGAGGAATTCAGGCATTGATTTGAAGAATTCTACCATCTGTGCATCTCATTTCACCAGGTTTGTAAATTTCTTCGTGCACCTTAATCTAAGTAGAATTGATTAGAATTAGTAGGTTAGAACGATTAGAAATCATTAGGGGAAGCTTTCTGGAAAGTTAGAGATGATTTGGTGATGATTTTGTTAGAGGTACCATTTCTGTGTGGACCAAGAACTCCCTCGATATTGAATGATAATCTTTAGTTCTTTAGGGGGAAATGATCTAGGTGAAGAGAGGAACATGCCTGTGCCTTTAATTTTGAAGATAGTGAGAATCAGTTCTTGATCTTTTCTTGGAGGTAGCTATCGGATTTAGGGTTAGAGGAGATTTCAGTTAGTTGTGACACCATGGTTGGATTCCTGGTAAGTTTTGGAGCGGATTTGATTTTTATATGTTGACGTTTCATGGAGAATCGAGGGAGTTAGGGTTTGAGGCAGGTGGAGTGTTCATCCATGGAGTTCCCTCCAAGCCCTGAACCAAGGAGGAAGATGATATTTTCACCCTCAGATCACCTTTTGACCAGTTGACTGACTTTGGATCCAACGGCTGATGTTTAAACTTCGTTTGTGAGGGAAAGCTGAGCTAAGACCAAACGCGGCGTTTCACTAATTGGGGGGTTGGGCTCAGAGCGCTATCCACACCCCCCATGTTATCAGGCCCAATTCTTTGAACGTGCTTTTCTGCTTTTCTCACCCCCTCCTTCATTTCATTTCTTTTTATTTTCTTATTTCATTTCATTATTTTACCAATCTTCTAAAATTCATAATAAATTCATAAAAAATGCATTTTAATCCATTCTTTTTACCATGTTTTCATTAAAATGTCTAGAATATTATAGGAGAATAAAATTTCATTTTTAGTTTTATTTCATATTTTTTCCATATTTTCTAAATAAATGTCATATTAAATAGTTACATTTCATGCATTATTTTTATGATTTTTGTTTTCTCACATGCTTTAATATTTTTTGATCATTCTTTTCATTTTGTTTAGATAAGATGTTAAGCTTGTAGAAATATTTTAACTCCCATTTTTAGAGGTTAATTTTAGGTGATTAATAAATGCTTGAATATCATGAATGAAACTAGGGTTTTTAGGTGACAACTTAGGAGTTTGATTTCATTTCCCTTAGGACTTAGGGTTTGAATAGATTAGTTATGGGACTATATGGGCTATGGGTAGCTATTAGATTCCTTAGAAAAATTAGGACTCCCCTACTGATATTATTACTGTCTGTATATCTGCTGTCTGGTGTGGTGTGCCCTCTGGGGATTGTTGATTGTTTGATTGGGTATTGGGTTTGTCTGGGGCCCTGGGGAAGCTGAAGATTTGTGGAGATGAAGCTATTGAAGAGTCAAATGCTGAAGATCAACTGTCAGAGTTGAGGAGGAGTTTCTTGCTAGCAGATGCTGAGGAGACTAGGGTTTAGGAGCTAGGCAGAGCTCTAGATTAGAATGATTGTTTCTCAAACATGGATTGCCTTGTCTGCATCCATTCTTCTCTGTGATTCAGAGTCTCTCTAAGACACTCACCCCCTTCCTTTGGAAGGCTTGGTGATAGTGTCTATGAGATAGAACTCTTGAGAGAAACTGTCTCTTGTGTTAGAAGCAGTCTGTTCACCACCTTTGGTAGTCAGCTGATTGCTTAACACCCAATTCACTCTTGTGACTAATCCCTCATCCTGGAGGTTTGAGCTGGAAGAAAAGCCATTGTAGACTGAAGATTGATGTCAAAGCCCTTGTCTGAAGGTCATGAAGATGGAGATTGATGCTTGTTGAAGCCTGTAACTGATTGGAGATTGCTTGAAGCCAGATGCTGATTCAGAGCTGCTGAAGCTGTTTATTCTTTTGCTGTATTTCATTTGCTGATGTATTGATTGGTTTTCTGGACTGTATTGTTTGCTGTTTACCCTGCTGGGTTGAAAGTGAAGCCTGTTCACTTTCGCCTATTGTTTTCTAGGTTCGAGGTTGAGTGGGACTCCCTTGCCTCGCTTGTACTGTTGCATCCATGCATTTTACTGTTTTACTGTATATATCTGATATTGTTTCTGTTTCTGCCTATCCCTTAGGATCTCTGTTTCTCTCTGCGCAAGAGAGGAGCATGATAGACACTAGGTCTTAACCCAGGCATGATAACATTAGGTTAGTTTGTTTCCCTTCGCAACCGTAGGTTAGAGTTCTGTCTCTTTCTTTCTCAAAACAAACAGAAAAACACATAAAGATTTCAAACACAGTAAAAGACACTTCTTCCGTAAAAGAATGTGAACTCATCAAGACGTCATTTTTGTCCGCTTGGACTGCTAATCAGGAAAACCTTTTTCAGAAGGAATAAAATCAACCAAGACAGACTTGTGTCGTACGTGGCCCGAACTACGTTTGCTCTGATCTTCCATGCTGTGTGGAAGTACGTAGGCATAGGATGCGATATCCTAGCGAGCAACCTTCCCCTCCTTTCCCGTAGGTAGGCGAACTACGTTGACTCTGATTTCTCGTTCCAGACGGGAATACGTAGGCATAAAGTGCGATACTTTGCCGAGTCATTTTTATTTTCATTTTATTTTCATTTTAACCCCTGACCTTTAGAGTAGATAGAATAATAATCCATACCCGAAAACAAGCGTGGATCCCGTCGAGTACGACGGACGTGAGGGGTGCTAATACCTTCCCCTTGCGTAACCGACTCCCGAATCCAGGTTTTGGTTGCGACGACCATACCTTTCCCGTGTTGTGCGAGGTTTACTCTGAGCGTTTCCTTTCCCTCCCGTGGGATAAATAACGCACGGTGGCGACTCTTCTGTTCAGCCGGCGCCGATTTTCGCAGTAGCGACAATTACTACAGCAACAGATCCTAGATAAAAGTATAACTCCCCCTATCAAGAATAATCAGTGCTCCTTTGCCAGAAGAACACCTTAACGTGAATTGAAAATATAAGGCTCATCTTCATGTCTTCAAGAGCTCACTCCTTATTCAACACACCTACTAAATGCATTCACTTACTGCTTGATCAACAAGCAATATGTGTACTGTAACACCCCCTTTCTATACCCCCAAATAAACAAATAAATCACTTAATCACTTATTGAAATTTCGTCAGAGTAAATTTAAAACATGGTAAAAAAAAGGGGCATGTCACACATACATGAAAATAAAACATGCAACACCTGATCAAATAAAGATATGTAACAATGGGGTAGCTACAACATAGGAACTTCGTTCTTACGCCCATGTCTCAATATTTAAAATTAAAGCGGAAGATTAAAACATTTGAATCACTTAAAACATATTATCATATAAATACATAATTCAGTTTGGTTCACCATATCATTCATGTTTTCCAAAACATTATCAGCTGATACATTTACAAATGTATCACAAAAGGATGCTATACAATCCTAACTACCCGGTGCTACATATCAGAGCTGACCGACAAAAGAATAAAGCTATACTTCACAAAAGACCTCCAGCAATCCTAATCTGCAATGCCTCATAGAGCATTATAAAACAGTAGAAGGGTGAGAAATATTATCATAATAACAATGTATATAATCATGTATATATAAATATAGACATAAAAGTATATATATTTCGCATTCTCACCACATTCATCATAATTTACTCATATACATCGTCATATATACACATATATATATAATCCAAGCATAACGTCATGTACACGTTCACAATTTCAATCAAATCCACATAAACATACACATTATATTTAATTCACTACAAATCATATAAACATATACAATCATGTTTATTCATCAATTCACAATTTCACATTCGCAACTCTCAAATCAACAATTCATGCTCATAAGCATACTTTCATACAATAATCACATTTTCACAACTCTCAATTATGCAAGTAATGCACATACGCATATTACACAATTCTCACCATACTTCATCATAACTCATCATACACTTCACATAGCATATATATATATATAGGCAAATATGGACAATCATCAACATATCCATAATTCTCAATTACACAAGTCATGTACATACACCTATGCATAACTTCATATAACAATCATATATTCATTCCATGAGACTCAATGCAACTCAATGCAACTCATGCCATGTGGTACCAACACTTGTTATCATTTTTCGGTTTTTACATTTAAACTGGGTCCGTTCCCTAGACCGATAACAACAAAAGCTCGTTCCCTAAGCTTTCAAACCCCGCTCTAGGTTTGGGACAAGTCACTAGCCTCCACGAAACTAGCAAACATTGCCTCTTGACTAAATGATGTGTATGCAATCAACAACCAAATGCACTTAAGACCGTTCTCGCATCTTAATCCCAAGCATTCTCAAATAATTCATCACATAAGAATTATATCAGGTGATTGCACACACAACATATTCACACCATCAAAGTATTCATACTTTAAATTATCATCATCATATTTATCAAACAATGCACACATATCTACAATATGTTCTCATGCATTATTCACACACAATCACAAGCAATGCACACATATTCACAATATGTTCTCATGCATTCTTCACATACAAACACAAGCGATGCACACATATCTACAAATACGTTCTCATGCATTCACAATATTGCATACAATCAATATGCATTTAC
Organism: Lathyrus sativus; assembly: GCA_963859935.3. Lineage (NCBI taxonomy): Eukaryota > Viridiplantae > Streptophyta > Magnoliopsida > Fabales > Fabaceae > Lathyrus > Lathyrus sativus. The sequence continues at coordinate 4,517,487 of OZ012739.1, read as the reverse complement.
ACTTCAATATCATTACCACATTTATCAAGCAATGCACACATATTTACAATATTTTCTCATGCATTCTTCACATATAAACAATATGGATATATTTGTCAAAAGACTATATTTCATAATCGATTCCACCATCTAGGATTCACGCCATACGGCTACCCACAACATATCATATCACAACATGCACAAGCTATACGTTATATAACAAAAATATTCTGCACAATAACACATCAATCACACACATTCGCGACAGTAAAAATCAACACAACAATATGTTTTCAATTTTCTTCTATAATTGAATCAGGTACAGGCCTCAAAGCCATTTTTTCTAGAAAGAGCATCTGGTTAACTTACCAACGCTTCGAACAGGGGTCAAAACCGACTTACGCTTCAAGAGTTATGAATTTTCGAAGTTTTCCGAAAAACCAGAATTTTGCCTAAACACGGCTACGGGATTTTGCACTTTTGCTCGAAAATCCGACCGATTCAATTCTTTTTTTCGAAACAAACACATACTCATACTCACCTAACATATAGCAGTAAATTAGAACCATTAAACACAATTTCTACGACGTCCGATTTCCACTCAAATCTCAAACCCTCAATTATCCAAAAATGTCAAAACTCACAAACTCAACCAAATTCAATCAAATGAAATCCAATAATCACGGCTAAACATTACCCGACTAAACTACGCAATTTATTTTGAATTCTAACCGTTCAAAACTCAATTCTACCGATTAAACCATTTATGCCCTAGAATGGAAAATCGAGAAAAACACCCAAACAAACTCAAACAATCCATACATAATCACATACATTGATAAAATAATGATATTTCACACCCTTACCTTGATTAAATCGGAGCTAGAAGTTGTTCTTGAGCTTTTCCAAGTTTTTCCTTCTTCTCCTTCTCTTTTCTCCTCTTTCTCCTTCTTTCTCTATTCTTTCTCTTATGTTTTCTATTCTTTTCTTTTCTCTCCAATTTTCCTTATATATTCTTCTCTTTTCTTTCCCTCTACTTTCCTTTTATATCTTTCTATTTTCTTTCCATCATAATTCTTCTCAAAATATATACCAATTCATTTTCTCATAAAATATCTCATCTCATCATTAATTAATTAGAGAATATATAGTAAATCCACATTATTCTACCAAATAGAATAAACCAGTTAAATCCATTAACTCATATAATTTAAATAAATCCAATTAATTCATTTAAATCAAATAAATCACATAATCCAATTAATTAGTACAATTAATCAATTATTGAAAATTGGGTTGTTACAGAACTCGATACTCATTTTGTGCGTGAATGTGTGGCATTCAAAAAGCTTGTAGTTCAACATGTTTATATTGCATTTTAGCTTCCTGATATCCTCACCAAGCCCTTTAGCTTGCGGTGGAGTATTAGGATTGTAATAAGAAGAGTTACTTATAGCAAGAAGAATTTAGTTATAGTAGTTAGTTTGGAGGTTAGGAGTTAGTTGGAAAAGTGGTTATGCAAGAGATTTTGTGTTACCTCATAATCAGATTTGTCTTCAAGCCTATCTACGTAACTACTACTTGTGTAAAGATTACTATTAAGAAATGAATTGAATACCAAAAAAGAAGAATGAGATTGTCTTCATTCAAGATAAAATTGAGCTTCAACAACATGTAAAATCAAATTATTTTAAAAACTTTTTTTAAAAGATCAAACACACATCAAAATATAGACACAATCCTCTAAAGTATTTTCCTCCACAACTCTAAAAAAAACCTAACTCACAAATAGACCATTAAAAAATGTATGTTTATTTTGAAAATTGACTGTCAAGCAAATATCAAGTTAAAAATAGGAAATATAAATAGCCAAAATTGTGTTAAATGAACACCAAACCAAAATCTCACAATTATCATAATTAAATACCAAAGGTATAATTCTAATTAAACTAAACTAAAATAAAAAACAATATATTAATAAAATTAATTAGACTGGGCTGATTTTATTGAGTCTGAAAAGGGATGATCCATGATAAAACTGACTGAATTGAGTGTAATAATGTTGGGTGAGCGCCCAAAGCAAGATTAGCAACCTGATGCACATAAAACTTATTTGGTTGGGCTTGGATTTCCCTACCTGAATTGAAATTAGTGATCTATTTAATTTAATACATGTGACCTTTGAGGCGTCTAAGGAGTAACGGTCTAGAGATATCTATCAAAGGGAGAAAATGGTCTCCCTCACCAACACCCCCACGATTTGAGAAAAATTGTTATTCCTCCATTTCCACATTTTTTATGGTAAAAAAACTAGGAAAACTGTTTCTCTTTCTTTCCATTCTGCCCAAGGGGTTTTATATAAATACCTCTATCTAAGAATTGAGGAGACCATTCAAGTAATTATATATTTGTGAAGTGCTCAAAAAAGACGAATGGACCATGTCGCCTACTAGAAGAGAGGGGATCACATCGCCTATACGAAGGGTAGCACCGCCTGCAACACTCCTTTCCCTGTATGGGGGACATTGGAAATGGCGTATCTTGGTTAAAGGAAATGCATAAAAGGACTAAAGGGAATAATCTATGTCTCCCTAAGAAATAATATTCATTGGTCCACTACCATTACTACGTGGGTGATTGCAATTCCCAAGGAAGTCTATAATCTAGACTCACAAGACTCTATAAATATTTCAACCTGAGGATATAACTCATAAGGTACAAAACATACCTAAAGAATACGGAGCTTCTCACCTCACGTGAGCTTGCTCTCCCCATAGCCAAAAACACCACCAAACAAGGTTTCTCACTACCGTAAAAAATCCCTAAACCACCTAAAATAATTAAGGCCTCTGACCACCCCTACTAGAATATGGGTTCCATGAATTATGTACTTTTTAACAAATATAATTCATTAATTCTACAAAAATAGATTGGGTCTCTCATAATCCCTAAGTGAAGAGACTCTTAACGATTGTACTTTCAATGAGAAAGTTGGTACCAAATTATCATCCTCAAAATGGTGATAACATAATGCACCTCGTTAGCCAGTAGTTGTTATGGAAATGATCACCAAACCATAGCAGAGATGTGAGTTGCTATGAAAAAACTACGTCGCCTAAATTAAGCTTTTAATGACAAAGTCCTCAACCTTGTACGGCGACAGAATGAGTTCGATCCCTTTGAAAAATTCAAAGTCTTGGACCCCTAGCCTCTTTTTGAAAAATATTTAAGGGCCCCATGGTAGAAAGTTTCAAACCCTCTTGACTGACCAATTTTGCTTAAAGGAGAGGCCCTTAAGAGCACGTTGCCTCTATCAATACTTAAATGGATGTCATCGACGCTAGTGGATAATATCTTGTCTAAGTACTGTAGGGAATACTGAATGTCATTGTGATGGCTCGCCATGGTGAAACTGTTGCGTAGACTCGAATAACAGAACAACTTGGAATGCTCTTGAATGAATTCGATGGAGCAGGATTTTATTGTGAAGGATTGGAAGGAGATATCACTTGTTTGGATCATCCTCTGATTGAGTTGGAGTAGGCAAAGCTTTGATAGATTTAGTAGTTGCAATGACAACTTTTCGTTGAACGATAAATTGAGTCGCTATAGATGCCACTATTGTTGATGAATCTAAGGAAGGGTCTTTTGAAGGTTGACCAAGATCACAAAACTTTAAGGATGAAGATCATGAAATGTAGATCACAATTTCATAAGAGAAGAGACTAAGATCACTTGATCGAAGGAGATCTAAACGTGGAAATATGCAGGAATTAGATTTTAATTTTGAAAAACGGCATCACTGTTTCGTTGGGGAACAAAAATTGTTTAGTGAACAATGAAATATAATCATGGTATAATAGAGTAAGCTTCTGGTATGGTGTTGAAACTCTATCAACACTTAATTTTTACAACAGTTTGTCCGTTATTTTATTAAGTTTAATTCCAGTTTTGTTAAGTTTGAGTCGGATTTAAGATGTTTTGAATAAATGGAAGAAAAAGGAAGAAAGAAGAATAAAAGAAGAAATGGTGTGAAAAATAGGAAATTTGATGAAATTCAGCCCAATGAATATCGCACCCCATTATGGCACGTTGCATATCTCATCATGGTATGATACATTAACATTGTGGCGCGATGCCACATGGGGTCTAATGCATTTTGCAGCTTTATAAATGGATTTTTGCATACTTTTTGAGTATCTTCTGCAAGGTTAACACTCTAATTAGTGAATAAAATGTAACTTGAGAGTGAGTTTGAATACCCGAGAATTGCACACTCTCTCTTTTATAGTGGAAACATTTTAAACAAAAATGCAAAGAGTCCGGCATAAATCACAGAGAGTTGTCTGATTGATCTTGATGGTTCGCAATGCCTGAGACAAAATTGTCTATTATGACTGAAGATAGAGAAACACATGTTTCTCGCAAACGCTTCCTTGCTTTAGTCCTGTGCCTAAATAATTATTTTTAATAAATCATTCATCTAATTTTTGGAAAATTTTAATTAATTATTATTTCATTTTATTTTATTTTAGAATTCAATCATTAATATTGTATGAACTTTGTATACTTAAGTTTTTCAAAGCTTGGTTTGCTTTGTGAGGTGTAGGATAAAGCCGTAGGCATATAAATGACAACAGCTCTGACCTATTGTCAACAATAACTGCACCCACCTCTCACTAATGCTCTTAAAAATCTACTATAAAACATGACTTCTATTCCTTATGTTTTACGCACTAAAACTGAAAAACACTAGTTATAATGGCTTCTTTTTCCCTATCATTTCTAGTGTTGTTCCTTGCATCTCTCATTCTCATCCCTCAAGGCTTTGCTACTCGTGTTAACCCTACTCAATATACACGACCTACTCCTGTTTTACCTCCACGACGTGGCAGGCCGCCGCCAACCCCCACCCCGGTTTTACCTCCAAGAATTTACAGGCCACCGCATATCCCTCCAGTGTACACACCACCAAGTGAGAAGAAGCCTTGATTCATGATATCCATTTTAAGAAACGAGGCTTATGAACTATATATCTATTGAATAAGTGGTTTTAGCATGCTGTTTTTATTTTATTTTTTATAATAATGTATTTTGCTACTTTTGTAGCTATGGATTGATGTAATGACTAGCATTTCATGATATATATTTGTCATGGATATAAAAAACTACTTGGGATAAGCTTTGTAATCAAGTTTATATATAAATAAATATTTATTTAATGTCTCACCTAATTATTAATAAGTTTGTTTTATGATTGTGTCATAGTGATTGGTTTGAGTCTTGATTTTTTATTAATAATTGAATCTTGATAGTGTTATAAATTATTAACGATTAATAATTTTGAGTTTGATATAAAATGATAAGAAATTATGTAAGTTAAAGTTAATTTTTTAATTTAGAAATAGATATCATTTGTGAAATGTTGTAGTAGGCCGTTTTTATTTTAATTTTGTGATTAATTTGTGGGTGCAATTTTTAAGGAAAAATAAATACTTATGTTTGCTTATTCGTAATCACATTAAAAGATAAAAATTTAAAATGTGATATTAGATTATTCATGCAAATAATTTTTGTTGGTTATTAGTTATTTTTTATGTAAGTTGATATTAATATTAAATATATTGAGATGTTTTTAATATATCTAATGTATTAAAAGTATTATAAATGTAAAGTTATAGTTCATGAATTGGAAGCATTAAATGGTGTATAAATAATAATAATAATAATAATAATAATAATAATAATAATAATAATAATAATAATAATAATAATAATAATAATAATAATAATAATAATAATAATAATAATAATAATAATAATAATAATAATAATAATAATAATAATAATAATAATAATAATAATAATAATAATAATAATAATAATAATAATAATAATAATAATAATAATAATAATAATAATAATAATAATAATAATAATAATAATAATAATAATAATAATAATAATAATAATAATAATAATAATAATAATAATAATAATAATAATAATAATAATAATAATAATAATAATAATAATAATAATAATAATAATAATAATAATAATAATAATAATAATAATAATAATAATAATAATAATAATAATAATAATAATAATAATAATAATAATAATAATAATAATAATAATAATAATAATAATAATAATAATAATAATAATAATAATAATAATAATAATAATAATAATAATAATAATAATAATAATAATAATAATAATAATAATAATAATAATAATAATAATAATAATAATAATAATAATAATAATAATAATAATAATAATAATAATAATAATAATAATAATAATAATAATAATAATAATAATAATAATAATAATAATAATAATAATAATAATAATAATAATAATAATAATAATAATAATAATAATAATAATAATAATAATAATAATAATAATAATAATAATAATAATAATAATAATAATAATAATAATAATAATAATAATAATAATAATAATAATAATAATAATAATAATAATAATAATAATAATAATAATAATAATAATAATAATAATAATAATTTGAAAGATATGTTTCAATTGTATTGTTGTTTATGCAATAACTTCTTAAATTTAAATAACTTCTTAAATTTAAAATTATTTATCGCATATTATATGTGGGTGCTAATATGAAAAAGTTATTTCTGGATCATCTTGATATTAAAAATAATTTACATATTTTGTTTATTATTGAAAGTTGACATATGTTTATGAAAAACGTTATAGGAAATATTAATGATTTTGTTTCATTGTTTATTTTCTAATGTGATTCTTATATGTACCAAAATGTGAAACAAAACTATACATTATACCAAAATGGGAGGCATCGTGTATAAAAATGTTAAATAAACTTATACATTATTTACATCATTCTCAATATTGTAAACACATTAAAAAATCAATATAAACTAGGCTTACAAATCTCATGGAAGCAAGACCCCAAACATGAACGTACATCTTTTAAGTCTTCTTTTTTTGAATGATGTCACGTTGTTAATCATCTATCAGTTCAACAAAATGTAAAATCAATTAAATTGAAATAATAACAAACAATAATGCAGTACAAATTATTAACATGTAATTGTAAATATATATTACATACTGTCAAAAATCAACAATGTCGATAGACACAATGTTTATCATGACATAAAATTCACAATCTTATTCACCTGGTTGTTTCTGCGTGTACAAGTAAATTTTATATAGTGACTAACAATAATATACACAAAACACATATAATTATAGATTAATGCAGGGGGAAGATATTAACACCATGTATAATATGGACATCGCAACCTTATTCGGGTTCAGAAGTCGATTATGCAAGGGGAAGGTATTAACACATTGTATAATATATATATATATATATATATATATATATATATATATATATATATATATATATATATATATATATATATATATATATATATATATATATATATATATATATATATATATATATATATATATATATATATATATATATATATATATATATATATATATATATATATATATATATATATATATATATATATATATATATATATATATATATATATATATATATATAAAATACCAAACACGTGTTATTATTTGATATTAACACCATCGTAAGTGCCTATTGGCATGATTAACATACTTGACCATTTACAAACATAAAAGAACAATAATGGTCCAAGTTATGGAAAGTGTCAAACAATAAATATTTAGAATATAAGTACAATATCCGTCATTCTACAAGATACACATCAGAAGAAACCACAATCTAAGCTTCCCTTTAAACATCCATGCATAGCTCCAATTGTAAACCAAACCTGCAAACAATACCTGAAAACCAATAATAATAATAATAATAATAATAATAATAATAATAATAATAATAATAATAATAATGAGGTGAGATAATAATCTCAGTGAATTCCCCTATATTATGGGTTCACTCAACTCTACAAGGTTAACTCAAGTCGAAAGGGAAAGGGATAAGACTTGAGTTCACAAAATTCGAAATGCATGAAAATATGTCTCTTGAGTTCATCAAATCAAACTATCACTAGTCGAGAACCATACCAAGGCATCCCCTTTTCCCGCCCTCTTCTACGTCTAGAACTTTGGACACAGGTCATTGATCCTTGTATTACACTTCTACTTGGTTGCACATATGGGACTTTAACCCACATGGTTAAGCATATGAGATTCTAACCCACTTGGTTGAACATATGGGAATCTAACCCACTTAGTTGATGCGAAGTATCGGTGCATTCATCCCAATGTTACTCCATATACATATACTGACTTGAGATGGCACAATTAAGTGATATTTCCGACTACCTGATAAAATAACACAATCGTGATTGTATTCGACAATCACAAGGTGACCATATTCACCTTAATCACACAAAAATGCCATATGTTCCATACAATTTATCTCACTCATACTATGGTGAGCATTCATGCATGACACACACTTAGGTATTATATGGCATGAATGTCACCTTCTAGTGTTATCCAAATCATACTTGTAATCTATTTTTCTTTCTAATCCATTTATTTGGTTATAGGTCTAGGTTTCCTCACTCATCTTTATAGGGTTTTAAGCATGGTATCACACAACCAAACATTTAATCAATATACATATATGGTATAATACAATATCATACATGATACAGACATATGATAGTACAACATATCAAACATATAACTAACCATAGAAGTTCACATGCACATTAAGGCATATAAACCAACCATAGAAGTTGTGCTTTATGCTCCTATTTTACAAATTAGTAAAGTTTATGGTTTTGAGATTTTGTGTGTAATCTTTCATCAGTTCATTTTACTTATATACCCATCTCATATTATAACCTTTGTTTTAAAATTTGGGATGGCAACGGACATGTTTGGGTAAGGTATTATAGTACCTGTTTTCAAATATGTCGTTTAAAAAAATTCTCATACGGAATTCATATTCGTGTGGACATCAGCGTTTGTATTCATATTCGTACCCTATAGTATTTAAGTACCCATATTCCTATGTGTTTATCCATATTTCTAATAAAAAATTATTGATCAATTATAATTTATCATAATTTTAATTTTTTAACAACATGTAAAAAAAATTGAGGATGTTATTATTGAATTGAAAAATAAATAAATATTTATTTAAAACGCGTAGAAATTTAATAGTAATGTATTTAATAAAATTGTTAGATTAACATATATATCTATATATAATCATGAAAATAAAAATATATAAATATATACTGTGCAGATATAAAGCGGACTAGGTATTAAAATATCTATACCCGTACTCATATTCGTTTATTTTAGTGACTAATTACCCGTATTTGTATCCACTTTGCAGATTTTTATCTTATCCGTTGTGGATAAATTTTGCGAGTATTCACATTATAAATGGGTACAATTGCCATTCCTATTTAAAATATTTATATACATATTATAAAAAATATAATTAATATTATATATTACTTATATTTATTAAAATACTATTTATTCGCTCATTGTATTTCACTTCAACAATTTTGACATATAATAATGTCTTTTTAATATTTATTATTAATAAAGTGTTATTAATTTTTTTTTACATACTTATAATATTTTTAGAAAAAAACCACTATTAAAAAAGGTGTTTAATCAGAGTAAAAAACATAGATGAATTTACAAAATTGTGGCTTTACAAATAATTAGCTACGGTCAAATTGTAATCTCGCTACAGAGATTTAGAGTGTGCTAAAAAATATTAATTGTGGTAAAAAGAAATATCAAAATTCAAAAGCATAAGTTTAATCAAACATTTTTTCGAAAATTATATATCACATCAATTGATATAAGAGTTTTATTATAGTTGGTGGTTCGTATAACAAAGTTTTGATAAAAGAATGCACTACATTTTAATACAGACTAATGATTGAGTTGAAATATTGAATAGTGCGGTACTTTTCACTATAATTGAATATTTCATGTGTAAAACTTATAAAATATATTTTTTTTAATTATAAAATTATTTTTATTATAACCTGTATTTTTTATATCTTTACGATAAACAAAATATGATACCAAAATATGTATCAAAATGTGAAACAAAATTATACATTATTGGGAGGACATCTTTTAAGTCTTCATCAACTCTATATTAAAACATTATTTACATCATTATCAATACTGTATATTAAAACTAATACATTATTTACATCATTATCAATACTGTATATTAAAACAATTTAAACTAGGCTTACAAATGTTATGGAAGCAAGACACCCAACATGGATGGACATCTTTTAAGTCTTCATCAACTCTGTATATTAAAACAATTTAAATTTTACACTTGAAAAGTCACAAAAATATATATATTACTAAATCATATAAATTATAAACTTACTTAGAAACTACACGTTTCATCGTTGAGTCAAACTATTTGTCTAAGGAATATAAACCTATACCCATACCCTACTTAGGACATATAATAATCTACTGCTAATGAGGATTGTATAAACCACGTTTGATTGATTCGTTTAAAATATATATTATATGGCTCCAATAATTCATAATGATCTGATTTATTTATTTCTGTATAGAAATCATGTGTGTACCTAAATGGTAAACGAAGGTTTAATACAGTTTTTAGTCCTTTATCTTAACCTTGAGGTTCATTTTGATCATTTAACTTTAAAAAGGTTCACGTTGGTCTTTTAACTCTTCAAAATGTTCTACATTAGTCCATTTTATCTAATTAATGATGAATTTAGCGACTGCTTTTAAAAAATTTCCATCGCAAATAAGACAAAAAAAAAGACTATTATGAAACATATTGAAGAGTTAAGAGACCAATATGGATAATTTTTAGTTTCAAGGACAAAAAAGAACCCCAAAGTTAAGATACGGGACCAAAAAAGATATTAAGCCTAAAACAAAATTCAAATATTGAAGTGAGTTTTAACATTAAAATTACTTACGTGCACCAATTAAACTTGACATTAACATAAAAAATGTACTTATGTGCAATACAGTTCTAGTATTAGTTGAATATAGAAACGTCTATATTTATGTCATGGTATAATTGAACAAACATTTCATCTTTAATATTCATGATTAATCATACCAATCTTTTTAATGAATCTTGATGAGGAAATAAATCTTTTTAATACACAATACACACACACACACACACACACACACACACACACACACACACACACACACACACACACACACACACACACACACACACACACACACACACACACACACACACACACACACACACACACACACACACACACACACACACACACACACACACACACACACACACACACACACACACACACACACACACACACACACACACACACACACACACACACACACACACACACACACACACACACACACACACACACACACACACACACACACACACACACACACACACACACACACACACACACACACACACACACACACACACACACACACACACACACACACACACACACACACACACACACACACACACACACACACACACACACACACACACACACACACACACACACACACACACACACACACACACACACACACACACACACACACACACACACACACACACACACACACACACACACACACACACACACACACACATATATATATATATATATATATATAGACACACACACACACACACACACACACACACATATATATATATATATATATATATATATATATATATAGAATAATACCAATCAAGTGTTATTATATGGTAATAACACCATCATAAGTGCCTATTGACATGATTAAAATACTAGACCATTTACAAATAAAAGAACAACAATGGTACAAGTTATGCAAAGTGCCAAACAAGAAATATTTAGGATCTAAGTACAATATTCGTCATTCTACAAGATACACATCGGAAGAAACCACAATCTAAGCATCCTTTAAACATCCATGCATAGCTCCAATTATAAACCAAACCTACAAACAATATCTGAAAACCAATAACAATAATAATGAGGTGAGATAAGACTTGAATTCACAAAATTCGCAATGCATGAAAACATGTCTCTCGAGTTCATCAAATCAAACTATCACTAGTAGAGAACCATACCAAGGCATCCCCTTTTCCCATCCTATTCTACGTCTAGAACTTTGGACACGGGCCATTGATCCTTGTATCATACTTCGGCTTTCATGAGAATTACAAGCTCCTCTTTAGGACTCTAATCTACTTGGTTGCACATATGGGACTTTACCCGCATGGTTGAGCATATGGGATTCTAACCCACTTGGTTGAACATATGAGAATCTAACCCACTTGGTTGATGAGAAGTATCAGTGCATTCATCCTAATGTTACTCCATATACATATATTGACTTGAGATGACACAATCAAGGGATGTTTCTGACTACGTGATAAAATAACACAATCGTGATTGTATTCGACAATCACAAGTTGACCATATTCACTTTAATCACACAAAAATACCACATGTTCCATACAATTTATCTCACTCATACTATGGTGAGCATTCATGCATGACACACACTTAGGTATTATATGGCATGAATGTCACCTTCTAGTGTTATCTAAATCATACTTGTGACCTATTTGTCTTTCTAATCCATTTATTTAGTTATAAGTCTAGGTTTCCGCATTCATCTTTATAGGGTTTTAAGCATGGTATCACACAACCAAACATTCAATCAATATACATATATGACGTAATACAATATCATACATGATACACACATATGGTAGTACAACATATCAAACATATAACTAACCATAGAAGTTCACATACACATTAAGGCATATAAACCAACCATAGAAGTTGTGCTTCATGCTCCTATTTTACAAATTAGTAAAGTTTATGTTTTTGAGATTTTGTTGGTAATCTTTCATCTGTTCATATTACTTATATACCCATCTCATATTATAATCTTTGTTTTAAGATTTGGGATGGCAACAGACATGTTTGGGTAAGGTATTATAGTACCCGTTTTCAAATATGTGGTTTAAAAAAATTCTCATACGGAATTCATATTCGTGTGGACATCAACTTTTGTATTCATATTCGTACCTTATAGTATCTAAGTACCCATATTCGTATGTGTTTATCCGTATTTCTAATAAAAAATGATCAATGAATTATAATTTATCATTATTTTAATTTTTTAACAACATGTAAGAAAAATTGAGGATGTTATTATTGAATTGAAAAATAAATAAATATTTATTTTAAAATGCGTAGAAATTTAATAGTAAAGTATTTAATAAAATTGTTAGATTAACATATATATATCTATATATAATAATAAAAATAAAAATATATAAATATTTATTGTGTGGGTATAACGCGTGTTAGGTATTAAAATATCTATACCCATTTTACAAGTTTTTATTTTATCCGTTGTGGATAAATTTTGCGAGTATTCACATTATAAATGGGTACAATTGTCATTCCTATTTAAAATAATTATATACATATTATAGAAAATACAATTAATATTGTATATTACTTATATTTATTAAAATACTAATTGCTCGCTCATTGTACTTCACTTCAACAATTTTGACATATAATAATGTCTTTTTAATATTTATTTTTAATAAAGTGTTATTAATTTTTTTTACATAATTATAATAATTTTTTTCAAAATAACCACTATTAAAAAAGGCGTTTAATAAGCGTAAAAAACATAGATGAATTACAAAATTTGTAACAAGTAAAATTAGCACTAATTTACAAAATTGTGGCTTTACAAATATTTAGCTACGGTCAAATTGTAATCTCGCTACAGAGATTTAGAGTGTGCTAAAAAATATTAAATGTGATTTTATTGTGGTAAAAAGACATACCAAAATTCAAAAGCATAAGTTTAATCATACATTTCTTCAAAAATTATCTATCACATCAGTTGATATAAGAGTTTTATTATATATTTGGTGGGTTGTATAACAAATTTTTGCAACTCTAGTACTTTTTATTTGTTTGGAGGATTACCCCATCACTGCCAATTTCAGTATCATAAAAACACTTATAACATTCAATGCAAAATGTTACAAGACTTCAAATAGATGCAATCCACAAGACATAATTTTAAGGCGACAAACAACAAAACAAAAGTTATACATATAGTTGCATCTCAAAAAATACTATTCTTTGTGAATCGTTCGCACACTCGTAGAAAATGATTGAACAGAGTCACCATAAAATTTTATTTTTTTCAAAAAAGAAAAGGGAAAATATCGATTAAGCCCTTGAAATAAAAAGAAGATGATCATCGCAATAATATTCGGGTTCAAAAGTTAACATCATCATAAATGTCTATTGCCATTATTTACATACTTGACCATTTACAAACATAAAAGAACAACAATGGTACATGATATGGAAAATGCCAAACAATAAATATCTACGATTTAAGTACAATATTCGTAATTGTTCGAGATACACAGCGAAAGAAATCACAATCTAAGCTTCCCTTGAAACATCCATGCATAGCTCCACTTGTAAACCAAACCTGCAAACAATACCTGAAAAACAACAATAATAATAGGGTGAGATAATAATTTCAGTGAGTTCCTCTATAATATGGGTGCACTAGACTCTACAAGGTTCTACTCAATTTCTAACTCAAGTCAAAAGGGAAAGGGATAAGACTTGAGTTCATAAAATTTGCAATGTATGTAAATATGTCTCTTGAGTTTATCAACTGAAACTATCACTAGTCGGGAACCATACCAAGACATCCCTTATTCCCGTCCTCTCCCATATTTAGAACTTTTGGCATAGACCATGGATCCTTGTATTATACTTCAGATTTCATGAGCATTACAAGCTCCAATTTGGGGCTCTAATTCACTTGGTTGCATATATGGGACTTTAAGCCACATGGTTGAGCATATGAGACTCTAACCCACTCGGTTGAACATATGAGAGTCTAACCACTCAGTTGCATTATGAGACTATAACCCTTTAGATTGAATATTTGAGAATCAAACCCACTTAGTTGATGCGAAGTATCGGTGCCTTCATCCCAATCTTACTCGATATAGGTATTATGACTTGAGATGGCACAACCAATGGCTATTTTCGACTACGTGATAAAATAACACAACCGTGATTGTATTCGACAATCACAAGGTGACCATATTCACCTTAATCACAAAAAACACCACATGTTCCATACAATGCATCTTACTCATACTATGGTGACCATTCATCCATGACACACACTTAGGTATCATATGGCATGAATGCTACCTTCTAGTGTTATTAAAATCATCCTTGTAACCTAGTTATCTTTTTAATCCATTTACTTAGTTATAAGCCTAGGGTTCAAACAATTAACCTCTCTAAACAACCTAAGAGAACTAGTCTATTTATAGACTATTAAGCGAACTTATGATACAAACTAACTTAACAATTGGACTTAAAAGCAATGTCCAATTTGATATACTAACTTAAAATACAAGGTACTATATTTCAACATTGTCCTTGAACAGAGTTCGACTACAATATACACTCTTGTTGAATCATAAAGTTAATAAATTTGATGTTGAACACAGGAAAGTATGAAATTGTATCAATTTGGTAATGAAACGCAGAAGGATTTGGTGTGTTGTAATACAATTTGGGAGAAAAGCAATGAAAGTAAGAGATAACTCAGGAATGCATGTTAAGCGGAGGTGATCACCTATGTAGAACGAGGGTGGTATTCCTTTTTTTTCAACTTAAAACAAGTTCCTTAAAATATATTTGTAATGACTAAATTTTAGTTATAAATATATTAATAATAATCCTGTAAAATATTTTTTTTTAATAAAATGTTAAGTGTAAATATGTGTTTAGTACTTATTTAAAAAATGTTAACTCTAAATTTTACAAAAATAACTAAATCCAATAATTTTTGTTTTCGAATACCGAAAGAAGAACTATACATATTACTAAAAAGAAAGAAAGTAAAAAACAAATACAACCAGAAACAAAGAACATTAGCAATGTACTAAAACATACAACAAATCAAAACTTAAACAAAACCAAACCAAACCAATTTACAAAAGAACAATGTTGATCAACCACTGATCTATTCTATAAATGTAATAGTGGTAAAATTTTATTTCTAAATGAGAAATTCCACTACAAAATAATAAAAGTTTTGATTATTTTAAAATTATATCTTTAATAATTAATAATATCTCCATTCTTATAACTTACAATCCCTTAATTAATAACAATACACTCTCAAAATATTATTTATTTATACTTATACATGGAACACAAATATATAACAAGATTCATTCTCCTTTTTGCATTATACAAATATATATGGTGTTCTTTTACTTGGTCATACACACAAGACACAAGATATAAAACAAAGCACTTGTAATGAATGGATTTTATTTTCTGCCGATGGAAGTGCTTTACCATAAGGCGTGCTAGGTTTATAATAGGATTTACAGTAAGGATCCTGATTATCCGGACAACATGGGAATGTGGGCTGGGTTGATGAAAGGGTTTTCAATATGGATACGACACTACGCCAGAAATGACTTTTAGCAGCGCAACAAAAGACAACGCTTTCTAAAAAAGCGCTGCTAAAGGGTCATGAAAAAAAACAAAAAAATAGCATACCTAAGACAGCGCTTGTGAAAAAAGCGCTGCTAAAGGGGGGTCCTAAGGCAGACCTATAGCAACGCTTTTAAAAGTGCTGCTAAATGCCAAAAAAAGCGCTGCTAAAGGGGGTCCTAAGACAGACCTATAGCAGCGCTTTTAAAAGCGCTGCTAAATGCCAAAAAAAGCGCTGCTAAAGGGGACCTATAGCAGCGCTTTTAAAAGCGCTGCTAAATGCCAAAAAAGCGCTGCTATAGGTTTAAGTAGTATAAATTTAAAAAATCCCAATATTTTCGCAGAATCAGAACAGTAAATGCCAAAAAAAGCGCTGCTAAAGGGGCTCCTAAGGCAGACCTATAGCAGCGCTTTCGAAAGCGCTGCTAAATGCCAAAAAAAGCGCTGCTAAAGGGGACCTATAGCAGCGCTTTTAAAAGCGCTGCTAAATGCCAAAAAAAGCACTTTTATAGGTTTAAGTAGTATAAATTTAAAAAATCCCAATATTTTCGCAGAATCAGAACAGTAAATGCCAAAAAAAGCACTGCTAAAGGGGGTCCTAAGGCAGACCTATAGCAGGGCTTTTAAAAGCGCTGCTAAATGCCAAAAAAAGCGCTGCTAAAGGGGACCTATAGCAGTGCTTTTAAAAGCGCTGCTAAATGCCAAAAAAAGCGCTGCTATAGGTTTACGTAGTATAAATTTAAAAAATCCCAATATTTTCGCAGAATTAGAACAGTCTTCTTCTTTCTTATTTCCACTCGCGAACGTTGCCCTATTCAGAATTAGAACAGTCACCGTCGACGCATTCCGTCCGCGCCTCCGTTCGACAGCCTCCGTCCGTCGCCTTTCCTCCGGTCATTCCGTCGTCACCTCATTCTGCCACCGTCCGTCCATTTTTGACGGTCATCTCCGTCCTCCACCAGCGCATTTCCACCATTTTAAGGTATTTGAAGTTTTTCATTTTCCATTTTTATTGTTCTCATAGTTGAATGCATTATTGGAGTTTGAATCTTTTAGTTGCTTTAGGTTGTTCTCATATAATATTTGAACTGATATCATATTCTGTTTTAGCATTCTCCATAACCATTCCATAACTATCTCACATTCTCTTAATACATAACATATGCAGTGTAGAATTGGAAATATAATAGTTATGATGTGTTGCTATCTGTGGTATAGGTTGATTAAGGTCTCATGCTTGTTCGACTCGCTATTGCCGTTAATGTTTGCATTGATTAATTTCATTGTGCGAAAAATATTGGTTAAAAAGTGTTGCTGTTAGTCTCCTTATTTCTTCTGCTAGCTACAAAAGTTAAAAAACAACGAAGGAAAACTGTTATGTGGTTCATTGTTTCAGAGAATATTTCAGTTTTGATTTGGTTGACAATTCGATGGTTGCTATGTATGTGTGATACTGTTGTATGTTGAATAACAATTATGCTGAATATCTTGAGAGATGAAGTGATTTGTATTTTTGTTTTGGTGTATATGCTTGTTAGCTTTTTATATGTTTAGTTAGGATTTCTCAATGTTTAGTTTTTGGTGAATATGATATGTTATTATGGTTTTATATGTGGATGGCTTGAGAGATGAAGTGAACATGATTTGTATTTTTTTTTGGTGGATTATCTAGTAGTAAGGGTGTCATTTTAAGTTTAAGGATATAATTCAATTTTTAATATGATTTGGTTAATTATTAATATGATTGATACGTAAGTGATGAGATATATTGTTCTGAATAATTATATATCTTTATTTATTATGTGACATTGTTCTAAATATGCGTTTATATTATGTTAGAGTTATACAAATATTCAGAGCACAAAGAGAAGCAACAGTGCCAAAAAGTAAGGCTAACAACATTAGCTGGATTAGAATGCAGGTATATTTTCCCATTTTTGATTGTTATAGTGGTCCTACTTGATAAAAATATTTAAACTATATATCCTGATAAATGTTCTTTTGTATTTTCCATTTGCAGTGTCCTCATCAGCGCAATGGGATTGACTGCGGATATTTTGTATTGCGCTTTATGAAGGAAAATATTCATTCTGGTCAAATAGAGATTCCAATCATGGTATGGATCAATTCATAAATTATATGATTCATTTTGATAATTAACCGATATTTCATCTGAGTAATTAGTTTTAAAACTAAATCGTGCATGTTCTGTTATATTATGTAGTACTTTGATGAATTCAAGTGCGGTACTTACTTGAAAGCAGGATTGGAAGAAATAAAGGAGGAATGATGTCAATTTATTCTTGAGTTAAGAATTGTATAAGGTATATGTATATGGAAGAAATATTTATGGAAGTCATATCTATTTGTAAAGTTAACAGATTTGTAATTATATGTAAATTAAATGTATTTGTGATGTTGTAATTCTGAGGATCAGATTGTGTTGTAATATATTTAAGCAGGTTTATGTGTATTAAAATGATTATGGGAAAAAGTGATGAATTACAATGTATACTTTAGTTATTGTGTATATTGCAAAGTGATGAATACACATAAATAAGGCCAAAGTAATTGTTATATATAAGGCCAAAGTGTTGATTTAAGGCCTGAATTATAGGCAGAGAATGTAATTGTTATAAGCAGGTTTATCGAAAAATATATAAAAAATGTGATTATTTTAAAAAAAAAATTTCAAAATCGTGAAGAATAGACAGCGCTTTTACAAAAAAGCGCTGCTAAAGGAGGCACAGAGAGGGCCAAAAAAGGCAATGCTATAGGTGGGGAAAGGGGGGTCTAAGAAAGCGCTTTCTAAAAGCACTGCTAAAGGGGGGGAGGGGGTCTAAGAAAGCTCTTTGTAAAAGCGCTGCTAAAGGGGGGGGGGGGGGGGGGGTCTAAGAAAGCGCTTTTAAAAGCGCTGCTAAAGAGGGGTCTAAGAAAATGCTTTTAAAAGTGCTGCTAAAGGGGGAAAAAAGCGCTGCTAAAAGTGCTGGTAAAGGGAGCCTATGGCAGCGCTTTTTCCATTAAAAAAAGCGCTGCCTTTACCTTTAGCAGCGCCACTTTAGGCAGCGCTTTTAAGCGCTGCTAAAGGCCAAAAAAGCGCTGCTAAAGGTCTTTTTTGGCATAGTGCGATTGACTATTGGGGATACATGAGGGACTTGGAAGAAGAGAATTTTTTAAGGCACTCCACTGTCTTTTTAGACACTACGAATTTCTTATAATATCCTTAGTTTTCAGAGATATATCTTCGGACGCACCATAATGAATTATACTAAGGATGTCTTGCCTCATTGTCGTCGCATAGTGGATATGGTGCAGATAGATATTAACGAGGGTATCTTCCATGAGGGGTCTGCAGTTAGGAGAGGACTGTATGACATTATTGCGGAGGCACAAATGACACTTCTGTATTGCAAACATCGCGCAAGGATATGGGAATTGATGGCAGAGGAGGCAGACTGGGCAGAGGAGCCACAAGAGGAAGATGAGAGGTTGTTAGGCACACTTAGTCATTATTTGTATTTATTTTGTGTCAGTACTATAGTTTGTACGTTTTTTCTAACACTGTTTTTCACAAATGATAATATAGTGTGAAAAACTCATATAGTGTGAAAAATTGTTATTGAAGAAATTATTGGATTGAGTGTTAGAATAATCCAATAATTCCTTAGAATAATCTTTTTGGATGGAGGAATCTTATAACTGTCAATGAAACCTTGAGGAGCAAGCATAAGAGCAGCAAGCAAGAACTAGTGTCATACCCCAAATTTTACCCTTTACTTTTCTATTTTATTTTTTTTAATTCTGATTAACTTAATAAATTACCCTTTGTTTTAAATTTTTTTTAACTAATAATAATTTAATTAAACTTTTTTTTATAACTTTACAAATTTTTTTATTAACCTTTTTCTAATATTATTTGCCTAAAAAAAAAACATTACCACTAATTTACAAAATTGTGGCTTTGAAAATGTGAACAAGAAATTATTTCTTAGTAGCATCGGGAGAAGAAAGATAGAGTTGATACCAAACGATGGAATACAAAGTAATGGACACAAATTATCGCAAGGACAATACATTATTTCTTAGTAGCATAGAGACAAGAAAGATAGAGTTGATACCAAATGATGGAATATAAAGTAATGGACACAAATAGTCGCAAGGACAATACGCGGTAGGTACATGCAAGTGGATCCTAAACTTGTTGTAAGGAATGCAACTTGCAAAATCATAATTACAGTGAGGGTACATGTTTGAATAATCAACATAGAAGGTTATGTCTTTTAGGGAAGCAATTAGATTCAAGCACATGACTAGTATAAAACTCTGTTATCCCATATATGTTATGCACACACAAATCACCACTTAGAAATATGGCCTCCTTTTTCCAATCCTTACAAGTCTTGTTCCTTGCTTCCCTTATCCTTCTTCCTCATGGCCTTTCTATTCCACGTATTCCTATTCCACGTATTCCTATTCCACGTATTCCTATTCCACCTTTTCCTCGTCGTCCTCGTCCTCATGGTCATCCTTTATCTCCTCCCGATCATCCATTGCTGCCGGATAATAAAATTGATCCACTTTATGCATCTTCAACCCGTTCTTACAAACCACCAACTGATCATAGAAAAATTCCAGTAGATAAGATTCATATCTAAATCATTCATGCAACAGGCATATTGATATATATTCTATTAAATAAGTGGTGCTGTTTAGCACTTAGTACTTATGGGGTTAATCACTTCGTTTTATATCTATTTTCATTGTGTACCTGTTTACCAAGTTAGGAGAGCATTATATATGTGGTATGAATATAAATCATGGGAGAAAGTTGTGCTTTCTGCTCCTATTTTACAAATAAATAAAGTTTATGCTTTTGAGATTGTGTTGATAATCTTTCATCTTATATGTCCATCTCATATTATAATCTTGTTTTAAGATTTGGGAAGACAATGGGCAGCTTCGAATTTGAGTAAGGAATTATAGTATCCGTTCTCAAATTTATGATTTAAAAAAATCTTCATACTAAATACGCATTCGTGTGGACATCAATGTTTATATTCATAACCGTATTCTATGAGTATCTAAGTATTCATATTCGTATTCATGTATCTGTATTTTTAATAAAAATTAACCGATCAATTATAATTTATCATATCATTTTAATTTTTTAACAATATTTAAAAAAACTTAGGAGGCTATTGTTGAGTTTATTTTAAAATGCAAAGAAATTTAATAGTAATGTATTTAATAAAATTGTTAGATTAACATACGTACATAATAATGAAAATAAAAATATACAAATATGTATTGTGCGGGTATGGTGCAGATTGGTTACTAAAATATTCATATCTTAACCTCGAGGTTCATTTCGTTTCTTTAACTTTAAAAAGGTCCACACTGGTCTTTTAACTCTTCAAAATGTTCCCTATTAGCTCTTTTTATCTAATTAACGATGAATATAGCGACTGATTTTTGAATTTTTCCATCGCAAATAAGACAAAAAAAGACTAATATGAAACATATTGAAGAGTTAAAGGGCCAATATGGACCCTTTTTAAGTTAATGGGCCAAAAAGGTTAAGATACGAGACCAAAAACGATATTAAGTCCAAAACAAAATTCAAATATTGAAGTGAGTTTTAACATTAAAAGTACTTATGTGCACCAATTTAACTTGACATTAACATAAAAAATGTACTTATGTGCGTCACAGTTCGAGTATTAGTTGAATATAGAAACGTCTATATTTAAGTTATGGTATAAGTGAACAAACATGTCATCTTTAATATCAAACAAGTGTTATTATTTGGTATTAACACCATCATAAGTGCCTATTGGCATGATTAACATACTTGACCATTTACAAACATAAAAGAACAACAATGGTACAAGTTATGGAAAGTGTCAAACAATAAATATTTAGGATCTAAGTACAATATTCGTCATTCTACAAGTTACACATCGAAAGAAACCACAATCTAAGCTTCCCTTTAGACATTCATGCATAGCTTCAATTGTAAATCAAACCTGCAAACAATACCTGAAAACCAATAATAATAATAATAATAATGAGGTGAGATAATAATCTCAATGAATTCCCTTATATTATGGGTTCACTCAACTCTTCAAGGTTCTAGTTGTTCTGCCCGAAGATCATCAAGTTGGTTTGATTGATCGCCGCGAACAGAGCCGTGACGGTAGGATCAACGCCCACTTGAATCGGGATGGGCTAGTAGACAGTCGGGCTGTCAAAGTGCGGGACGACGTTGAAGGTCGCGTCCTCAAAGGAGGTACGTGCGTCCCTCTGGTGATCTTCTTCATTATGGACGATCACGTTGGGGTCGCGACCGTCCCCATTGAAGAATGGGGTAAAGGCGGATCCTAGTGCATTGTCGTTACGTGGACTGACCATGATGGAGATGAAATTGTTGGAATTTGCTTTGGTCCCTGAGCTGCTATGTAGGGAAAGGAGAAGGGACGGAGAGGCAAACATTTCCCACAGACGAAGCCACTGATCTCACCTGATTAGAAAGAATCAATGGCCTGCCACGTGTCTTTGGATTTCTGGTTTTACTGGTGTTGTGGAGAGAAAGGGGGTGTACCTGCAAGGCACTCTGATGCTTAAGTGACTAAAGGATCAGAGAGAGTAAGGAAGTACAAAAGTTAGGTATGGAGAAGAAGTTACCTGACTCTATAGTGAAAGAGAGTATTTATAGTGTGCCCCCAGCGCAGGATAAACGATTATCTTGTATTAGGTCAGACTGACAAATCCAACCCTAGTAACTATCAGGCTTACGTGGCGTAGTGAAGACCAACACGTTGTTTTCGCCCTAGATCAACTGCCCTGTGATCTCCAGATGGTGGGTTGAATGACTCTATCAGTGGTGGATAGTTGTCAGATGACATCTCCCCGCGTGGGAGACGTGATATCCTCTTCCCAACGTATCTGTCATGTTGAGGCTTGTGCCCGACGGAGGAGGATTGGTTCTTATTGGACCTCGTCCCTATAGTATTGGGTTGGGCCTGCCCGGCTGAGGGCAGGTCCCGACCCAGTGCAAAATAAAAACCTTCCATTTTTTAATGATATCATTTAAAAATGTGAACAAGAAATTATTTCTTAGTAGCATAGGGAGAAGAAAGATAGAGTTGATACCAAACGATGGAATAGAAAGTAATGGACACAAATTGTGGCAAGGACAATACATTATTTCTTAGTAGCATAGAGACAAGAAAGATAGAGTTGATACCAAATGATGGAATATAAAGTAATGGACACAAATAGTGGCAAGGACAATACGCGGTAGTTACATGCAAGTGGATCCTAAACTTGTTGTAAGGAATGCAACTTGCAAAATCATAATTACAGTGAGGGTACATGTTTGAATAATCAACATAGAAGGTTATGTCTTTTAGGGAAGCAATTAGATTCAAGCACATGACTAGTATAAAACTCTGTTATCCCATATATGTTATGCACACACAAATCACCACTTAGAAATATGGCCTCCTTTTTCCAATCCTTACAAGTCTTGTTCCTTGCTTCCCTTATCCTTCTTTCTCATGGCCTTTCTATTCCACGTATTTCTATTCTACCTTGTTGGAACTATATTAATTAGAGTAGGAATTGGAAAGATTTATTGACAATTAATGGGCAATAAATCAACACAAGTAAGAAGTAATATATAAGTGAATTTGAAAAGATTCATTTTAGTCCCACATTGAAGGAATGAAAATTAAGATTCATTTTAGTCCAACATTAAAGGGAATGAAAATTAAGATTCATTTTAGTCCCACATTGAAGGAATGAAAATTAAGATTCATTTTAGTCCAACATTGAAGGGAATGGAAATTAAGATTCATTTTAGTCCCACATTGAAGGGAATGGAAATTAAGCTTTACTAGCTGCCTATAAATAAAGGGTAGAAATTCAGTAGTAAGCACTCTGGATTTCACAAATTCACACGAATTTTGATTTCCCTCTCTCTCCCTTAATTCTCTTCATCTAAACAATTTTCTTTTCTCGGTTTTTTCGACTGGCTATTACAGCCAGATACTGGACTGGCTATTTTATCTCGCCAGATAATTTAGAAAGGTGTATTTCTAGAGCGATTTATCAATGTGCAACTGATAATCGTAATTTTGAACGGGCTGTTTTATCCTGGAGGGGTCGTCGTAAATCGAATGCTTTGCATATTTTGGCAGTGAGGAAATTATCGGTACTACTGCTGTAACGCCCCATATTACTTTTTAGGATTACCGACTGACCCCACAAACCAACACGGGTCTTTTCAGCATGCTTTGTCCTCAATCACACGCTTTCCAGGAAACTTCCCAGAAGGTCACCCATCCCAGAATTGCTCCAAGTCAAGCACGCTTAACTGTGGAGTTCTTATGAACGGGCTACCGAAAAGAAGATGCATCTTGTTGGTATAGGTAGTACCAATTAATCCTTATAAGCCTTCATTCAACCATGCAGTCCCATACTAGCATAGCCTCAGGATCCCTCTCATTCGGATGTGAATTCGGTTTTCCCCTAGAAGCTGCTAGGAGTGTCTCATTGTCATGCCTCATGACACCGACAACCACTCCCTCACCCACGGGTGTTACATGTAACCACCGTCCTCTTTCACCTCAGGTGTTACATGCCCACCAGCTTCCGCTTGGTTCGTCCCCGAACCACATCGTACTGGGAGAGGTATGACTCTGATACCATTTGTAACGCCCCATATTACTTTTTAGGATTACCGACTGACCCCACAAACCAACACGGGTCTTTTCAGCATGCTTTGTCCTCAATCACACGCTTTCCAGGAAACTTCCCAGAAGGTCACCCATCCCAGAATTGCTCCAAGTCAAGCACGCTTAACTGTGGAGTTCTTATGAACGGGCTACCGAAAAGAAGATGCATCTTGTTGGTATAGGTAGTACCAATTAATCCTTATAAGCATTCATTCAACCATGCAGTCCCATACTAGCATAGCCTCAGGATCCCTCTCATTCGGATGTGAATTCGGTTTTCCCCTAGAAGCTGCTAGGAGTGTCTCATTGTCATGCCTCATGACACCGACAACCACTCCCTCACCCACGGGTGTTACATGTAACCACCGTCCTCTTTCACCTCAGGTGTTACATGCCGTTCAAAACTTGATTCTATTGATTTAACTCATTTGCCCTAGAAATGGAAAATAGAGAAAAACACCCAACAAATCCAACACAACTCATACATAATCATACACATTGATCAAATAATAATGTTTCTCACCCTTACCTTGAATTTGTTGAACTTTTGCTCTTTCTCTTGAGTTTCCTCCTCTTCTTCTCCACTCCTCTCTTTGCCTCTTTTCTCCTTTCTATCTTTTCTTTCTTTCTATTCTCTTTTATCCCATTCTCTTATTTTATATAATTCTCACAATTTTAATTAACCTAGTAATTCCAATGGGCTTAATAACTCATGTCTATTCACACCCCCAAATAGACCCAATCAATTAATCTATCAATTCTATATTATTCTACAAATTAGAATATATCATATAAGTTAAATAATAAAATTAAATCAATTATTTCGAATATGTCCAATAATTCAATTAATCCAAACAACTCAAATAAATCAAATAATTTATATAAATTCAATAAATCAACTAATTCAATTATATCAAATAAATCACATAAATTAGTTAATTCAATTAGGCCTAAAATCACATAATTAATCAATTAATTTAATTAATAAATAATTACTAAAAATTGGGGTGTTACAACTGCGGCCGCTTTGGTCTCTGACAAACCTTTCAGGTTTGAGGGTTCCAATTTCAAACGTTGGCAAGCTAAGATGAAATTTTTCTTAACTCTGAAAAAGGTTGCCCACGTTCTGACTGAGGATATCCCGGTTGTCCCTTCTGCATCATCTGAACTACCTAACGGTAACTCACTTGCAGATTCAGACGGGACTTCCAAAATGTCTGACTCAGATGCTGCAAAAGCTAAGGCTGCAGCAGATGATCTGCAGCTCCGAAAAGAAATCGCCTTATGGCACGAGAATGATTATCTGTGCAAAAATCACATTCTGAACAGCCTTGCTGATGATCTGTACGACTACTACAGTAGCTACAGAACTGCTAAACAGGTATGGGAGGCTCTGAAAAGGAAATATGATACTGAAGAAGCAGGTGCGAAGAAATTTGCTGTCAGCCGCTACTTGAACTACAAAATGGTGGATGAGAAGTCGGTGAAAACTCAAAGCCACGGAATTCAGAAGATTGCTCATGAGATTATTACAGAAGGTATGCCCCTTAATGAACAATTTCAAATTGCTGTAATTATTGACAAACTGCCCCCTGGTTGGAAAGATTTCAAAAATATACTTCGTCACAAAACAAAAGAATTTTCAATCAAGAGTCTGATTACTCGTCTCCGAATTGAAGAGGAGGCTCGGAAACAAGATCAGAAAGAAGAAGTCTTAGTTGTTTACGACAACAAAAAGAAGTTTGGTGCGGTTCTGAAGCCTACGGGCAAACCTTTAAAGAATCAGAACCGTTGTGCTATGAACCGAACTAAGAATGGGAATCCCGCTAGGGCCCCATCGGCTCCGTTTGCTAGGCAACAGCCACCACCTCAAAGAAATGATGCTCCGGTTTTCTCTTGCTACAATTGTGGGAAACCGGGCCATATGGCAAAGAAATGTAGGAGCAGGCCTAAACCTACAGCTGGCTCAAATACACAGGTTAACCTGACTGATGAGCAACTAATTGCCATGATCACTGAAATCAACATGGTTGGTGGAAGTGACGGTTGGCGGATAGACACTGGCGCCACTCGTCATGTCTGCTATGATCGTGCTATGTTCAAGACATACATGAATACTGAAGATAAGAAAGTGTTGTTGGGAGATGCTCACACCACTAATGTTGCTGGAATTGGAGATGTTGAACTGAAGTTCACTTCAGGAAAGACTTTGATCTTGAAGGACGTCATGCATGTTCCTGAAATTAGGAAGAATCTTGTTTCTGGTTTTCTTCTGAATAAGGCTGGGTTCAGTCAAACTTTAGGGGCAGATTTGTACACCATCACTAAGAATGGTATTTTTGTGGGAAAAGGGTACGCCACTGATGGCATGTTTAAGTTGAATGTTGATTTGAATAAAACTTCTCCTTCTGTTTACTTTTTGTGTGATTTTAATATTTGGCATGGTAGACTTTGTCACGTTAATAAACGAATCATTTCTAATGCAAGCAACATAGGCCTAATCCCTAAACTAAATATTAATGATTCCAATAAATGTGAATTTTGCAGTCAAGCTAAAATAACAAAAACTTCACATAAATCAATCATAAAAGAATCTGACCCCCTAGATCTTATACACTCTGATATATGTGAATTAGATGGAAGTTTAACTAGAAATAATAAATGTTATTTTATCACTTTTATTGACGATTGCTCTGATTATACTTATGTATATCTAATGAAGAATAAAAGTGAAGCGCTTGACATGTTTAAGGTGAATGTAACTGAAATTGAGAATCAATTTAACAAGAAGATTAAGAGACTTCGCAGTGATAGGGGAGCCGAATATGACTCTAGCTTGTTTAATGATTTTTATGCTGCACATGGTATTATACATGAAACGACTGCTCCATACTCTCCTGAAATGAATGGTAAAGCAGAAAGAAAGAATAGGACTCTTACTGAACTTGTAGTTGCAATCATGTTAAATTCTGGTGCTGCACCTCACTGGTGGGGGGAAATTCTATTGACTGTTTGCTATGTCTTGAATAAAAGTTCCCAAGTCAAAAAGTAAGATCTCACCTTATGAGATATTAAAGAAAAGACAACCAAATTTGTCTTATTTAAGAACTTGGGGCTGTCTGGCTTATGTCAGAATTCCGGATCCGAAACGAGTTAAACTCGCTAGTAGAGCCTATGAATGCGTATTCATTGGGTATGCAGCAAACAGTAAGGCATACAGGTTTTATGACCTAAATGCCAGAGTAATTATAGAATCAAACGATGTTGAATTCTTTAAAGACAAATTTCCTTTCAAATCGAGAAATAGTGGGGGCACACAATCGAGTCACATTCTTGTGATAAAAAGCACTGAAAGCAGCGACAATGTAGAAACAGAGCTTTGAAGAAGTAAAAGAGCAAGAGTTGCTAAAGACTATGGGCCCGATTATGCGGCCTATAATGTAGAAGAAGATCCAATAAATCTTCAAGAAGCACTGTCATCTATGGATACAGACTTATGGCAAGAAGCCATTAATGATGAGATAGATTCTCTAGAATCTAACAAGACCTGGCACTTAGTAAACTTACCTCCGGGTTGCAAACCAATTGGTTGTAAATGGGTTTTGAAAAAGAAACTAAAACCTGATGGAACGATTGAGAAATACAAGGCACGCCTTGTAGCCAAGGGTTTTAGACAAAGAGAAAATATAGATTTCTTCGACACCTTTTCTCCAGTCACTAGAATTACATCCATTAGGGTACTCATTTCAATAGCAGCCATTTATAACTTAATAGTACACCAAATGGATGTTAAAACAGCTTTTTTAAACGGTGACTTAGAAGAAGAAATCTATATGGAACAACCAGAAGGATTTGTAATCCAAGGACAAGAAAGCAAGGTCTGTAAGTTAGATAAGTCTCTGTATGGACTAAAACAAGCCCCTAAACAATGGCATGAAAAGTTTGATAACTTAATGATAATTAATGGGTACAAAGTGAATGAAAGTGACAAGTGCGTCTATTACAAATCTGAGAATCGCATTTGTACTATCATATGTCTATATGTAGACGATCTACTTATATTTGGATCAAACATTCAGGCCATTAATGATATGAAATCATTGTTATGCAATAACTTTGATATGAAAGACCTCAGAGAAGCAAGCGTGATCTTGGGTATCAAGATCACGAGATCCGACCAAGGAATTTCTTTGGATCAATCTCACTATGTGGAGAAGATCTTAAAGAAATATAAATACTTTGATTGTAAACCTGCATGCACTCCGTATGATCCAAGTGTGAAACTGTTTAAGAACACTGGAGAAAGTGTCAAACAAGCAGAATATGCGAGCATCATTGGCAGTCTTAGGTATGCCACTGATTGTACTAGACCCGACATTGCATATGTCGTAGGATTGTTGTGCAGATTTACAAGTAGGCCGAGTAACGAACATTGACAAGCTATTGAGCGAGTAATGAGGTACCTTAAAAGGACTATGGACCTCAGCCTACACTATCAGAAATTTCCTGCTGTACTAGAAGGGTATAGTGATGCAGATTGGAACACCTTATCGGATGACTCCAAAGCTACTAGTGGTTATATATTTAGTATAGCCGGTGGAGCTGTATCTTGGAAATCAAAGAAACAGACCATTCTGGCACAGTCCACAATGGAGTCTGAGATGATAGCATTAGCTACAGCTAGTGAAGAAGCAAGTTGGTTAAGATGCTTGCTAGCTGAGATTCCTTTATGGGAAAAACCTATACCAGCTGTGTTGATCCACTGCGATAGTACCGCGGCTATTGCAAAAGTTGAGAACCGTTATTATAATGGTAAAAGACGTCAAATTAGAAGAAAACATAGCACTGTTAGAGACTGTATCTCTAAAGGAGCTGTGAGAGTGGATCATGTACGCACTGATGAGAACTTAGCAGATCCTTTGACGAAAGGATTAGCTAGAGAGAAAGTCCATAATACTTCCAAAAAGATGGGACTAATGCCTATCACTACAAGAAAATTAGAGTTTTACGACACAAAAGTTGCGACAGTTACTTGATAACTGTCGTAACTCTAATATAGAGACGCGTTTCACGACAGTATACACCTACCGTCCTTATATTTTTAAAAGATTATTAAATATTGCGACTGTTATCATTAAGACGTCCTACAAATAAGTTCATGACTGTCTCAAGTGCCGCCCTAAATTTTATGTCCCGACGGTAGAACAACTGTCGCCCCTTAAACCCAGTAACACAAACTATAACCAATAGCAGATCTAAATAAGTCTATGTATTTTAAATAAATAAATGACTAAAATCATTTATAAAATATAATTATAGTAATAAATTAAACTTAAAATACATAAAAACGAAAATATTATATATACTCAAAATAAACTTTAATTTTAAAAATAATTTTTATAGTAAAAATTAAATTCAAAATATCATATCCAAAATTAAAATATTAAAATTAAACTATATATCAAAATTTTAGAAACAATTTTTATAATAAAAGTTAAATATAAAATTAAATTATATATACTCATAATCATAATATTATAAAATACTAGATAAACAAAATAATTCAGTCAAAATAGAGAAATAAAAAAAAATTAAAATAAAACGACTGGAGCTACCGTCGTTAGTTCAATCTTGTGACGGTAATATCAACCGTCGTGCTCCAAAGTTTCGTCTTCCCGCAAAAACTCAGCCACGTATTTTTCACTTAAGAATTTGCCGCTCACGTTCTTGGAGAAAGAGGGAAGGGAAACTGACATTTTTCTCAACCTGAAGCTGTTATTGCGAATCAACGAATCACCGTCAAAACAACCACCATCAATTCAAATCTTTACAGGTTTGTCTTCTCAAACCCTGAATCGGATTCTGGTTTGGATTTTACTCTGAATTTTGTATTTAATTGGTTTTGATTAAGCATTATGTGTTAGATTTCTCTGTTTGAGAGTTAAATTTGTGTAAAAAAAATGGACTATTTATCTGTGTGGACGTGTCGGATCGAGTTTCTTGATGTTGAAGGGTTGCAGTAGCAAATTCTGGTATAGGACCTTTATTTGAAATCTTGTGTGCTGTTAATTCAATGGTTTTGTCCTGAGTTGATGTCAGGTTCGATTTTGTTTTCGGTGATCATGTCTAGCTGCGGCGGTTGCTTTCTCTATTGTGCTTGTTGTTTGATTGAGTCATTTGCTTGTTTAGGAGTTTAAACTATATTTTTGATACATTGTTTATAATTCAGAACAGGCTTCATAATATACTTGTGATTTAAATTGAAATATCGGGTTGTGTTATTTTAGACTAGATCTTCTATAGAATTTTTTGAGAAAGATATAATTTTTTATAGTAGCCAAATTAGTGTTGAGATAGAAAAATGGTAAAGTGAGAATCATTGAATTCAACTACTGCTTCAGTGAGGATTTCTAGTTCATCGATAGAACCAACAGTATCAAAGAAATCATCTATAACTGTGATTATAATTGCAGTTTTAGCTATAAGCATTCGAACGTAAGAGTCGTGAGGGAGGGATGTTAAACTTGCAGCAACAGCAAAGTAACAATAAGTGCTTTTTTCTCTGCCGAATCCCATATTACTCAAACCACACTTTTCAACCCACCTACATATCGAAATCAAATGTAATCATCCACTAAGATTCGTATGAATAAGATTCAGATCAAACTAATTATTGGAAATTTTAGTATACCTCTTAAGTTCATTAAGTTATCAGCTTGTTTCCCATATTTATCAGCTTATTAAATCAGCTTGTTTAAATCAGCCTCCATATTTGTTTAGTTGATTTATGTCCTGCAGTAGAATATAATCAGGTTGCATGATTATTTCTGCCAGACCTCCTTGATTAGTAGCAATCTAAATGCTTCATACAAAGCAGGTTGCACAAAAGCTCCCTTTGTATCAGCAATGCAGCGATACAGCTCTCCGTTGCGAAATCGATCAGTCTGCGCAGCAATCCATCTGAACTGGCCCTTTAGTTGATACTTTTGAATTAAATCATGCATCTTCTTTATTTCTGCCATTTCCTCTCTTAACATCAAAGCATTAACACCTCACATAGTATTGACTTTGGCCGAAAAGGAAAACCATAAGGATGTTGACAAACTAAAAAATTTGACTTTGGCCGATGTTGACAAACTAAAAAATTTGATTTTACACAACGCTATAGTATTGATTTTGGCCGAAAAGGAAAACCATAAGGATGAGGTCATCCCTAAAAATGTTCAGCAGTTCTGGATCTCTTGTCCTGCCAATGATAAGTTGCTCTACATCCTTGCTATGTTGAAGTTGGAGTTAGTCCAAAAGAAAGTTTTGCTATTCACTATTGTACATCCTTGCTATGTTGAAGTTGGAGTTAGTCCAAAAGAAAGTCTTGGTTATACGACATCTCATACGACTCCTAAGTATTAGTACCAATCCTCCAACCAACATGATTCTTTTCAGTAAGATTATTTTAAATCGCATGATTCTTTCCATGTGCCTATTAAATCATAATGGTAAGATTTAGGACATTTACTAACCGTCTGACTTAGTCATCCCACCTTGATAAAAAATGTTCTATGGGATATTATCATTTCCCTTTTTCATGACTCCATGACATGACTATTCCCATTAAATCATACTGAGGACATGAAAAAGATATTAAACTCTAGAACATCTTGAATATCTTGTCAAGTTGATAAAGCTGAAAAGGATTTGGTGTAGCTTTGACTTATGCACCTTGACATAGTAGCTTCAAGGTCAACAGCTCAGCAAAAATGCACCCCATGACCCACTTATCAACATTACTTGTACAATTTTTGCTCAAAGAAGCAACTGAGGCGCACTGCTGTTCTTGATCTTGCTATGCATATTTGTTTAGTTGATTTATGTCCTGCAGTAGAATACAATCAGTAGTGCAGATTTGAATCCCTTAGAACGTGACTAAATGTTGCAGTTTGGATCCCTTAGAGCAGGATTGAAATATCTATTTTATATGTAAGTTTAGCAAGTTTACAGCAGCTAATTAACAGTAATTGCATGAGTTAACCACTAACTTTTGAGTCAGCTATAAAAGATTTCAAGCACTTGAGAAAGAAATAGAGATAGTAACAAACATTATGCTAAAATGAATGAGCATCGATAGATAGATAGTAACAACAAAAGACAGAAACTCCATTCTGGAAACCAGTAGAAGTACATACCATATTGCTCCACATTGCTTGCGTAGTATTTTAACGAAATGATTATATATTCAAATGGGAAGACAGCATGTCATGACCTTACTTGAACAGGATCTGTTCTATAGGCTCGTACTAATGCTGTTCTTGATCTTGCTATGCATATTTGTTTAGCTGATTTATGTCCTGCAGTAGAATACAATCAGTAGTGCAGATTTGAATCCCTTAGAACCTGACTAAATGTTGCAGTTTGGATCCCTTAGAGCAGGATTGAAATATCTATTTTATATGTAAGTTTAGCAAGTTTACAGAAGCTAATTAACAGTAATTGCATGAGTTAACCACTAACTTTTGAGTCAGCTATAAAAGATTTCAAGAACTTGAGAAAGAAATAGAGATAGTAACAAACATTATGCTAAAATGAATGAGCATCGATAGATAGATAGTAACAACAAAAGACAGAAACTCCATTCTGGAAACCAGTAGAAGTACATACCATATAGCTCCACATTGCTTGCGCAGTATTTTAACGAAATGATTATATATTCAAATGGGAAGACAGCATGTCATGACCTTACTTGAACAGGATCTGTTCTATAGGCTCGTACTAATGTTGTTCTTGATCTTGCTATGCATATTTGTTTAGTTTATTTATGTCCTGCAGAACGTGACTAAATGTTGCAGTTTGGATCCTTTAATGTTGTTCTTGATCTTGCTATGCATATTTGTTTAGTTGATTTATGTCCTGCAGAACGTGACTAAATGTTGCAGTTTGGATCCCTTAGAGCAGGATTGAAATATCTATTTTATATGTAAGTTTAGCAAGTTTACAGAAGCTAATTAACAGTAATTACATGAGTTAACCACTAACTTTTGAGTCAGCTATAAAAGATTTCAAGAACTTGAGAAAGAAATAGAGATAGTAACAAACATTATGCTAAACTGAATGAGCATCGATAGATAGATAGTAACAACAAAAGACAGAAACTCCATGAGCATCGATAGATAGATAGTAACAACAAAAGACAGAAACTCCA
This sequence comes from Lathyrus sativus, assembly GCA_963859935.3. NCBI lineage: Eukaryota > Viridiplantae > Streptophyta > Magnoliopsida > Fabales > Fabaceae > Lathyrus > Lathyrus sativus. Next base: position 4,482,946 of record OZ012739.1, on the reverse strand, counting down.
TTCTGGAAACCAGTAGAAGTACATACCATATAGCTGCACATTGCTTGCGCAGTATTTTAACAAAATGATTATATATTCAAATCGGAAGACAGCATGTCATGACCTTACTTGAGCATGATCTGTTTTATAGGCTCGTACTAATGCTGATGTCTAAACTTCATAATATTTGAAGTACTTGAATATGTTCTATACTATTGTGTCTGAATATCTATTTTTTTTTTGAAGAAATGGATAAGTCATGGATTACTAAGCCACAATCGTCGATATGTTCGTAGTATGGGACTTGGAGTTACGCCATCTCATATTAATAGATCTATAAGATCGACATCTTCTTCTGCAGAAAATGAAAAAATAAAGGAAATGCAGCAAGAAATTATTGCACTTAAAGAAAAAAATTCAAAAATTGATGAATTGATGGAGGCAATCACATTCTTAAAGCAAAGAGACAATGCCATGAAAGAAGAAATTGAAGTCTTAACGCAAATGCAAAATTCTAGTGGAAGACAGGTATATTATTTTGATGAATTTAAAGTTAAAGCTTCGGAGTATTATTTTAAAGAATATTATTTTAATACAATTTTTTTCCAGGGATTGGAATCACCTACTGATGGTAGACGTTCATCTGAGTCTAGCTACCGAATTCGATAATGACATACTTTATAGATTATGAACCTTCTTATTCATTTTTGGCACAATGATACTTATTGTTATAAGATTATGATTTGATATGTTTTTGGATTTTTGTATTACATGACATGATTATGGAACTTTCATTTTACATGATTATGAAACTCACGTTTTTTCGATATTATAATGTTTATTTGATATTAAGTTTTGGAATTAATTTTACGACGCTAAAAAGCGATAGAAAAATTTTTTTAAAAAAAAACTATAAATAAAAATATTATTGTATAAATAATTTAAAGAAAAAATAATATAACTATTTTAGTAGATAATAATTTAAATAAAAAAAATATATTATAAAACAATATAATACAATATATAAAAATTAATAATGAACCGTCAAGATATCACATTCACGACAGTTTTAAACCGTCACAATCAACAATGGTAACAAAAATCAAAAGGATATTCGCGACAGTATTTAACTGTTGTCATTTTCAATTTATGTCAGTTCCAACCAGTCGTGAAATAGAGTTCACGACGGTTTTAAACCGTCACAATCAACAATGAAAATAAAAATCAAAAGGCTAGTAACGACGGTGTTTAACCGTCGCTATCTCCAGTTTAGGTCAGTTCAAGCCCGTCGTAAAATATAACGACGGTTGTGTGTGACGGTTTTTTCAACCGTCGCTAAACAGCCTGGGGACACATGTTTCTGCGACGGTACCAAAACCGTCGTAGAATATAATTGGTGATGGTTTTAACCGTCGTAACCTGCCAAAATAACCGTCGCAATCCATCGTTTTTCTTGTAGTGTATAAAGTAATTTGTTACTCATGATGGTAACCCGACCTAAATGACTGGAGATCCCAAGACTTAGGTTCAATGGGTAATAACAAGTTATGAGTAATATGAAAATGATCATGCAAGTAAAGCATGAATCCTGAAGTAATGAGAGGATGAGATAAAAGAAACTCTTAATGAGATCTATACTCTGTATGAGGGAGTACCTAGGCTACAGGAGTACTCTTGATAGATTCACCTATGTGACTGTGGAACTAGGCCGATTCCTATGGAATTTCGAGGCAGAATTCCTAGAGCATTCACTAAACCGGGATACACGTGCAGGGCCACTAAAGTACGGGCTACAAGAATACACCTTACGGAAAGGTTGTGTGCGGGTCTGATGTCCGAGATAGAGTTCAAGACAATGGTGTCACTCTTGTTGAATCAGAATCCTACTCGCTACGCTAAGGTTCAAGTCGTAGACACCTTTGCTTATGCACAATCTTAGAAACGTCTGACGTACTTCTAAAATCTCTTTTTAAATTCAAGTGGGGGGTTGTTGGAACTATATTAATTAGAGTGGGAATTGGAAAGATTTATTGACAATTAATGGGCAATAAATCAACACAAGTAAGAAGTAATATATAAGTGAATTTGAAAAGATTCATTTTAGTCCCACATTGAAGGAATGAAAATTAAGATTCGTTTTAGTCCAACATTGAAGGGAATGAAAATTAAGATTCATTTTAGTCTCACATTGAAGGAATGAAAATTAAGATTCATTTTAGTCCAACATTGAAGGGAATGGAAATTAAGATTCATTTTAGTCCCACATTGAAGGGAATGGAAATTAAGCTTTACTAGCTGCCTATAAATAAAGGGTAGAAATTCAGTAGTAAGCACTCCGGATTTCACAAATTCACACGAATTTTGATTTCCCTTTCTCTCCCTTAATTCTCTTCATCTAAACAATTTTCTTTTCTCGGTTTTTTCGACTGGCTATTACAGCCAAATACTGGACTGGCTATTTTCGCCAGATAATTTAGAAAGGTGTATTTCTAGAGCGATTTATCAGTGAGCAACTGTTAATTGTAATTTTGAACGGGCTGTTTTATCCTGGAGGCGTCGTCGTAAATCGACTGCTTTGCATATTTTGGCAGTACGGCGAAACGTCTTAAAGAAAGCGACCTAGTACGCGACTCGTCCCGATAATTTCCTTGTGCCAATATTTCAAATCCGAAAACAACACACCTATTCTTCGTGATCATCTTCCTCATTTAAGTCATGGGCTTCCTGATCTAGTTCATCGTTTAGCTCCTCCCCATCATCCACTTTATGCATCTTCAACCCGTTCTTACAAACCACCAACTGATCATAGAAAAATTCCAGTAGATAAGATTCATATCTAAATCATGCATGCAACAGGCATATTAATATATATTCTATTAAATAAGTGGTGCTGTTTAGCACTTAGTACTTATGGGGTTAATCACTTCGTTTTATATCTATTTTCATTGTGTACCTGTTTACCAAGTTAGGAGAGCATTATATATGTGGTATGAATATAAATCATGGGAGAAAGTTGTGCTTTCTGCTCCTATTTTACAAATAAATAAAGTTTAAATTGTTTTAAGATTTGGGATGACAATGGGTAGGTTTGAATTTATATAAGGAATTATAGTATCCGTTCTCAACTTTATGGTTTAAAAAACTCTTCATACGGAATACGTATTTGCGTGAACATTAATGTTTATATTCATACCTGTACTCTATGAGTATTTAAGTATCCATATTCATATTCATATATCTGTATTTATAATAAAAATTAACCGATCAATTATAATTTATCATATAATTTTAATTTTTTAACAATATTTAAAAAAACTGAGGATGTTATTGTTGAGTTTATTTTAAAATGCAAAGAAATTTAATAGTAATGTATTTAATAAAATTGTTAGATTAACATACGTACATAATAATGAAAATAAAAATTATTAATATGTAATTCTAAATATATATTACATATTGTTAAAAATCAACAATGTCGACAGACACAATATTTATCATGTATTTCATTACATAAAATTTACAATCTTATCCACTTGGTTGTTTCTTCGTGTACAAATAAATTTTATATAGTGAGTAACAATAATATACACAAAACACATATAATTAAATAGATTAATAAATATCACAAATATTACACTTACTATATTGGTATAAAATTTGAGGTTTTTTCCAAGCCCGTCAAACAAAGTGGATCCCTCCACAACTCTCTATATTAAAAACAATTTAAACATTACACATTAATCACAAAGTCGCAGAAAATATATATTACTATTCACATAAATTATAAATTTACTTAGAAACTACACGTTTCATCTTTGAGTCAAACTATTTGCCTAAGAAATATAAAACAATAACCATACTCTACTTAGGACATTTAATAATCCACTACTAATGACCATTGTTTAAACCACGTTTGATTGATTCGTTAAAAAATATGTATTATATAGCTCCAATAATTCTTAATGATTTGATTTATTTATTTCCGTATAGAAATTATGCGTGTACCTAAATGGTAAAATAAAGATTTTATACCGTTTTTGATCCAGTATCTTAACCTCGAGGTTCATTTCGCTTCTTTAACTTTAAAAAGGTCCACGCTGGTCTTTTAACTCTTCAAAATGTTCCCTATTAGCTCATTTTATCTATTTAACGATGAATTTAGCGACTGATTTTTGAATTTTTCCATCACAAATAAGACAAAAAAAGACTAATATGGAACATATTGAAGAGTTAAAGGACCAATATGGACCCTTTTTAAGTTAATGGGCCAAAAAGGTTAAGATACGAGATCAAAAAAGATATTAAGTCCAAAACAAAATTCAAATATTGAAGTGAGTCTTAACATTAAAAGTACTTATGTGCACCAATTTAACTTGACATTAACATAAAAAATGTACTTATGTGCGTCACAGTTCGAGTATTAGTTGAATATAGAAACGTCTATATTTAAGTTATGGTATAAGTGAACAAACATGTCATCTTTAATATTCATGATTACCCATACCAATCTTTTTAAAGAATCTTGATGAGGAAATGGGTCTTGTTTTGGGTCAGTGTGGCTGAACAATATTCTTTTGTGCTCACACCATCAGAAACCACTTTTTTGGAAATTCAATTACATTTTAATTCTTTAGAGGATTACCCCCATCACTGTCAATTTCAGCATTATAATAACACTTGCAACATCTAACGCATAATGTTATAAGACCTTAAACAGATGCAACCCACAAAACATAATTTTAAGAAGCCAAGCAACAAAACAAATGTTTTACATATAGTCGCATCTCGAAAAATATAATCATTTATGAAGCGTTCGTGAGCTTGTGCAAAATGATTTAATAGACTCACCATCGAACTTTATATTTTCCAAAGAAGGAAATTAAAAATATCGATAAAATCCTTGAAATAAAAAGAAGAGGATGTCGCAACTATATTCAGGTTCAGAAATCGATTATGCAAGGGGAAGGTATTAACATCTTGTATAATATATATATATATATATATATATATATATATATATATATATATATATATATATATATATATATATATATATATATATATATATATATATATATATATATATATATATATATATATATATATATATATATATATATATATATATATATATATATATATATATATATATATATATATATATATATATATATATATATATATATATATATATATATATATATATATATATATAGACATACACACACACACACACGTATAGAATAATATCAAACAAGTGTTATTATTTGGTATTAACACCATCATAAGTGCCTATTGGCATGATTAACATACTTGACGATTTACAAACATAAAAGAACAACAATGGTACAAGTTATGGAAAGTGCCAAACAATAAATATTTAGGATCTAAGTACAATATCCATCATTCTACAAGTTACACATCGGAAGAAACAACAATCTAAGTTTCCCTTTAGACATCCATGCATAGCTTCAATTGTAACTCAATCCTGCAAACAATACCTGAAAACCAATAATAATAATAATTATGAGGTGAGATAATAATCTCAGTGAATTCCCCTATATTATGGGTTCACCTAACTCTTCAAGGTTCTAGTCGTTTTCTAACTCAAGTCGAAAGGGAAAGGGATAAGACTTGAGTTCACAAAATTCACAATGCATGAAAACATGTCTCTTGAGTTCATCAAATCAAACTATCACTAGTCGGGAACCATACCAAGGCATCCGCTTTTCTCGTCCTCTTCTATGTATAGAACTTTGGACATGGGCCATTGATCCTTCGACTTTCATGAACATTACAAGCTCCTCTTTGGGACTCTAATCTACTTGGTTGCACATATGGGACTATAACCCACATGGTTGAGCATATGAGATTCTAACCCACTTGGTTGAACATATGAGAATCTAGCCCACTTGGTTGATGCGAAGTATCAGTGCATTCATCCCAATGTTACTCCCTATAGATATATTGACTTGAGATGGCACAATCAATGGATGTTTCTGACTAGATAAAATAACACAATCATGATTGTATTCGACAATCACAAGGTGACCATATTCACCTTAATCACACAAAAATACCACATGTTCCATACAATTTATCTCACTCATACTATGGTGAGCATCCATGCATGACACACACTTGGGTATTATATGGCATGAATGTCAGCTTCTAGTGTTATCTAAATCAAACTTGTAACCTATTTTTCTTTCTAATCCATTTATTTAGTTATAAGTTTAGGTTTTCTCACTCATATTTATTTGGTTTTAAGCATGATATCACACAACTAAACATTCAATCAATATACATATATGGCGTAATAAAATATCATACATGATACACACATATGGTATTACAACATATCAAACATATAACTAACTATAGAAGTTCACATACACATTAAGGCATATAAACCAACCATAGAAGTTGTGCTTTATGCTCCTATTTTACAAATTAGTAAAGTTTAAGTTTTTTAGATTTTGTTGGTAATCTTTCATCTGTTCATATTACTTATATACCCATCTCATATTATAATCTTTTTTTTAAGATTTGGGATGGCAGTGGACAGGTTTGGGTAAGGTATTATAGTACCTGTTATCAAATCTGTGGTTTAGAAAAATTCTCATACGAAATTCATATTCGTGTGGATATCAACGTTTATATTCATATATGTATCCTATTGTATCTAAGTACCCATATTCGTATGTGTTTATCTGTATTTCTAATAAAAAATGATCTATCAATTATAATTTATCATCATTTTAATTTTGTAACAACATGTAAAAAAATTATGGATATTATTATTGAATTCAAAAATGAATAAATTTTTATTTTAAAATGCGTAGAAATTTAATAGTAATGTATTTAATAAAATTGTTAGATTAACATATATATATATATATATATATATATATATATATATATATATATATATATATATATATATATATATATATATATATATATATATATATATATATATATATATATCATAATGAAAATTAAAATAAAAATAAAAATATGTATTGTGCGGGTATAACGCGGGCTAGGTATTAAAATATTTATACTCATACTCATATTCGCTTATTTTAGTGGGTAATTACCCATATCTGTATCCATTTTGCAAGTTTTTATCATATCTGTATCCACATTATAAGTGGGTACAATTGCCATTCCTATTTAAAATATTTATATACATATTATAGAAAATACAATTAATATTGTATATTACTTATATTTATTGAAATACTATTTGCTCGCTCATTGTACTTCACTTCAACAATTTTGACATATAATAATGTCTTTTTAATATTTATTTTTAATAAAGTGTTATTAATTTTTTTACATACTTATAATATTTTTAGAAAAAAACCACTATTAAAAAAGGTGTTTAATCAGAGTAAAAAATATTTACAAAATTGTGGCTTTACAAATATTTAGCTACGATCAAATTGTAATTTCGCTACAGAGATTTAAAGTGTGCTAAAAAATATTAACTGTGATTTTTTCGCTACAGAGATTTAAAGTGTGCTAAAAAATATTAACTGTGATTTTACTGTTGTAAAAGACATATCAAAATTCAAAAGCATAAGTTTAATTGAACATTTATTCGAAAATTATATATCACATCAGTTGATATAAGAGTTTTATTATAATTGGTGGTTGGTAGTGACGAAGTTTTGATAAACAAATCACTATAAACTAGGCTTACAAATGTCATGGAAGCAAGACACCCAACATGAATGGACATCTTTTATGTCTTCATCAACTCTGTATATTAAAAACAATTTAAATTTTACACATTACTTGAAAAGTCACAAAAAAAAATTACTAAATCACATAAATTATAAACTTACTTAGAAATTACACGTTTCATTGTTGAGTCAAACTATTTGCTTAAAGAATATAAAACAATAAAGTTTTCTTGAAGCAGATTTCTACCCATCTGATGTGAGAAAGGCCATTTTCAGCTGCGACGGTAACAAGTGCCCTGGAGTCGATGGCTTTAACTTTAGATTTATCAAATCTTGCTGGGATATTATTGGTCAGGATTTCTCGAACTCCATCCTGGAATTCTTCAAGACAGGAGTACTGACTAAGATGTTTGCGTCATCTTTCATATCGCTGGTGCCGAAGATTTCTAATCCTCAACAATTTGAAGACTTCAGACCAATTACTTTGGTTAGCTGTATAACTAAGGTTATATCTAAGATGCTTGCTTTTAGATTGAGCAAGGTAATTCACAAACTTGTTTCTCCATCCCATACAACTTTCATCCCGGGTCGGCAAATTTATGACGGGGTTCTATTGGCTAATGAAGTAGCAGACTATTCCAAGAGGTTTAACAAGGCTTGTGTGTTTCTCAAAGTCGATTTCGCTAAAACCTATGACTGTGTCGACTGGTCTTACCTTGATGAAATGCTAGTCAAGATGGCTTTCGGTTCTAATTGGATGAAATGGATTTGAGGCTCTGTTTTTAATAGTTATACTTCAATCCTTATTAACGGAAGTCCCTCGATAGATTTTCGGGTTGGAAGAGGTCTTAAGCAGGGAGATCCGTTGGTGCCGTTTCTGTTCGCCATTGTAGCTAAAAAGATGGCTTGTGTTGTTAGAGCGGCGGCTGCCGGTAATCTGTTATCAGAATTTAAGATTAACGGTTAGCCCACTGTGAACTTGTTACAGTTCGCAGATAACACCCTGCTTATAGGAGATGCTTCAACCTCTAATATTTGGATTTTCAAGGCTATTCTGCGTATTTTTGAATTGAGTTCTAGCTTGAAGATTAACTTCTCTAAAAGCTGCATTTATGGGATAGGAGTTGAATCTGATTTTCTTGCTGCTGCAGAAGGTTTTCTGCACTGTAAATTTGGTAGGCTTCCTTTCACTTTCCTTGGCCTCTCGGTTGAAGGTAACCATCGCAGTCATTCTTTCTGGACCCCGATCCTGACTCGGTTGAGGAGCAAGCTCTCTAATTGGGCTGGGAGAAATTTGTCGATGGGAGGTAGAGTATCCCTCATTAACTTGGTTCTTGTTAACATGTCTATTCATCCCTTGGCATTTTTCAAGGCTCCTAAGAAAATTATAAATGATATTATCACGATTCAACAGTGTTTTCTTTGGGATGGGAACTCCAGCAAAAAATTCATATCTTGGGTTTCATGGAATTCTATTTGCAAAACTAAGGAGCACAGAGGCTTAGGTATTAAACATGTTGGCCATTTTAATAGTACCCTTTTAGAAAAATGGTTGTGGAGATTTCAAAGAGGCGGTAACTAAATTTGGAGGAAGACTTTAAATCTTAGATACGATAACTTGAGTTTGAAGGTGCAAACTTATGCTGATGCTGGCAGCCCGAAGTCTGACTCAACCTGGATGAAGGATATTCTATCAATCATCAGATCACATGTGGATTTTGGTAAGTTCACGACTAGAACTATTGGAGATGGTCGTGACACGGCGTTCTGGCAATCTAATTGGATTAGAGATTTGCCGCTTAAAAGTAGATTTCAGCGTCTGTTTCAGGGATGTTCCAGGAAATTTGCGAGTGTTAGTCAGATGGGAGCCTGGGAGGACGGTATTTGGGTCTGGAATTTGAGAGATACGTTGTTAGATGCGGTCTCCAGTTTTGAACCAGAGTGGTCTGAGAGTAGGATTGTCTTGGATCAGATTGCAGCTAACGGTAATGTCGATGATAATTGGAAATGGCTTCTTGATGACTCTTTGTTGTACAAGGTTAGTTCATTCTATTCTGTTCTATCATCTTCTGCCTCTGATTACGATGTTCAAAGAGATAGCGATATCCTTCTGGAGGTTCTTTGGAAAACGGTTCTTCTGGCAAAAGTTCAAACTTTTTGTTGGAGGATGGCTCTTGATAGATTACCTACTAAATTTAACTTGTTGAAAAGAAGGGTGATTGACGATCCCCATTATACGGATTGTGCGTTTTGTTCGAATTGCATTGAGGATACTTCTCATCTTTTCTTCACGTGTTCTAAATCCTTGATGGTCTGGAATAAGATCTGCGTTTGGGTAGATATAGGGTGTATATCAGAGTATAGTTGTCACCTTCATGCGAATGCTTGGAACTCGAGTCTTTTGGGCCGGTGCAAAGAGAACAAGATCAACTCTATTTGATTTATATCTTGCTGGATTTTATGGAGGGCTAGAAATAAAATTTTATTCAATAATTAAACTATTGACGTAGACAACATTGTTATCGACATTAAAGTTTCATCGTGGAACTGGTTGATTCTTGGAAGGAAGGATAGTAAGCATTTTAGTCTATACGATTGGTTTAATTTTCCATTTGATTTTTTGTAACTATCTTAAACTTGATGGTGTTTGTTTCCCTGTTATCTTGAGATTTTCTTAATCTCTTTCTAATATTATTTTCCTATAAAAAAAAACCATACCCTACTTAGGACATATAATAATATACCACGTTTGACTGATTCGTTAAAAAATATATATTATATGACTCTAATAATTCATAATGATCTAATTTATTTATTTCCGAATAGAAATCATGTGTGTACCTAAATGGTAAACAAGGTTTAATACAATTTTTAGTCCTTTATCTTAACCTTGAGGTTCCATTTGGTCTCATAACTTTAAAAAGTCCCATATTGGTCCTTTAACTCTTCAAAACGTTCTATAGTAGTCCTTTTTGTCTAATTAACGATGAATTTAGCGATTGATTTTTGAGTTTTTCCATCACAAATAAGACAAAAAAGACTAATATGGAATATTTTGAAGAGTTAAGGGACCAACATGGATCATTCTCCATATGGTATAAATATCACTCGAAGTATCTGGTTTAAAGATCAGGCATAATAATTTTTCCAACAAGAAGAAATCTAAATCATTCTCCAAAAAGAATTCAATAACAGTCATTTGACCACTCAAAATTATTTTTCAAACAAAGAGAAATTTAAATAATTTTTCAAAGAGAATCCACAAAACAACATTTGATTCTCAATTCAACGAGTAGAAAGAAAAGGGTGGGGGAAGTTAGCGCTTTGACAATTCAAAAAACGTAAAGTATGCAGAGTGAGGAAGGGAAAATTCAAAAGAAATTTTTGGTGTGTTTTAGAGTGAAACATATTCATTCATTATATAATAAAGTAGGTTAGTCAAGAAATATAATCTAAGCAATGTTAGACTAGAAGTAAAACTAAACATTTTTAAGATTGTACATAAACATAGACACCTATGACTTGAACATTTATGTAGCAAGTAGGATTCCGATTCAACAAGAGTGACACAATTGTCTTGAACTATTTACCATGCATCAAACTTGCAGACAACCTTTGCTTAATATCTAATAACTATCTGCTTTAATATCTATGTGCATCTATCTCAATTTAGTGAAGGCTCTAGGAATTCTTATTTCACAGGAACCGATCTAAGTTCCACAATCACACAAGTAAGTCTATTAAGAGTACTTCTGAAGATAGATACTCCTACATACAAAGTATAAATCTAATTAAGAGTTTCTATTATCTCAGCGTCTTATTGCTTAAGAATTCAGGTTTTTCTTATGGAAAAATACTCTTTTTTGTCCCGTATCTTAACCTCGGGGTTCATTTTGGTCCCTTAATTTTAAAAAGGTCAATATTGGTCCCTTAACTCTTCAAAACATTCCATATTAGTCCTTTTTATCCTATTAGCAAAAAAATTCAAAAATTAGTCGCTAAATTCGTCGTTAATTAGAAAAAACGGACTCATTTAAAACGTTTTGAGGAGTTAAGAGACCAATATGAACCTTTTAAAAGTTAAGGGACTAAAATGAACCTTGAAGTTAAGATACGAGACCAAAAAGGGTATTAAGCATTTTCTTATTTATACTAGCATTGTCATCTCATATTACTCATAATTTATTAATACCCATTAAGCCTTATTTTCGGGATCTCCAATCTATTAGGTTGGTTACCATCATGAACCATTCATTTCTCTATAAGTATTAGTCTCATCTTCTTGCGTGTATTAAAGACTTTCTCTCATATTAATCCTTTTGTCAAAAGATCTGTTAAATTTTCATCAATTCTTACAAGATACACTCATACAACTCCTCTGTAGATACATTCTCCGATAATAGTTGTATATGCTATCATTTCAAACTCTGTCATAGAGTGAGTCACGATAGTCTGATCCTTCAATTTCTAAAAAATACAACTCCTCCAACTATATTAACTATATAGCTAAAATTGCTTTAAAATCATCTGATAAGATATTGTAATTTGCATCATTGTATTCTTAATGTACATCAAGAAATCTCTAATAATTTATACCGAGATTCATATATAAGGCATAAGGCCTCATTTCTTAACTTTACCATCTCAGCAGGCACATTAGAATAACATAAGGATTGTCAAGGTTCCTGATTCTCACTGGTGTTCTTATGCTTTTCAAGATGGGCAATGAGTTATTTGGTCGGTGAACCTTTGTGGCCAACAGTCCCCACACAAACAAGATTGATGAACTGCAGATAAATGTGACTTCCATTGCAACTATCTTTCTAGTATACCATTTAAACCACAAACACTAAATGTAATTAGGATTGTGCTTGGTACTCATGCTTTTTCCACTTATGTAATTACCTTCCTCATGACATCACATGTAACTATCTATTGATTGTCATATATAGGAACACCATCTCTGAACAACCACAGCAGCCAAGGAAGAAGTATCATATCCTAAGAAAGACCAAAAGCTTCCCATCTTGCAATTCGAGATAATGAAAATATTTAACCACCCAAATTTAAAACCAATTTAACATTTAATTTTAGATTTCGTCCCCTGCATTCGAACCGAAAATATCATGGAAAGAATAGGGAAAGTAGTACCAATCAACAAGATAATTCAATGTTTAAAATAGAAGAAGAAAACATTATTAAAAAAAACTAGATTAAAAATAACCAATTTTTGTTAGGAATGCCAATAATGAATGGAAAAAATAACTTACTAGTAATGAAAGGTTCAAATATCCTTTGAAGTTTGAGATATTTTAAAAAAACAAAGTCTTTAGTAGTTAGGATTTGAGACATAAAAGGATAAATTCATACAATAGAAAGGGGAAAGTTAAAGGAGAGGTTGTACATGTTGAATGAAGCTTTTACGGGGAAGGAGAATTCGTAGTTGAAGGAAGCACATTTATGAAGCAATAGTGAAAAATTACACAGGATAGGAATCATACGTATAATGGAGAAAGTGGTTCAGGTTTGGGAGGAGAATCATTCACACAGGATAAATAAGCTCCGGTTGAGGGTTTGGAAGAAGGAAAAGTGGATTTGGAAGAAGGAGAAGCAAGTTCTAATCGAGGGTTTCAGAGATATAGGATTTTTATGATTTGGGAGAGAATAATTTTTTTAGTGATTTGGAGGGAATAAATTTTACTTTAAGCACTTAATGAACTTTCACTTTTTTTTCTTTAATCCAAAGACCTCTGTTCGATTCTAAGATGAAACTTATTTTACAAAACAAGAATGACCTTATATAATAAATCTTTATTAAAATAATTAAAATTATGTTAGAATTGTTTTAAATTGTTGTTAATAAAATCCGTTCTTTTTGTTATCTATTAGAACGGGAATGTGGTCTTATGCTCTTCTGGATCAGGAATTTCTTCATGTCATCTGTGGTGGACACTTGGACAGCCTCACAATTGAATGTCTCAATGTAATCTCTGAGAGACTCGTTCTTCCCCTGGATAATGGCCTCTAGGGCCGCCTCTATCTTCGGATAGCGTCGAGAAGCTGTGAAAGGCCTGGAAAACTGGCGCTTCAGTTCACCCCATGAGGCGACGGAGTCGGGCGCAAGGTGTTTGTACCATGCAATGACCCACTTCGTCAAGGTGGTGGGAAACAGTCTGCACTTTATGACTACCCGAATGTTTTTGTAATCCAGCATCGCGTCTACGCTTTCGATGTGGTCGTCTGGGTCGGTCGTTCCATCGTAGGTTGCAAGGATTAGGGGGTTTCCATCGCAACGGGAAACAGAGCCTCCCTGATGGCCCTGCATAGTGGTGAATGCCGGCTATCTTCGTCACTCCAAACAGGTGATGGCGAAGGGGAGGTCGATTCCAGGGGGTGTCTGTGTCGCGTGGACTCTTCGGTCGAGGCCATGGTTTGGAGGAGCCCGCAGCGGCTTTGGTCTTCTTCTGAGCCGGTGAGCATCGGTCCTCTCGGGGAGGTGACTTGTCCCTCTTGTAAGAAACCTTCTGTTGGGGTCGTTCCAGCCGGGGGCGGCGCCTTGCCGGTCGGGGGGATGAGCTCCTAAAATCTTCTATGTAGTGTTCTCAGTGGGGGAGGAGAGAGGCTGATGGAAGCCGGTGACGGTGTCTCTGCGGGGGGGGGGGGGGGGGGGGGGGAGGTTGAAAGAGGTCCGTCAATGATGCCTCTGTGGGGGAGGAGAAGGATTGGGAGAAATCGGGTGAAGGTGTCTCCGCGGGGGAGAGCGCGACGGTTGTTCTCTCTCGAGCATCCCTGTCTGTTTGTTCTGCCCGAAGATCATCAAGTTGGTTTGATTGATCGCCGCGAACAGAGCCGTGACGGTAGGATCGACGCCCACTTGAATCGGGATGGGCTAGTAGACAGTCGGGCTGTCAAAGTGCGGGACGACGTTGAAGGTCGCATCCTCAAAGGAGGAAGAGGCGGTACGTGCGTCCCTCTGGTGATCTTCTTCATTGTGGACGATCACGTTGGGGTCGCGACCGTCCCCATTGAAGAATGGGGTAAAGGCGGATCCCAGTGCATTGTCGTTACGTGGGATGACCATGATGGAGATGAAATTGTTGGAAGTTGCTTTGGTCCCTGAGCTGCTATGTGGGGAAAGGAGAAGGGACGGAGAGGCAAACATTTCCCACAGACGGAGCCACTGATCTCACCTGATCAGAAAGAATCAATGGCCTGCCACGTGTCTTTGAATTTCTGGTTTTACTGGTGTTGTGGAGAGAAAGGGGGTGTACCTGCAAGGCACTCCGATGCTTAAGTGATTAAAGGATCAGAGAGAGTAAGGAAGTACAAAAGTTAGGTATGGAGAAGAAGTTACCTGACTCTATAGTGAAAGAGAGTATTTATAGTGTGCCCCCAGCGCAGGATAAACGATTATCTTGTATTAGGTCAGACTAACAAATCCAACCCTAGTAACTATCAGGCTTACGTGGCGTAGTGAAGACCAACACATTGTTTTCGCTCTAGATCAACTGCCCTGTGATCTCCAGATGGTGGGTTGACTGACTCTATCAGTGGTGGATAGTTGTCAGATGACATGTCCCCGCATGGGAGACGTGATATCCTCTTCCCAACGTATCTGTCATGTTGAGGCTTGTGCCCGACGGAGGAGGATTGGTTCTTATTGGACCTCGTCCCCATAGTATTGGGTTGGGCCTGCCCGGCTGAGGGGCAGGTCCCGACCCAGTGCAAAACAAAAACCTTCCATTTTTTAATATCTATTACATACTCTTAAAAATCAACAATTTTGATAGACACAATGTTTTTCATGTGTTTCATTTATATTAAATTCACAATCTTATCCACTTGATTGTTTCTGCGTCTACAAGTAAATTTTATATGGTGAATAATAATAATATACACAAAACACATATAATTATAGATTAATAAATATCACAAATATTACACTTACTATAATGGTATAAAATTTGAGTTTTTTCCCAAGCCCTTTCAACAAAGTGGATACCTCCACAACTCTGTAAATTAAAAGCATAAATTATAAATTTACTATTCACATAAATTATAAATTTACTTAAAAATTACTCGTTTCATCTTTGATTCAAACTATTTGCCTAAGGAATATAAAACAATAACCATACTCTACTTAGGACATTTAATAATCCACTACTAATGACCATTGTATAAACCACGTTTGATTGATTTGTTAAAAAATATGTATAATATAGCTCCAATAATTCATAATGATCTGATTTATTTATTTCCGTATAGAAACTATGCGTGTACCTAAATGGTAAAACAAAGATTTTATACCGTTTTTAGTCCAGTATCTTAACCTCGAGGTTCGTTTTGCTCCTTTAACTTTAAAAAGATCCACATTGGTCTTTTAACTCTTCAAAATGTTCCATATTAGTCCTTTTTATCTAATTAACGATGAATTTAACGACTGATTTTTAAATTTTTCCATCGCAAATAATAAAATAGAAGACTAATATGAGACATATTGAAGAGTTAAGAAACCAATATGGACTATTTTTAAGTTAAGGAACCAAAAATGTTAAGATACGAGACCAAAAATGATATTAAATCTAAAACAAAATTCAAATATTGAAGTGAGTCTTAACATTAAAAGTACTTATATGTACCAATTTAACTTGAGATTAACATAAAAATATGCACTTATGTGAATCACAGTTCGAGTATTAGTTGAATATAGCAACATCTATATTTAGCTCATGGTATAATTGAACAAACATTTCATCTTTAATATTCATGATTAACCATACCAATCTTTTTTAAAGAATCTTTATGAGGAAATGGGTCTTGTTTTTGATCAGTGTGGCTGAACAATATTCTTTTGTGCTCACACCATCAAAAACCACTTTTTTTGGCAATTCACGTACATTTTAATTCTTTAGAGGTTTACCCTCATCATTGCCAATTTCAGAATCATAAGAACACTTGCAGCATCTAATGAATAATGTTATAAGACCTTAAACAGATGCAACCCACAAAACATAATTTTAAGCAGACAAACAACAAAACAAAAGTTTTACATATAGTCGCATCTCGAAAAATATAATCCTTAGTGAAGCGTTCACGAGTTTGTGGAAAATGATTGAATAGAGTCACCACCGAACTTTATATTTTCCAAAGAAGGAAAGGAAAAATATCGATAAAACCCTTAAAATAAAAAGAAGAGGACGTCGCAACCATATTCGAGTTTAGAAGTCGATTATGCAAGGAGAAGGTTTTAGGCCGTCTAGGTAGGGACTTAGTAGATTTCTTTGTATGTTCTTTGCTGGTGTGGTCTGTTGAAAGGGTGCTGTCATGACAGGTCCTTTACCACTGGATGAATTCACTTTAGTGTCTTAGAAGTATGAGTTTATCAACTCCTAGTTGCTGGCTGTTTAGTTTTTTTTTGCTCATGCTAATGTTTGGTTTGTAATTGTTTAACAAGTTAGTAAACTATCATTAAAACAATATAAGGATTTAGTGCTTGATTGATTGGCATTGTGATGGCCAAGTTCCTACTGTCATGAGCTTGTGAGTGGTCTGTTTGCTAACTGATCAAACCGTTTTTATAAGTGTTACTGCTCTAATTGAGTGGTCTGTTTGCTAATTGAGAAATACAAATATTTATATTCAGTGTTTATATGCATTCTGAGAGGCAATCCACTTGGCAGCTTCTCCATAATCCTGCTAGGTAGCTCGAAAGAACCGTAGCCTCAAATTTTGCATAAAAGATAGCGCCAGCAAACCTTCTTTGTCAAAATAGAGATGAGCTAATGCTACTTTTGCACTCAGCCTTTGCCTTGCTTTGTATCGAACCATTGAAGTCAGAGGTTTTACAGAAGTTGTTGTGAGCCCCCCTTATGTGTTCCTTACCTTCGTGAAAAGTTTACTTTGCTCTGACTTCCATGTTGCTGCTCAAAACAATTGGTTTCGCAAAGGTGGTGCTTATACTTGGGAGATTAGGTATATTATTTGTACTTGGCTCTTCAATTCATTTTGGTGCTTTGCTTGTAGTTTTTATGGACACTGGCTTTTGTTGATCCATATTTGGTAGAACTAGAAATTGAATTAATAACAAACAATAATGCAGTACAAATTATTAATATGTAATTGTAAATATATATTACATACTGTAAAAAATCAACAATGTCGATAGATACAATATTTATCATGTGTTTCATTACATAAAATTCACAATCTTATCCACTTGATTGTTTCTTCGTGAACAAGTAAATTTTATATAGTGAGTAACAATAATATACACAAAACACATATAATTATAGATTAATGAATATCACAAATATTACACTTACTATAGTGGTATAAAATTTGAGGTTTTTCAAGCCCGTCAAATAAAGCGGATCCCTCCACAACTCTGTATATTAAAAACAATTTAAACATTACACATTAATCACAAAGTCACAGAAAATATATATTACTATTCACCTAAATTATAAATTTACTTAGAAACTACACGTTTCATCTTTGAGTCAAACTATTTGCCTAAGGAATATAAAACAATAACCATACTCTACTTACACATTTAAAAATCCACTACTAATGACCATTGTTTAAACCACGTTTGATTGATTCGTTAAAAAATGTGTATTATATAGCTCCAATAATTCTTAATGATCTGACTTATTTATTTTCGTATAGAAATTATGCGTGTACCTAAATGGTAAAACAAAGATTTTATACTATTTTTAGTCCAG
This sequence comes from Lathyrus sativus, assembly GCA_963859935.3. Classification (NCBI taxonomy): domain Eukaryota; kingdom Viridiplantae; phylum Streptophyta; class Magnoliopsida; order Fabales; family Fabaceae; genus Lathyrus; species Lathyrus sativus. The sequence continues at coordinate 4,464,549 of OZ012739.1, read as the reverse complement.
TATCTTAACCTCGAGGTTCATTTCGCTTCTTTACATTTTAAAAGGTCCACGCTGGTCTTTTAACCCTTCAAAATGTTCCATATTAGTCATGGGCTTCCTGATCTAGTTCCTCGTTTAGCTCCTCCCCATCATCCACTTTATGCATCTTCAACCCGTTCTTACAAACCACCAACTGATCATAGAAAAATTCCAGTAGATAAGATTCATATCTAAATCATGCATGCAACAGGCATATTAATATATATTCTATTAAATAAGTGGTGCTGTTTAGCACTTAGTACTTATGGGGTTAATCACTTCGTTTTATATCTATTTTCATTCTGTACCAGTTTACCAAGTTAGGAGAGCATTATATAAATCCTGGGAGAAAGTTGTGCTTTGTGCTCCTATTTACAATCTTATCCACCTGGTTGTTTCTACGTGTACAACTAAATTTTATATAGTGAGTAACAATAATATACACAAAACACATATAATTATAGATTAATTAATATCACAAAAATTACACTTACTTACTATAGTGGTATAAAATTTGAGTTTTTTTCCAAGCCCTTTCAACAAAGTGGATCCCTCCACAACTTTGTATATTAAAAATAATTTAAACATTACACATTAATTGAAAAGTCATAGAAAATATATATTACTATTCACATAAATTATAATTTTACTTAGAAACAACACGTTTCATCTTTAGTCTAGTATCTTAATCTCGAGGTTTATTTTGCTTCTTTAACTTTTAAAAGGTCCACGTTGATCTTTTAACTCTTCAAAATGTTTCATATTAGTCCTTTTTATCTAGTTAACGATGAATTTAGCGACTGATTTTTGAATTTTTCATCGCAAATAAGACAAAAAGACTAATATGGAACATATTAAAGAGTTAAAGGACCAATATGGACCTTTTTTAAGTTAAGGGACAAAAAAGAACCCCGAAGTTAAAATACGGGACCAAAAAAGATATTAAGCCTAAAACAAAATTCAAATAATTGAAGTGAGTCTTAACATTAAAAGTACTTATGTGCACCAATTTAACTTGACATTAAAATAAAAAATGTACTTATGTGCATCACAGTTCTAGTATTAGTTGAATATAGAAATTACGTCTATATTTAGGTCATGGTATAATTGAACAAACATGTCATCTTTAATATTCATGATTAACCATTCCAATCTTTTTAAAGAAGCTCGATGAGGAAATGGGTCTTCTTTTGGATTTGTGTGGTTGAACAATATTCTTTTGTGCTAACACCATCAAAAACCATTTTTTTTTGGCAATTCTAGTACATTTTAATTCTTTAGAGGATTACCCCCATCATTGCTAATTTCAGCATCATAAGAACACTTGCAACATCTAATGCATAATGTTATAAGACCTTAAACAGATGCAACCCACAAAACATAATTTTAAGCAAACAAGCAACAAAACAAACGTTATACATGTAGTCGCATTTCGAAAAATATAATCATTTATGAAGCGTTCGCGAGCTCATGAAAAATAATTGAATAGAGTCACCACCGAACTTTATATTTTCCAAAGACAGAAATAAAAAATATCGATAAAACCCTTGAAATAAAAAGAAGATGGACGTCGCAGCCTTATTCGGGTTCAGAAGTCGATTATGTAAGGGGAATGTATTAACATCCTGTATAATATATATATATATATATATATATATATATATATATATATATATATATATATATATATATATATATATATATATATATATATATATATATATATATATATATATATATATATATATATATATATATATATATATATATATATATATATATATATATATATATATATATATATATATATATATATATATATATATATATATATATATATATACACATACATACATACATACATGCAAACATGTGTTATTATTTGGTATTAACACCAACATAAGTGCCTATTGGCATGATTAACATACTTGACCATTTACAAACATAAAAGAACAACAATGGTACAAGTTATGGAAAGTGCCAAACAATAAATATTTAGGATCTAAGTACAATATCCGTCATTGTATAAGATACACATCGGAAGAAACCACAATCTAAGCTTCCCTTTAAACATCCATGCATAGCTCCAATTGTAAACCAAACTTGCAAACAATATCTGAAAACCAATAATAATAATAATAAGGTGAGATAATAATCTTAGTGAATTTCCTAATATTATGGGTTCACTCAACTCTACTAGTTTCTAGTCATTTTCTAACTCAAGTCGAAAGGAAAAGGGATAAGACTTGAGTTCACAAAATTCGCAATGCATGAAAACATGTCTCTTGAGTTCATCAAATCAAACTATCACTAGTCGGGAACCATACCAAGGCATCCCCTTTTTCCATCCTCTTCTACGTCTAGAACTATGGACACGGGCCATTGATCCTTGTATCATACTTTGGCTTTCATGAGAATTACAAGCTCCTCTTTGGGACTCTAATCTACTTGGTTGCACATATGGGACTTTAACCCACATGGTTGATGCGAAGTATCGGTGCATTCATCCCAATGTTACTCCATATACATATACTGACTTGAGATGGCACAATCAAGGGATGTTTCCGACTACGTGATAAAATAACACAATCGTGATTGTATTTGACAATTACAAGGTGACCATATTCACCTTAATCACACAAAAATACCACATGTTCCATACAGTTTATCTCACTCATACTATGGTGAGCATTCATGCGTGACACACACTTAGGTATTATATGGCATGAATGTCACCTTCTTGTGTTATCCAAATCATACTTGTAACCTATTTGTCTTTCTAATCCATTTATTTAGTTATAAGTCTAGGTTTCCTCACTCATCTTTATAGGGTTTTAAGTATGGTATCACACAACCAAACATTCAGTCAATATACATATATGGCATAATACAATATCATACATGATACAGACATATGGTAGTAAAACATATCAAACATATAACTAACCATAGAAGTTCACATACACATTAAGCCATATAAACCAACCATAGAACCCGTTTGGGTAAGGTATTATAGTACCTGTTAGATGCCCAAGTGTGCTTATCTGAGCTATCATATATGGGCATCTTACACTCCTTTTATGTCAAATTTGTCTTCTAACCGACTTGCTTTTGTTAATATGCGTCATAGTGTGAAACACTCTTGGTTCTTTTAATTTTTGTGCTAATGTGCAGTATTTAAGCATGAAAGAGTAGGATTTGAAGGCACAAGAAAGATGACAAAGGAACCAAGAAAGTTGAAAAGCAAGAGCAAGTTCGCTAGCATGTTCGCACAGCGAAGCAGTAGCGAGTGTTCGCTAAGCAAGCTCATAGCGAGTTGCTAGCGAACACTCCCAGACTTGGGCAGAGGCAAATTAGCAGTGTTCGCTGGCAGCAAGGAGGTGGCGAAGAACTCGCTAGGCGAGCACCTAGCGAGCAAGTAGCGAAACCAAACAGAATCCACCTTCAGACCTCGCTAGCATGTTTGCTGAGCGAGGCTGTAGAGAAGCCAAACAGAATCAATGCCTCAGACCTTGCTAGCATGTTCGTTGAGCGAGGCTGTAGCGAACATTCATATCTAAATCATGCATGCAACAAGCATATTAATATATATTCTATTAATTGTGAGTTTATTGTGGTAAAAAAACATATAAAATTTCAAAAAATGAAGTTTAATCTAACATTACTTCAAAAATTATATATCACATCGGCAGATATAAGTTTTACTATAATTGGTATTTCGTAGTAACGAAATTTGTGATAAAAAATACACTGCATTTTACTACAGATTAATGATTGTCATACCCCAAATTTTGACCCTTAGATTTTCATTATCATTTTAGGATCATACTCATGTGATTATCTAACCCTAACCGAGTTCAAGTCTTTCTTTGTTTAAGATGCAGGTGAATTAGGGTTTGCGCAGTTAAAATCGAAACTTTGAGGTTTGATCAATCAATGTCTAGATGGATTAAATCATGAAACAAGTTCAAGGATGCTATTTGATGTCAAATTTGACTCCAATTTGAGGTTGTACCCCAGAATCAAGAACAATGCAATTTGGAGGCCCCGATTAGGGTTTTCGACTGATAAAAAGTCAATTGTGGTTTGACTTTTTTGGTGGAAGATGTTTCAATGATGGGATTGTGGTACATGAAGTTCATATGGATAAATGAAGACCATTCAAGAAGTTTCAAAGTCTCGGGAAGTCCAGAACGTCCATAGACGACTCGGTATTCACCGATCGATCGTACCGTCGACTGAAAAATCGACTTTTCAAATTTGAGGAATGGGACTTCAAGATGTGAAGAAAAAATGTTCCATATGTCAATATAAGCTTGCTCATGAAATTTCATGGTCATTTGATCAAGGATGAAGGAATAATCGAGAAAATCGGGAATTAGGGTTTCGAAAGGGACAAAACCGTAACTTCCTAACCGCACATCCGATTGAGGTGGTTCTAAGCTCATTTGAAAGCTCTTGGCAATTTCTACAAAAGTCTCCTACTGGTCCATAGTCAAAAAATGCTTGGTTTTGGAGTTAGAAGGAAAAACATTACAAGAGGACAAAATAACTTAGAAAATTTCTAAGTTATTTTACATTAAGGATCCTAATTTCAGCCAACTTTGGGAGGATTTTTCACATAGTTTCAATTGGAATCAGAACTTCTGGCCAACATGAATGTTTTAGTAATACATGAGGTCTTTCTAAAAAGTACAAGAAATCCTCAAGATGATTTATGAGCAGAAAGTTACATGTGTACAAAGTTGGAGGTTTCACACTTTAGTCCCACATTGCCCAATTTTGCAAAATCTCCTCTTTCCTCCAAGTGGGCCAACTTCAGCTTGTAAGACTTGTTCTAACTGATGTATGGAATGTTTGTAGCATGAGAGATCAGAAGTTATGCAGAAGTATCCAAAAATTAAAGGTTTAAGTTCATTGCCATAAAAAGTGGAAAGTTGAAAATGTTGAATTTTCAAAGCATGAGGTGTAAAGTCCCAATTCTGAACCAGCCACCCTCCCATGCTTATAGCCAGCTAATTGCATCAGTAACCTCTCAAATTGCTTGCCCTTTGGGTTAAATAATAGCCAAGCAATCCATCAAGTGGGATTTTTCTTTAAAATATCACAACCTTGCTTCATGGTGAAGTTTTCTCTCTAGCAAGCACCTCACTTCATTTTCCTATAAAAGGAGGGTTCACTCACCTCATTTTGGACATTCACATTTCACTAAACACCAGAGAATAAACTTCCCTTTCTGCTTTCCATCCTTGCATCAAAATTGCAAAAATCACCAAAGTTCATAAAAGTAGCCAAAATTCTGTTTTTACACTTATGCTGCCAAATTCATTTCTCTGCATTCCTACACCTCAATAACCATCCATACACTCTCTAAATATCATATGGAAGGTGTCTAGCCCTTTGAATCATCAAGAAACCACCAGAATCAAAAAATCACTTTCCATACCACCTTACTTTAGCCAAAAGCCACAAATCTTGCCAAAACTTGGTCCATTCATTTTCTTGGCATTCCAATCATCCTAACACCTCACATATGATGTTTCTCAACTGTCCAAGGTGTTAGAAATCATTGAAAAGTCCTATTTCTTTATTTGGCATCAAAGTTGCATTTTACTTAAAAGTGAAGAAAGCATTCCAAGCAAGGAGGTGATTTGAAGTTCTCTGGTATTTTTGATCATTCTAGCTTGTTCAATAAAGTCTACAAGAGGTATGTAGCCTATAAACATTGCCTTTTGCATCATTTTACATGTTTTGGCATTTTTGGCTTAGTGTTAGTTAAGTGTTTTCTTTTGATATCTTTTGCAAATATTGGTCTCATGATGTTATTTGTTGGAATCAAAGTACATATGTGATAACACGAAATCATATAGATATTTTCATGCATAATTCGACTAAAAGCTAACCGTTTTCGATCCGATTTCGGGTTATTTCCATGTATTTGTCTGATGTTTTGCAGGTATTCAACGATCACGTCTAAACAAGGCAACATGAAGAAAAGGAGCAATCTCAGATGAAATACGGACGAAAAAGGAGTGAAAACACAATGAAAAGCGCAACAATCAGTTTTTGCTGATGTGACGACCGTCACAGCTTCATGACGACCGTCACACGGGTGACGACCGTCACACCTTGTGACGACCGTCATGTAGGCAAAAACGCCCCACTCAGATTTCACGTCAAAAGAGCAGTTCCAATTCCCATTAAGTGGACCACTACTCCCTAAATTATCTGCCTCAAGGTCCATCATCCTCAGAGATAACCGTTGGGATTCCACTTCTATAAAAAGGGAAGCAGGGAACTTCAGAAAGTGTGCTGCATTCATACCACGAAGTGCTGCCGAATTTAATTTCCAGAGCAAATTTACTTTCCAGTTTTTATTTTGTATTCATTTCCCTTTACATTTCCTCATTTCCATTTCCGCTCTTTTGTAATTGCTATTGCACTGTACGATCAAATTGGCACTAAAGACCAGAATCCTGCCAACATCTGTGGAGGATCTGCCCAAAGGCCAATTGGCATATTTACAGGTTTTCATTTTGATCGACTTCTGTTTTATTATAATGCAATTTATTATTTACTATTATTATTTATATTTTGTTTTTCCCAATTCCATGTCTAGCTAAACTTAGATAATCGATATGTAGTAATAATTCGAATGGGATTTGATAACTCTTGTTTGAAAACTTTCTTTTCACAAAAGTAATTTATGGTCTAAGTGTTTAAAATTGATTCACGAAATAAACTTCGTCGCGAAAGCGAGAACTTATTTAAAAGTAGTTTTGCCACGAAAGTGGGAGATTAATTAAGATACGAACCAACAAGCGAAAGCTGCGGTAAGGTCAGATAGTAAACACTAGGCATTTATTTTAATAACAGCGAAAGCACTTTAAAATGAATTAGAACTTAGAGATTTCCAAAAAATGATTTAAACCCCGAACGGGATACGAAAGTGTACGTTTGGCCCTTAGGATTATGATTAGCGTCAACAACCATCGTGAGACGAGAGTCTTTGAATCTCCATTTTCTGCTTAAATAAACTGTGAAAACTATTTCATACACCAGTAATTTATCAAATCCCTGAAGAACATAATTACTACGTATCGATTCAATTAATTAAAATCTAAATAGTAATCTTAGTTCCCTCTTTTAGTGACAATCTTATTCCCTTAAAACATATTCTACCTAGCTAAACATAGTAACTCCCGAGAACACTAGTTTGATTACGAGTCCCTGTGGGATCGATATCTTTTATTACTACGCGATAGACTGTGCACTTGCAGTTAGTTGTATTAGACATAGAAAGTCGCGATCATGTTTTTGGCGCCGTTGCCGGGGACCCGTTTAGTCAATAGTGTAACCTTCTGTTACGCCGTATAGACTAGGTTAACAATTTTCATTTTTCCTTTACTAGTTCTGTCGATTGTATGCCAAGAAATCGCCCGCAAAGCGATATCGTAAAACCTTCAGTCGCAGAACTAGAACGCTTCTTACATTTAAGAAGTAGAATCATTGAGTACCAACTCAAACAACTCAAACATAACACTCCCGAACCTCTCACTCCCATTCCCAAATCAGAAGAAGAAGAACCAGAGATGGTTGAAGGACCTCCGAACAAACCGCTGAAGGCATACGCTACACCATCCCAGATGGAGCCTAGAAGTAGCATTGCTGCCCCAGCTATTACCCGAAATGATTTTGAGCTGAAGCCATCATTGTTGTCGGCTGTACAACAAAACCAATTCTCAGGAAACGCAACTGAGGATCCGAACAAACATCTAACGAAGTTCGTACAATACGCAGACACAGTGAAAGCAAATGGAGTAACTCCAGACGCGATAAGACTTCGTCTTTTCCCATTCTCTCTTAGAGACAGAGCGTGGACATGGTTACAATCGTTACCATCCAACTCCGTTACGACGTGGGAGCAATTGAAGAACGTCTTCTTAGCGAGATATTTTCCGCCAAGCAAAACTGCTATGCTTAGAGCTCAAATCAACGGATTTCGACAGAAAGATACTGAATCTCTTTACGAAGCATGGGAACGATTCAAAGATATGATGAGAACATGTCCTCACCACGGTCTAGAAGACTGGGTGACAATCCATACTTTCTATAATGGGCTTCTATACAATACTAGATTGACAATAGACGCTGCCGCGGGCGGTGCACTTATGGATAAGCCATACGATGAAGCCTATCAATTAATAGAAAACATGTCACAAAACCATTGCCAATGGGGAGGTGAACGCACTCCAACTGAGAAAACCACAGCGAAAGGTGGGATGTACGAAATCAGCAGCCTTGAAAAGTTCAATGCTAAAGTAGATGCTCTAGCACAGAAGATTGATAGTCTGACCGTTAACCCCACTGCAACTGTCGCTGCAGTAACTCCAAATTGCGAGTTATGCGGGAAGTATCACTCATAATGCACCCGAATGCCCATTGCTAGCCGGAATCCCGCCAGACCAGGTAAATTATGCTCAAGGAAATCCCTACGCAAATACCTACAACCCAGGTTGGCGAAATCATCCAAACTTTTCTTACAAAAGCGAAAATGCATTGCAAATGCCTACTGCTCCGCAAGGATATCAGAAACCAGCTGCTCAGAATGCACCTAGGAAATCGAACCTCGAATTGATGATGGAAAAGTTCATAGCTACTCAAGCTCAAACAAACAAAGAGTTCCTGAATCAAAACATACACACTAGCGAGCAAATTAAACAGTTGACAGGAAAAGTAGACGCTTTAGCCACCCACAACAAAATGTTAGAAACTCAGATATCACAAGTGGCTCAACAGCAAGCATCTGCTGCCGCACCTGCTGGCACATTTCCTGGACAACCCGAACAGAATCCCAAAGGCCAAGCAAATGCTGTGATACTAAGAAGTGGAAAAGAATTGGACGAACCGATCGATCCGAGGACCGAAAACTCAGCCATGCAACAAAAACCAACTGAACAAGCAGAAAAGGAATCTGAGTTAGAGAAGAAGGAGGACAACGAGAAGGAGGATGCCGCAAGCAAAAAAACTCAAGCACCTCCAGCGCCATATAAACCACCTATTCCTTATCCGCAAAGACTAATAAACTCTAAAACTTCAGGACAATTTAAGAAATTTGTAGAGCTCCTTAAACAGTTGAATATTACTATTCCTTTTACAAAAGCGATAACTCAAATGCCGTCATACGCCAAATTTCTCAAGGAGATCCTGTCGAATAAGAGAAAGATCGAGGATAACGAAACAGTTACACTTACTGCAGAGTGTAGCGCTATTATTCAGAACCGCATGCCTCCTAAATTAAAAGACCCAGGTAGTTTCTCCATACCCTGCGTCATAGGAAAGTTCGTAATAGACAAAGCTCTATGCGATTTAGGAGCCAGTATCAGTGTTATGCCCTTATCTATATGCAAAAATCTGAATATGGGAGACCTCAGGCCAACCAAAATGTCCGTACAATTAGCTGACAGATCAGTAAAATACCCCGTCGGAATACTGGAAAACGTTCCAGTACGCATAGGACAATTCTACATTCCAACTGACTTCATAATCATGGACATCAAGGAAGACACTGTAACCCCAATTATCCTAGGAAGACCGTTTCTAGCTACAGCCGGAGCCATTATAGACGTGAAGAAAGGAAGGCTAACATTCGAAGTAGGAGAAGAAAAGATAGAGTTCATTCTTACCAAGTTCTTACAAGCACCAGCAATAGACGATACCTGCTATTTAGTAGATGAAATTGACGAATGCATAAGAGAACTTGAAAATGAAGAGACCACGTATTCAGAAATAATAAAGATTCAAATACCCGACATTTCTGAAAACGACAATTGGCGTAAACCGTATAAAGACGACAGCCTAAGCGAAAGCTTAGCACTAACCCCAAACCATATGCCAGGTCCGAAGAACCCATCTTTAGAACTTAAAACACTACCCAAAAACCTTAGATATGAATTTCTAGACGATGAACTAAAGAGACCAGTGATAGTCAACGCCGACTTAGGACAACCAGAAACCGAAAAGTTATTAGAAGTCCAAAAGAAGTACCCCACAGCGTTAGGCTATAACATAAGCGATCTAAAAGGTATAAGCCCTTCGATCTGTATGCATCGAATTACAATAGAGGAAGACTCTAAAACCTCTCGAGAGCATTAGAGAAGACTAAACCCCATCCTGAGCACTGTAGTCAGAGATGAAGTAAAGAAATTACTAGATGCTGGGATCATCTATCCGATCTCCGATAGTGAATGGGTTAGCCCAGTTCATGTCGTACCAAAGAAAGGAGGAGTCACAGTAGTTAAAAACGAAAAAGGCGAATCGATAACAAAAAGAGTCGTGACTGGAAGCAGGATGTGTATTGATTATAGGAAGCTTAACAAGGCTACGCGCAAAGATCACTTCCCGTTACCCTTCATAGACCAAATGTTGGAAATATTAGCCAAACATTCATATTTCTGCTATCTAGATGGTTACTCAGGATTCTTCCAAATTCCCATCCATCCTGATGACCAAGAAAAGACTACATTCACCTGTCCTTACGGTACTTTTGCTTACCGCCGAATGCCGTTCGGACTCTGTAACGCTCCAGCAACCTTCCAAAGATACATGATGGCAATCTTTGCAGATTTCATAGACGACATTATGGAAGTGTTTATGGACGATTTCTCGGTATGTGGACAAAGTTTCGAAGGATGCTTACAAATCTTAGAAATGGTATTAGAACGTTGCGTAAAAGTAAACCTCGTCCTAAATTGGGAGAAATGCCATTTTATGGTCCGACAAGGAATAGTTCTAGGACACGTCATATCAGATAGAGGGATTGAGGTAGACAAAGCTAAAATAGAGATTATAAAAGATCTCCAACCTCCAAAATCCGTACGAGAAATACAGAGTTTTCTAGGACATGCCGGTTTCTACAGAAGATTTATAAAAGATTTCTCGAAAATCACAAAACCTCTGACCGTCCTGTTAATGAAAGATGTTGAGTTCGTCTTCGACGACGACTGTTTAAAAGCATTCAAAACATTGAAATCAACCCTTATCACCGCACCAATCATGCAACCACCCGATTGGAGACTACCGTTTGAAATCATGTGCAACGCGAGTGATTACGCTGTAGGCGCAGTTCTAGGACAAAGGAAGGACAAGAAACTCCATGCTATCTACTATGCCAGTAGAACCTTAGATCCTGCTCAAATGAACTACGCCACCATAGAAAAGGAACTTCTAGCAGTTATATTTGCGCTTGACAAATTCCGTTCTTACTTAGTAGGAGCAAAAATTATAATATACACAGATCACGCTGCCATAAGGTACCTAATAAGCAAAAAGGATGCCAAACCAAGACTATTGAGATGGATCCTGTTATTACAAGAGTTTGACTTAGAAACCAAAGATAAGAAAGGAACCGAGAACGTTGTTGCAGATCACTTATCCCGAATAGAAGGCATCAGACATGAACCAGTACCGATAAATGACGATTTCCCGTACGAACGTCTGATAGCCAAATTAGAAAGTGACGTACCCAACTCAATCTCGGAAGATCCAGAATTCGAAAAAGCCGTAGAAGTCGTCTATGCCCAAGTCACATTACCTTGGTATGCTGACATCGTTAATTACCTCGCTGCGGGCGTGCTTCCACCAGATCTTACTTATCAGCAAAAGAAGAAATTCTTCCACGATCTGAAACACTAGTATTGGGACGAACCCGTACTCTTCAAGAGAGGGGCCGACAACATATATCGTCGCTGTGTCCCAGAGGAAGAAATAGAAAATATTATTTCCCAATGCCACTCAACACCATATGGTGGTCATGCTAGTACGTCCAAGACGTGCGCTAAGATTCTCCAAGCCGGCTTATTCTGGCCTAATCTCTGGAAAGACGTTCACATCGCTGTGCAAAAGTGCGATAGATGCCAACGAACTGGCAACATCTCACGACGCGATGAAATGCCTCAGAAAGGAATCTTAGAGGTAGAAATCTTCCACGTCTGGGGAATAGATTTCATGGGACCTTTCCCTCCTTCTTTTGGAAATAACTACATACTCGTCGCTATCGATTACGTGTCTAAATGGATAGAAGCCATAGCTGCTCCAACAAACGACGCACGAGTAGTAATCAAACTCTTCAAGAACACTATCTTTCCTAGATTCGGTGTACCCAGACTCGTCATTAGTGACGGAGGATCTCACTTCATATCACGAATATTCGATAAACTTCTCTCTAGATATGGAGTCAGGCACCGAGTAGCTACACCCTATCATCCGCAAACTAGCGGACAAGTAGAAGTCTCGAACAGAGAAATAAAACAGATCTTGGAAAAGACTGTCGCTACCTCGAGAAAAGATTGGTCATCGAAGCTACAAGAAGCTTTATGGGCTTATAGGACCGCATTTAAGACACCAATAGGTACTACCCCCTATAAATTAGTTTACGGTAAATCCTGCCATCTCCCTGTAGAGTTAGAGCATAAGGCCTTTTGGGCCATTAAAACACTCAACTTCAACTACACCAAGGCAGGAGAAAAGTGAATCTTGAACTTACACGAGTTGGAAGAACTTCGATTAGACGCTTACGAAAATGCCCGTATCTACAAAGAACGAACTAAGAAGTGGCACGATAAACGTTCAATCAGGAAATAATTCAGTGTGGGAGACATCGTATTGCTTTTTAATTCACGATTAAAACTCTTCCCAGGAAAACTAAAATCTAGGTGGTCTGGACCCTATGAAGTGACTAAAGTACTTCATAGTGGAGCTGTTGAAATTACTGATAAGACGAATGCACCATTTATCGTAAACGGGCAACGTCTAAAACATTACAATAAGAACGACAACAGTCCTCAAGTAAGCAACATAACATTGCTCGAGCTTCCAGCTCAGACACCCGAATAGCTTCTCACCAAGCTATCGTCAGGCTTTAGACGTTAAAAACAGCGCTTACTGGGAGGCAACCCAAATTTCCCTCGTTATTGCACTTCATTTTTCTTTAAAATTCTACTTTGAAGAATCCAACAAAAAATTCAAAATTACTACTACTTTCTACTTTCGTTCATTTTCGTACTTTTATTCTTATTTTATTTTTTCTCTTTTGTCTTTTGTTTCTACCACTTTTCGTTTCTAAAAATCCTGACTTCAATTTCCTGTTTCAAACTTTTCAGGATTTTTAAAGTCTTCAAAACATTTCTTCTGTTTTCTCCGAATTACCTGCGAATATGGCCGAGTACGATTTCACAAAGGTTCACTTCAGAGGACTCACTCAAAAGGCAAGATTTGCAGCCCTGACCGAAAGAGAGTTCGCCTTAACGCTGTATTATGACAAGACCACTATGGATAAACTAGGGATCACGGATATCATTCAATACCTGTTCAATCAACTAGGTTGGGAGAACACTGCTCTGAAAACACGTTTCGCTACCTACAAGGATCTTACCTATGAATTCCTTAGTTCTTTCAGATACACACCCAACTATGGTTTTGGAACCCGCTCAGAGTTGATTACCTTCCGATTGTTTGGAATGGACCAAACCCACAGCCGGATGTCACTAGCTAACCTCCTAGGATTCCCTAGCGGACCGCATGTGTTCATCAGTGCAGAAGATGACGATATTGATTTGCAACTCGATCACTTCTGGGGTAGAATCACAGGCGACTATCACCCTGAACCAGACAAAATGTACAATGATGACATTCATAACCCAGCCTTCAGATACTTCCATAAGATACTAGCTCACACCTTGTTTGGAAAAGAAGAAAATATTACTGTAGTGTCTAAGGAAGAGTTATTCATCATGTTCTGTGCTTCTCAAGGTCGGACAGTAAATGCAGTGCCTTTCATGATGAGATCTTTCAAACGCCTCACGCTGGAACCTCAAACACCTATTCTTATAGGAGGCCTAGTAACAATGATTGCCCACGAGATTGGCCTTAGATTCCATTTAAATTCCAGCGCTCGTTTTGGTACCATCAGACCCATGAACATACAATTCTGCTTTAACAGGCGCATCTTAGGGACTATGGGACCTGGACCGTATGAGTACCTTATTAACGAAAAACCAGTACAACTATTCACACTGCCTGATCATCTGATGACAAGCATCCACATCAAGGATAACTGGCTCTACGAATTGGATGAGCCTATGGGACCTCCTTCACCACAGTCAACACCCCAGAACTATATGTATGACAGTGACCACATCTCTGAGGCACACGACTATATGTACTATGAGGACGCTGCCTCTGAAACTGAAGTAGACCCTATGACTCCTCCACACTACAATACTTATCCTGAGCCTATCCCTGAGGAGACCACCGACAAAATGGATACCGTGTTGCTCAGATTGGACGACTTTGATAAAGCTATGACTAATGTAAAAGCTGATATCGCAGGCATGCACAGTGACCTGGTAGGCTTCATGGATCTAGTCTGCGACCAACTCGACTACTATTCACAGAAATTCGATGAGTTAAAGACACGAAAAGATTAGTTATTAGCTCGTAGCAGTAGTTTCAGTTTAGTCTAGTCTAGTTTAGTTTAATTTAATCATTTGGATTTTTCGCATTGTTCGTTTTCATTGTGTACTACATACAATTGTTTCAATTTTATGTTATTTCAATTCTAGTTTTTATTCAATTATTTTGTTTTCGCATTAATTGTTGCTTGTTGGCTGTTATATTACATCACCGTATCAATACTACGCTTTAAAATCACCACGAGTACGCCCTCAGAGCAAAATTCTGCGTTTTGCAGATTTTGCTGCTGTGACGACCGTCACACCTTTGTGACGACCGTCACGCAGTCCAGAACTGCTATCTGATAAAACAGGGTTTGTGTTCCCTTCCACTCCCCCCATTATCACTTTCAAACTTCCAAACTCCTACCCCACTACGAATTTTCATCCTCCCCACATTGAACTATAAACTTCAACTCCAACTTCAACCTCCAAACCACCGTTTTGTCAATTTTCCCTCTCTGCAGAAAAACCCCAAAACCTCAGAAACCCCTCCATCTTCCAACAATGGCCGGGAATGCAGATGTCAGCAACATTACCTTCTCTGAGGGCGAGTTAGGCGAAAGACAACGAGCACAATACATTGCATTTCATCAGAGGTCACTCCAGCCGACTCACTACCCGCACCTTCCATCGCTTACGGAGCTCGGACTCCTTGAAGGTGTCACCTGGATACTTCAACGAGTAGGCATCTGGAACCTCTGCACCAACCCACAACCAACCTACGAACAACTCACTCTGGAGTTCTTGAGTTCGTTCACTTACGTCACAGGCAGCGAGGAACTCAACCAGCATTCAGGTGCCGCTTGCTTCCGGATGTTTGGCGTTAACTATCAGATGCACCAAAACCAGATTGCCGGCATCCTACAGCTACCTCGCGGCGACAACGCTCATCGCCGCATCACTGATCAGTTCCAGCACGAAGCCTTCGCGCTGTGGTATTAGTTGACCGGCCTCAATGCCGATGGTTGGGACTCCCTGCACGCCACTCACATCCATAACCCCACCATCAGGTACTTTCACAGAGCGTTGAGTAACACTATCTTCACCAGAGACAGCAACCACAAAATGAACTCCAAGGAGCTCTTCTTTCTTCATTGCGTCTTCAACAATGAACCTGTCAACGCTGCCCCGTTTCTGCTGGCTCACATTCAGGCCAACTGCAACCGTGGCTCGAAGCCATTCTACTTTGGCGGGATTGTCACGGATATTGCACTTGGGCTGAACCTTGGCGACCGCCTCCAGAACCTCCAGTCCATCCCCTCGGTGTTCCGTGACACCGACCACTGCAGAGCCTTCCATCTCATCCGCTCCCGAGCTGACGGGAAATACCATCCGGTCGTGCGTGGCAAGACCGTCCGAAGCATCATCCTTCCGTCCCGCACTCGCATCCATCCAGAGGATCGTAACAACTGGTTGTTCGACCTCACTGCCCCTCCTGCTGCCGCTGTTCCTACTCAGGATCCCACTCATGATTCCGAAGATGAAATCCAAGCTGAGTTGGACAGGTCCGAACAGCCAGAGGCATCGCAGCCTCCTCCTCCAGTAGGTACATCATCCCGCCGCCGCCGTCACCATCCCGTGCCAGACTACACCGAAGAGGACCTCCGTCGCTCCCTATACCAGCAGGCACAGATACTCACGATGCTGCAGCAGCAGAACCAGCGAGCTGACCAGTTCGAAGCTTGGCACCGCACTCAAATGCAACAACTACACACCGGCCAAGCTACGATCACTGAGAGCCTAGCGAATCTGACCCTGCAGGTCGAAGGAATCCGAGACACGGTCTACCACACCGGAGCCATGAGCTATGAGGACAGAGTAGCCCTTGCTAGAGCCAGAGGACGCCAGCGTGGACGAGACAGAGGCCGGGACTAGATTTTCATTTTTTCCTTCATTGTTTACTATATTTCAGTATTCTGTATTTTTATTTTCAGTTGTATCTCCCTCTCGCATGCTTCAAGAATCAGTGAGGACACTGATCGAGATAGTGTGGGAGCGGAGCCTTATTTCCACTGTACTCTGAACTTCCTTTATTTCCGTTATTTCCATTTCACTGCACTTTGAATTTTAGTAATATCTATTTTTACACTTTCCATTTCTAGCAAATAAAGCTCGTCTATATATTTTTCACGTTACGCAAACAATCCCCACATTATTCAACGTAAACAAAAATTTTTAGTTCGTTCCTCAAAAGCAAAAGCATCACGAGAATGCACCTGAGTTCAAGACAAGTTTTGAAACCTCGAGGAAACAACAGTTCTAACAAAACCAGTATCATCCAGACACCTTAGATCTCTAGTTTATGCGAGTCGGTTTCACCACCTACGTGTACCAAAGTCTCAAGTGTCTACACAAACTCAACCCCAAGTAGTTTATACTAGCAGTCAGCACCATCCTAAAAACACTTCTAAGCGAGCGACCGATGCAAATAAGTGTATGATCTCCAAAAAGATGAAAAATCATGAAAAGAGAGCTAAAAAGCCCAAGAATATAAGATATGTTTCCTTCTAAGTTAGGTGCTCCTCACCCGAGCATTTACCCCAACGGCACGAAAAACTCATTGAAAATCAATGACACAAAATTATGATCAATAAAGAAGATCAAAAACAGAAATGAGATCATATTCACTAATAGGTCGACTTGCCATGAAAGTGTGCGGACAACGGGCTTAATGTGATTGCGCTAGAACAAACAGGGTGAACTTGCCACGAGAACCTTGACACCAAGATGCAGTAGCATGACTGAGACCGATTTGCATAAAAAGGGGACCTCCGAAGACTTGTAGTCCAGTGTCGTCGTGATACTCGTCTTGTTCCTACCAAGAATCCCGGTTTTTCCAAACTCTGCGAACGAAGAAGCTACCTCGTGCTTGCCGACTTTTCCATGTTTTACTTGAGGACAAGCAAAGATTCAAGCTTAGGGGAGTTTGATAACACGAAATCATATAGATATTTTCATGCATAATTCGACTAAAAGCTAACCGTTTTCGATCCGATTTCGGGTTATTTCCATGTATTTGTCTGATGTTTTGCAGGTATTCAACGATCACGTCTAAACAAGGCAACATGAAGAAAAGGAGCAATCTCAGATGAAATACGGACGAAAAAGGAGTGAAAACACAATGAAAAGCGCAGCAATTAGTTTTTGCTGATGTGACGACCGTCACAGCTTCATGACGACCATCACACGGGTGACGACCGTCACACCTTGTGACGACCGTCATGCAGGCAAAAACGCCCCACTCAGATTTCACGTCAAAAGAGCAGTTCCAATTCCCATTAAGTGGACCACTACTCCCTAAATTATCTGCCTCAAGGTCCATCATCCTCAGAGATAACTATTGGGATTCCACTTCTATAAAAAGGGAAGCAAGGAACTTCAGAAAGGGTGCTGCATTCATACCACGAAGTGCTGCCGAATTTAATTTCCAGAGCAAATTTACTTTCCAGTTTTTATTTTGTATTCATTTCCCTTTACATTTCCTCATTTCCATTTCCGCTCTTTTGTAATTGCTATTGCACTGTACGATCAAATTGGCACTAAAGACCAGAATCCCGCCAACATCTGTGGAGGATCTGCCCAAAGGCCAATTGGCATATTTACAGGTTTTCATTTTGATCGACTTCTGTTTTATTATAATGCAATTTATTATTTACTATTATTATTTATATTTTGTTTTTCCCAATTCCATGTCTAGCTAAACTTAGGTAATCGATATGTAGTAATAATTCGAATGGGATTTGATAACTCTTGTTTGAAAACTTTCTTTTCACAAAAGTAATTTATGGTCTAAGTGTTTAAAATTGATTCACGAAATAAACTTCGTCGCGAAAGAGAGAACTTATTTAAAAGTAGTTTTGCCACGAAAGTGGGAGATTAATTAAGATACGAACCAACAAGCGAAAGCTGCGGTAAGGTCAGATAGTAAACACTAGGCATTTATTTTAATAACAGCGAAAGCACTTTAAAATGAATTAGAACTTAGAGATTTCCAAAAAATGATTTTAACCACGAACGGGATACGAAAGTGTACGTTTGGCCCTTAGGATTATGATTAGCGTCAACAACCATCGTGAGACGAGAGTCTTTGAATCTCCATTTTCTGCTTAAATAAATTGTGAAAACTATTTCATACACCAGTAATTTATCAAATCCCTGAAGAACATAATTACTACGTATCGATTCAATTAATTAAAATCTAAATAGTAATCTTAGTTCCCTCTTTTAGTGACAATCTTATTCCCTTAAAACATATTCTACCTAGCTAAACATAGTAACTCCCGAGAACACTAGTTTGATTACGAGTCCCTGTGGGATCGATATCTTTTATTACTACGCGATAGACTGTGCACTTGCAGTTAGTTGTATTAGACATAGAAAGTCGCGATCAAGTTTTTAGTTTGATAACACGAAATCATATAGATATTTTCATGCATAATTCGACTAAAAGCTAACCGTTTTCGATCCGATTTCGGGTTATTTCCATGTATTTGTCTGATGTTTTGCAGGTATTCAACGATCACGTCTAAACAAGGCAACATGAAGAAAAGGAGCAATCTCAGATGAAATACGGACGAAAAAGGAGTGAAAACACAATGAAAAGCGAAACAATCAGTTTTTGCTGATGTGACGACCGTCACAGCTTCATGACGACCGTCACACGGGTGACGACCGTCATGCAGGCAAAAACGCCCCACTCAGATTTCACGTCAAAAGAGCAGTTCCAATTCCCATTAAGTGGACCACTACTCCCTAAATTATCTGCCTCAAGGTCCATCATCCTCAGAGATAACCGTTGGGATTCCACTTCTATAAAAAGGGAAGCAGGGGACTTCAGAAAGGGTGCTGCATTCATACCACAAAGTGCTGCCGAATTTAATTTCCAGAGCAAATTACCTTTCAGTTTCTTTTATTTGTATTCATTTCCCTTTACATTTCCTCATTTCCATTTCCGCTCTTTTGTAATTGCTATTGCACTGTACGATCAAATTGGCACTAAAGACCAGAATCCTGCCAACATCTGTAGAGGATCTGCCCAAAGGCCAATTGGCATATTTACAGGTTTTCATTTTGATCGACTTCTGTTTTATTATAATGCAATTTATTATTTACTATTATTATTTATATTTTGTTTTTCCCAATTCCATGTCTAGCTAAACTTAGGTAATCGATATGTAGTAATAATTCGAATGGGATTTGATAACTGTTGTTTGAAAAAAAAAATTTCACAAAAGTAATTTATGGTCTAAGTGTTTAAAATTGATTCACGAAATAAACTTCGTCGCGAAAGCGAGAACTTATTTAAAAGTAGTTTTGTCACGAAAGTGGGAGATTAATTAAGATACGAACCAACAAGCGAAAGCTGCGGTAAGGTCAGATAGTAAACACTAGGCATTTATTTTAATAACAGCGAAAGCACTTTAAAATGAATTAGAACTTAGAGATTTCCAAAAAATGATTTTAACCCCGAACGGGATACGAAAGTGTACGTTTGGCCCTTAGGATTATGATTAGCGTCAACAACCATCGTGAGACGAGAGTCTTTGAATCTCCATTTTCTGCTTAAATAAACTGTGAAAACTATTTCATACACCAGTAATTTATCAAATCCCTGAAGAACATAATTACTACGTATCGATTCAATTAATTAAAATCTAAATAGTAATCTTAGTTCCCTCTTTTAGTGACAATCTTATTCCCTTAAAACATATTCTACCTAGCTAAACATAGTAACTCCCGAGAACACTAGTTTGATTACGAGTCCCTGTGGGATCGATATCTTTTATTACTACGCGATAGACTGTGCACTTGCAGTTAGTTGTATTAGACATAGAAAGTCGCGATCAAGTTTTTAGTTTGATAACACGAAATCATATAGATATTTTCATGCATAATTCGACTAAAAGCTAACCGTTTTCGATCCGATTTCGGGTTATTTCCATGTATTTGTCTGATGTTTTGCAGGTATTCAACGATCACGTCTAAACAAGGCAACATGAAGAAAAGGAGCAATCTCAGATGAAATACGGACAAAAAAGGAGTGAAAACACAATGAAAAGCGCAGCAATCAGTTTTTGCTGATGTGACGACCGTCACAGCTTCATGACGACCGTCACACGGGTGACGACCGTCACACCTTGTGACGACCGTCATGCAGGCAAAAACGCCCCACTCAGATTTCACGTCAAAAGAGCAGTTCCAATTCCCATTAAGTGGACCACTACTCCCTAAATTATCTGCCTCAAGGTCCATCATCCTCAGAGATAACCGTTGGGATTCCACTTCTATAAAAAGGGAAGCAGGGAACTTCAGAAAGGGTGCTGCATTCATACCACGAAGTGCTGCCGAATTTAATTTCCAGAGCAAATTTACTTTCCAGTTTTTATTTTGTATTCATTTCCCTTTACATTTCCTCATTTCCATTTCTGCTCTTTTGTAATTGCTATTGCACTGTACGATCAAATTGGCACTAAAGACCAGAATCCTGCCAACATCTGTGGAGGATCTGCCCAAAGGCCAATTGGCATATTTACAGGTTTTCATTTTGATCGACTTCTGTTTTATTATAATGCAATTTATTATTTACTATTATTATTTATATTTTGTTTTTCCCAATTCCATGTCTAGCTAAACTTAGGTAATCGATATGTAGTAATAATTCGAATGGGATTTGATAACTCTTGTTTGAAAACTTTCTTTTCACAAAAGTAATTTATGGTCTAAGTGTTTAAAATTGATTCACGAAATAAACTTCGTCGCGAAAGCGAGAACTTATTTAAAAGTAGTTTTGCCACGAAAGTGGGAGATTAATTAAGATACGAACCAACAAGCGAAAGCTGCGGTAAGGTCAGATAGTAAACACTAGGCATTTATTTTAATAACAGCGAAAGCACTTTAAAATGAATTAGAACTTAGAGATTTCCAAAAAATGATTTTAACCCCGAACGGGATACGAAAGTGTACGTTTGGCCCTTAGGATTATGATTAGCTTCAACAACCATCGTGAGACGAGAGTCTTTGAATCTCCATTTTCTGCTTAAATAAACTGTGAAAACTATTTCATACACCAGTAATTTATCAAATCCCTGAAGAACATAATTACTACGTATCGATTCAATTAATTAAAATCTAAATAGTAATCTTAGTTCCCTCTTTTAGTGACAATCTTATTCCCTTAAAACATATTCTACCTAGCTAAACATAGTAACTCCCGAGAATACTAGTTTGATTACGAGTCCCTGTGGGATCGATATCTTTTATTACTACGCGATAGACTGTGCACTTGCAGTTAGTTGTATTAGACATAGAAAGTCGCGATCAAGTTTTTGGCGCCGTTGCCGGGGACTATGGGACCTGGACCGTATGAGTACCTTATTAACGAAAAACCAGTACAGCTATTCACACTGCCTGATCATCTGATGACAAGCATCCACAACAAGGATAACTGGCTCTACGAATTGGATGAGCCTATGGAACCTCCTTCACCTTAGTCAACACCCCGGAACTATATGTATGACAGTGACCACATCTCTAAGGCACACGACTATATGTACTATGAGGACGCTGCCTCTAAAACTGAAGTAGACCCTATGACTCCTCCACACTACAATACTTATCCTGAGCCTATCCCTAAGGAGACCACCGACAAAATGGATACCGTGTTGCTCAGATTGGACGACTTTGATAAAGCTCTGACTAATGTAAAAGCTGATATCGCAGGCATGCACAGTGACCTGGTAGGCTTCATGGATCTAGTCTGCGACCAACTCGACTACTATTCACAGAAATTCGATGAGTTGAAGGCACGAAAAGATTAGTTATTAGCTCGTAGCAGTAGTTTCAGTTTAGTCTAGTCTAGTTTAGTTTAATTTAATCATTTGGATTTTTCGCATTGTTCGTTTTCATTATGTACTACATACAATTGTTTCAATTTTATGTTATTTCAATTCTAGTTTTTATTCAATTATTTTGTTTTCGTATTAATTGTTGCTTGTTGGTTGTTATATTACATCACCGTATCAATACTACGCTTTAAAATCACCACGAGTACGCCCTCAGAGCAAAATTCTGCGTTTTGCAGATTTTGCTGCTGTGACGACCGTCACAGCCCCATGACGAGCGTCACGCGGGTGACGACCGTCACACCTTTGTGACGACCGTCACGCAGTCCAGAACTGCTATCTGATAAAACAGGGTTCGTGTTCCCTTCCACTCCCCCCATTATCACTTTCAAACTTCCAAACTCCTACCCCACTACGAATTTTCATCCTCCCCACATTGAACTATAAACTTCAACTCCAACTTCAACCTCCAAACCACCGTTTTGTCAATTTTCCCTCTTTGCAGAAAAACCCCAAAACCTCAGAAACCCCTCCATCTTCCAACAATGGCCGGGAATGCAGATGTCAGCAACATTACCTTCTCTGAGGGCGAGTTAGGCGAAAGACAACGAGCACAACACATTGCATTTCATCAGAGGTCACTCCAGCCGACTCACTACCCGCACCTTCCATCGCTTACGGAGCTCGGACTCCTTGAAGGTGTCACCTGGATACTTCAACGAGCAGGCATCTGGAACCTATGCACCAACCCACAGCCAACCTACGAACAACTCACTCTGGAGTTCTTGAGTTCGTTCACTTACGTCACAGGCAGCGACGAACTCAACCAGCATTCAGGTGCCGCTTGCTTCCGGATGTTTGGCGTTAACTATCAGATGCACCAAAACCAGATTGCTGGTATCCTACAGCTACCTCGCGGCGACAACGCTCATCGCCGCATCACTGACCAGTTCCAGCATGAAGCCTTCGCGCTGTGGTATCAGTTGACCGGCCTCAATGCCGATGGTTGGGACTCCCTGCACGCCACTCACATCCATAACCCCACCATCAGGTACTTTCACAGAGCGTTGAGTAACACTATCTTCGCCAGAGACAGCAACTACATAGTGAACTCCAATGAGCTCTTCTTTCTTCATTGCGTCTTCAACAATGAACCTGTCAACGCTGCCCCGTTTCTGCTGGCTCACATTCAGGCCAACTGCAACCGTGGCTCGAAGCCATTCTACTTTGGCGGGATTGTCACGGCTATTGCACTTGGGTTGAACCTTGGCGACCGCCTCCAGCACCTCCAGTCCATCCCCTCGGTGTTCCTTGACACCGACCACTGCAGAGCCTCCCATCTCATCCGCTCCCGAGCTGACGGGAAATACCATCCGGTCGTGCGTGGCAAGACCGTCCGAAGCATCATCCTTCCGTCCCACACTCGCATCCATCCAGAGGACCGTAACAACTGGTTGTTCGACCTCACTGCCCCTCCTGCTGCCGCTGTTCCTACTCAGGATCTCACTCATGATTCCGAAGATGAAATCCAAGCTGAGTTGGACAGGTCCGAACAGCCAGAGGCGTCGCAGCCTCCTCCTCCAGTAGGTACATCATCCCGCCGCCGCCGTCACCATCCCGTGCCAGACTACACCGAAGAGGACCTCCATCGCTCCCTAGACCAGCAGGCACAGATACTCACGATGCTGCAGTAGCAGAACCAGCGAGCTGACCAGTTCGAAGCTTGGCACCGCACTCAAATGCAACAACTACACACCGGCCAAGCTACGATCACTGAGAGCCTAGCGAATCTGACCCTGCAGGTCGAAGGACTCCGAGACACGGTCTACCACACCGGAGCCATGAGCTATGAGGACAGAGTAGCCCTTGCTAGAGCCAGAGGACGCCAGCGTGGACGAGACAGAGGTCGGGACTAAATTTTCATTTTTTCCTTCATTGTTTACTATATTTCAGTATTCTGTATTTTTATTTTCAGTTGTATCTCCCTCTCGCATGCTTCAAGAATCAGTGAGGACACTGATCGAGATAGTGTGGGAGCGGAGCCTTATTTCCACTGTAATCTGAACTTCCTGAATTTTCCTTTATTTCCATTTCACTGCACTTTGAATTCTAGTAATATCTATTTTTACACTTTCTATTTCTAGCAAATAAAGCTCGTCTATATATTTTTCACGTTACGCAAACAATCCCCACATTATTCAACGTAAACAAAAATTTTTAGTTCGTTCCTCAAAAGCAAAAGCATCACGAGAATGCACCTGAGTTCAAGACAAGTTTCAAAACCCCGAGGAAACAACAGTTCTAACAAAACCAGTATCATCCAGACACCTTAGATCTCTAGTTTATGTGAGTCGGTTTCACCACCTACGTGTACCAAAGTCTCAAGTGTCTACGCAAACTCAACCCCAAGTAGTTTATACTAGCAGTCAGCACCATCCTAAAAACACTTCTAAGCGAGCGACCGATGCAAATAAGTGTATGATCTCCAAAAAGATGAAAAATCATGAAAAGAGAGCTAAAAAGCCCAAGAATATAAGATACGTTTCCTTCTAAGTTAGGTGCTCCTCACCCGAGCATTTAGCCCAACGGCACGAAAAACTCATTGAAAATCAATGACATAAAAATTATGATCAATGAAGAAGATCAAAAACAAAAATGAGATCATATTCACTAACAGGTCGACTTGCCATGAAAGTGTGCGGACAACGGGCTTAATGTGATTGCACTAGAACAAACAGGGTGAACTTGCCACGAGAACCTTGACACTAAGATGCAGTAGCATGACTGAGACCTATTTGCATAAAAGGGAGACCTCCGAAGACTTGTAGTCCAGTGTCGTCGTGATACTCGTCTTATTCCTACCAAGAATCCCGGTTTTTCCAAACTCTGCGAACGAAGAAGCTGCCTCGTGCTTGCCGACTTTTCCATGTTTTACATGAGGACAAGCAAAGATTCAAGCTTAGGGGAGTTTGATAACACGAAATCATATAGATATTTTCATGCATATTTCAACTAAAGTCTAACCGTTTTCGATCCGATTTCGGGTTATTTCCGTGTATTTGTCTGATGTTTTGCAGGTATTCAACGATCACGTCTAAACAAGGCAACATGAAGAAAAGGAGCAATCTCAGATGAAATATGGACGAAAAAGGAGTGAAAACACAATGAAAAGCGCAGCAATCAGTTTTTGCTGATGTGACGACCGTCACAGCTTCATGACGACCGTCACACGGGTGACGACCGTCACACCTTGTGACGACCGTCTCACCTTGTGACGACCGTCATGCAGGCAAAAACGCCCCACTCAGATTTCACGTCAAAAGAGCAGTTCCAATTCCCATTAAGTGGACCACTACTCCCTAAATTATCTGCCTCAAGGTCCATCATCCTCAGAGATAACCGTTGGGATTCCACTTCTATAAAAAGGGAAGCAGGGGACTTCAGAAAGGGTGCTGCATTCATACCACGAAGTGCTGCCGAATTTAATTTCCAGAGCAAACTACCTTTCAGTTTCTTTTATTTGTATCCATTTCCCTTTACATTTCCTTATTCCCATTTCCGCTCTTTTGTAATTGCTATTGCACTGTACGATCAAATTGGCACTAAAGACCAGAATCCTGCCAACATCTGTGGAGGATCTGCCCAAAGGCCAATTGGCATATTTACAGGTTTTCATTTTGATCGACTTCTGTTTTATTATAATGCAATTTATTATTTACTATTATTATTTATATTTTGTTTTTCCCAATTCCATGTCTAGCTAAACTTAGGTAATCGATATGTAGTAATAATTCGAATGGGATTTGATAACTCTTGTTTGAAAACTTTCTTTTCACAAAAGTAATTTATGGTCTAAGTGTTTAAAATTGATTCACGAAATAAACTTCGTTGCGAAAGCGAGAACTTATTTAAAAGTAGTTTTGCCACGAAAGTGGGAAATTAATTAAGATACGAACCAACAAGCGAAAGTTGCGGTAAGGTCAGATAGTAAACACTAGGCATTTGTTTTAATAACAGCGAAAGCACTTTAAAACGAATTAGAACTTAGAGATTTCCAAAAAATGATTTTAACCCCGAACGGGATACGAAAGTGTACGTTTGGCCCTTAGGATTATGATTAGCGTCAACAACCATCGTGAGACGAGAGTCTTCAAATCTCCATTTTCTGCTTAAATAAACTGTGAAAACTATTTCATACACCAGTAATTTATCAAATCCCTGAAGAACACAATTACTACGTATCGATTCAATTAATTAAAATCTAAATAGTAATCTTAGTTCCCTCTTTTAGTGACAATCTTATTCCCTTAAAACATATTCTACCTAGCTAAACATAGTAACTCCCGAGAACACTAGTTTGATTACGAGTCCCTGTGGGATCGATATCTTTTATTACTACGCGATAGACTGTGCACTTGCAGTTAGTTGTATTAGACATAGAAAGTCGTGATCAAGAAACTCCATGCTATCTACTATGCCAGTAGAACCACTCACGATGCTGCAGCAGCAGAACCAACGAGCTGACCAGTTCGAAGCTTGGCACCGCACTCAAATGCAACAACTACACACCGGCCAAGCTACGATCACTGAGAGCCTAGCGAATCTGACCCTGCAGGTTGAAGGACTCCGAGACACGGTCTACCACACCGGAGCCATGAGCTATAAGGACAGAGTAGCCCTTGCTAGAGCCAGAGGACGCCAGCGTGGACGAGACAGAGGCCGGGACTAGATTTTCATTTTTTCCTTCATTGTTTACTATATTTCAGTATTCTGTATTTTTATTTTCAAATGTATCTCCCTCTCGCATGCTTCAAGAATCAGTGAGGACACTGATCGAGATAGTGTGGGAGCGGAGCCTTATTTCCACTGTACTCTGAACTTCCTTTATTTCCGTTATTTCCATTTCACTGCACTTTGAATTTTAGTAATATCTATTTTTACACTTTCCATTTCTAGAAAATAAAGCTCGTCTATATATTTTTCACGTTACGCAAACAATCCCCACATTATTCAACGTAAACAAAAAATTTTAGTTCGTTCCTCAAAAGCAAAAGCATCACGAGAATGCACCTGAGTTCAAGACAAGTTTTGAAACCCCGAGGAAACAACAGTTCTAACAAAACCAGTATCATCCAGACACCTTAGATCTCTAGTTTATGCGAGTCGGTTTCACCACCTACGTGTACCAAAGTCTCAAGTGTCTACGCAAACTCAACCCCAAGTAGTTTATACTAGCAGTCAGCACCATCCTAAAAACACTTCTAAGCGAGCGACCGATGCAAATAAGTGTATGATCTCCAAAAAGATGAAAAATCATGAAAAGAGAGCTAAAAAGCCCAAGAATATAAGATACGTTTCCTTCTAAGTTAGGTGCTCCTCACCCGAGCATTTAGCCCAACGACACGAAAAACTCATTGAAAATCAATGACACAAAATTATGATCAATAAAGAAGATCAAAAACCGAAATGAGATCATATTCACTAACAGGTCGACTTGCCATGAAAGTGTGCGGACAACGGGCTTAATATGATTGCGCTAGAACAAACAGGGTGAACTTGCCACGAGAACCTTGACACCAAGATGCAGTAGCATGACTGAGACCGATTTGCATAAAAAGGGGACCTCCGAAGACTTGTAGTCCAGTGTCGTCGTGATACTCGTCTTGTTCCTACCAAGAATCCCGGTTTTTCCAAACTCTGCGAACAAAGAAGCTGCCTCGTGCTTGCCGACTTTTCCATGTTTTACTTGAGGACAAGCAAAGATTCAAGCTTAGGGGAGTTTGATAACACGAAATCATATAGATATTTTCATGCATAATTCGACTAAAAGCTAACCGTTTTCGATCCGATTTCGGGTTATTTCCATGTATTTGTCTGATGTTTTGCAGGTATTCAACGATCACGTCTAAACAAGGCAACATGAAGAAAAGGAGCAATCTCAGATGAAATACGGACGAAAAAGGAGTGAAAACACAATGAAAAGCGCAGCAATCAGTTTTTGCTGATGTGACGACCGTCACAGCTTCATGACGACCGTCACACGGGTGACGACCGTCACACCTTGTGACGACCGTCATGCAGGCAAAAACGCCCCACTCAGATTTCACGTCAAAAGAGCAGTTCCAATTCCCATTAAGT
The DNA here is from genome assembly GCA_963859935.3 of Lathyrus sativus. Taxonomy (NCBI): domain Eukaryota; kingdom Viridiplantae; phylum Streptophyta; class Magnoliopsida; order Fabales; family Fabaceae; genus Lathyrus; species Lathyrus sativus. The sequence continues at coordinate 4,436,039 of OZ012739.1, read as the reverse complement.
GAACCACTACTCCCTAAATTATCTGCCTCAAGGTCCATCATCCTCAGAGATAACCGTTGGGATTCCACTTCTATAAAAAGGGAAGCAGGGAACTTCAGAAAGGGTGCTGCATTCATACCACGAAGTGCTGCCGAATTTAATTTCCAGAGCAAATTTACTTTCCAGTTTTTATTTTGTATTCATTTCCCTTTACATTTCCTCATTTCCATTTCCGCTCTTCTGTAATACCTATTGTACTGTACGATCAAATTGGCACTAAAGACCAGAATCCTGCCAACATCTGTGGAGGATCTGCCCAAAGGCCAATTGGCATATTTACAGGTTTTCATTTTGATCGACTTCTGTTTTATCATAATGCAATTTATTATTTATTATTATTATTATTTATGTTTTGTTTCTCCAAATTCCATGTCTAGCTAAACTTAGGTAATCGATATGTAGTAATAATTCGAATGGGATTTGATAACTCTTGTTTGAAAACTTTCTTTTCACAAAAGTAATCTATGGTCTAAGTGTTTAAAATTGATTCACCAAATAAACTTCGTCGCGAAAGCGAGAACTTATTTAAAAGTAGTTTTGCCACGAAAGTGGGAAATTAATTAAGATACGAACCAACAAGCGAAAGCTGCGGTAAGGTCAGATAGTAAACACTAGGCATTTATTTTAATAACAGCGAAAGCACTTTAAAATGAATTAGAACTTAGAGATTTCCAAAAAAATGATTTTCTACCCCGAACGGGATACGAAAGTGTACGTTTGGCCCTTAGGATTATGATTAGCGTCAACAACCATCATGAGATGAGAGTCTTTGAATCTCCATTTTCTGCTTAAATAAACTGTGAAAACTATTTCATACACCAGTAATTTATCAAATCCCTGAAGAACATAATTACTACGTATCGATTCAATTAATTAAAATCTAAATAGTAATCTTAGTTCCCTCTTTTAGTGACAATCTTATTCCCTTAAAACATATTCTACCTAGCTAAACATAGTAACTCCCGAGAACACTAGTTTGATTACGAGTCCCTGTGGGATCGATATCTTTTATTACTACGCGATAGACTGTGCACTTGCAGTTAGTTGTATTAGACATAGAAAGTCGCGATCAAGTTTTTGGCGCCGTTGCCGGGACCCGTTTAGTCAATAGTGCAACCTTCTGTTACGCCGTATAGACTAGGTTAACAATTCTCATTTTTCCTTTACTAGTTCTGTCGATTGTATGCCAAGAAATCGCCCGCAAAGCGATATCGTAAAACCTTCAGTCGCAGAACTAGAACGCTTCTTACATTTAAGAAGTAGAATCATTGAGTACCAACTCAAACAACTCAAACATAACACTCCCGAACCTCTCACTCCCATTCCCAAATCAGAAGAAGAAGAAGCATAGATGGCTGAAGGACCTCCGAACAAACCGCTGAAGGCATACGCTACACCATCCCAGATGGAGCCTAGAAGTAGCATTGCTGCCCCAGCTATTACCCGAAATGATTTTGAGCTGACGCCATCATTGCTGTCGGCTGTACAATAAAACCAATTCTCAGGAAACGCAACTGAGGATCCGAACGAACATCTAACGAAGTTCGTACAATACGCAGACACAGTGAAAGCAAATGGAGTAACTCCAGACGCGATAAGACTTCGTCTTTTCCCATTCTCTCTTAGAGACAGAGCGTGGACATGGTTACAATCGTTACCATCCAACTCCGTTACGACGTGGGAGCAATTGAAGAACGTCTTCTTAGCGAGATATTTTCCGCCAAGCAAAACTGCTATGCTTAGAGCTCAAATCAACGGATTTCGACAGAAAGATACTGAATCTCTTTACGAAGCATGGGAACGATTCAAAGATATGATGAGAACATGTCCTCACCACGGTATAGAAGACTGGGTGACAATCCATACTTTCTATAATGGGCTTCTATACAATACTAGATTGACAATAGACGCTGCCGCGGGCGGTGCACTTATGGATAAGCCATACGATGAAGCCTATCAATTAATAGAAAACATGTCACAAAACCATTGCCAATGGGGAGGTGAACGCACTCCAACTGAGAAAACCACAGCGAAAGGTGGGATGTACGAAATCAGCAGCCTTGAAAAGTTCAATGCTAAAGTAGATGCTCTAGCACAGAAGATTGATAGTCTGACCGTTAACCCCACTGCAACTGTCGCTGCAGTAACTCCAAATTGCGAGTTATGCGGAAGTACCACTCATAATGCACCCGAATGCCCATTGCTAGCCGGAATCCCGCCAGACCAGGTAAATTATGCTCAAGGAAATCCCTACGCAAATACCTACAACCCAGGTTGGCGAAATCATCCAAACTTTTCTTACAAAAGCGAAAATGCATTGCAAATGCCTACTGCTCCGCAAGGATATCAGAAACCAGCTGCTCAGAATGCACCTAGGAAATCAAACCTCGAATTGATGATGGAAAAGTTCATAGCTACTCAAGCTCAAACGAACAAAGAGTTCCTGAATCAAAACATACACACTAGCGAGCAAATTAAACAGTTGACAGGAAAAGTAGACGCTTTAGCCACCCACAACAAAATGTTAGAAACTCAGATATCACAAGTGGCTCAACAGCAAGCATCTGCTGCCGCACCTGCTGGCACATTTCCTGGACAACCCGAACAGAATCCCAAAGGCCAAGCAAATTCTGTGATACTAAGAAGTGGAAAAGAATTGGACGAACCGATCGATCCGAGGACCAAAAACTCAGCCATGCAACAAAAACCAACTGAACAAGCAGAAAAGGAATCTGGGTTAGAGAAGAAGGAGGACAACGAGAAGGAGGATGCCGCAAGCGAAAAAACTCAAGCACCTCCAGCGCCATATAAACCACCTATTCCTTATCCGCAAAGACTAATAAACTCTAAAACTTCAGGACAGTTTAAGAAATTTGTAGAGCTCCTTAAACAGTTGAATATTACTATTCCTTTTACAGAAGCGATAACTCAAATGCCGTCATACGCCAAATTTCTCAAAGAGATCCTGTCGAATAAGAGAAAGATCTAGGATAACGAAACAGTTACACTTACTGCAGAGTGTAGCGCTATTATTCAGAACCGCATGCCTCCTAAATTAAAAGACCCAGGTAGTTTCTCCATACCCTGCGTCATAGGAAAGTTCGTAATAGACAAAGCTCTATGCGATTTAGGAGCTAGTATCAGTGTTATGCCCTTATCTATATGCAAAAAGCTGAATATGGGAGACCTCAGGCCAACCAAAATGTCCGTACAATTAGCTGACAGATCAGTAAAATACCCCGTCGGAATACTGGAAAACGTTCCAGTACGCATAGGACAATTCTACATTCCAACTGACTTCATAATCATGGACATCAAGGAAGACACTGTAACCCCAATTATCCTAGGAAGATCGTTCCTAGCTACAGCCGGAGCAATTATAGACGTGAAGAAAGGAAGGCTAACATTCGAAGTAGGAGAAGAAAAGATAGAGTTCATTCTCACCAAGTTCTTACAAGCACCAGCAATAGACGATACCTGCTATTTAGTAGACGAAATTGACGAATGCATAAGAGAACTTGAAAATGAAGAGACCACGTATTCAGAAATAATAAAGATTCAAATACCCGACATTTCTGAAGACAATAATTGGCGTAAACCGTATAAAGACGACAGCCTAAGCGAAAGCTTAGCACTGACCCCAAACCATATGCCAGGTCCGAAGAACCCATCTTTAGAACTTAAAACACTACCCAAAAACCTTAGATATGAATTTCTAGACGATGAACTAAAAAGACCAGTGATAGTCAACGCCGACTTAGGACAACCAGAAACCGAAAAGTTATTAGAAGTCCTAAAGAAGTACCCCACCGCGTTAGGCTATAACATAAGCGATTTAAAAGGTATAAACCCTTCGATCTGTATGCATCGAATTACAATAGAGGAAGACTCTAAAACCTCTCGAGAGCATCATAAAAGACTAAACCCCATCCTGAGCACTGTAGTCAGAGACGAAGTAAAGAAATTACTAGATGCAGGAATCATCTATCCGATCTCCGATAGTGAATGGGTTAGCCCAGTTCATGTCGTACCAAAGAAAGGAGGAGTCACAGTAGTTAAAAACGAAAAAGGCGAATCAATAACAAAAAGAGTCGTGACTGGAAGTAGGATGTGTATTGATTATAGGAAGCTTAACAAGGCTACGCGCAAAGATCACTTCCCGCTACCCTTCATAGACCAAATGTTGGAAAGATTAGCCAAACATTCATATTTCTGCTATCTAGATGGTTACTCAGGATTCTTCCAAATTCCCATCCATCCTGATGACCAAGAAAAGACTACATTCACCGGTCCTTACGGTACTTTTGCTTACCGCCGAATGCCGTTCGGACTCTGTAACGCTCCAGCAACCTTCCAAAGATGCATGATGGAAATCTTTGCAGATTTCATAGACGACATTATGGAAGTGTTTATGGACGATTTCTCGGTATGTGGACAAAGTTTCGAAGGATGCTTACAAAACTTAGAAATGGTACTAGAACGTTGCGTAAAAGTAAACCTCGTCATAAATTGGGAGAAATGCCATTTTATGGTCCGACAAGGAATAGTTCTAGGACACATCATATCAGATAGAGGGATTGAGGTAGAAAAAGCTAAAATAGAGATTATAAAAGATCTCCAACCTCCAAAATCCGTACGAGAAATACGGAGTTTTCTAGGACATGCCGGTTTCTACAGAAGATTTATAAACGATTTCTCGAAAATCACAAAACCTCTGACCGGCCTGTTAATGAAAGATGCTGAGTTCGTCTTCGACGACGACTGTTTAAAAGCATTCGAAACATTGAAATCAGCCCTTATCACCGCACCAATCATGCAACCACCCGATTGGAGACTACCGTTTGAAATCATGTGCGACGCGAGTGATTACGTTGTAGGCGCAATTCTAGGACAAAGGAAGGACAAGAAACTCCATGCTATCTACTATGCCAGTAGAACCACTTCGAAACATGGAAAAGTCGTGTTATCAAACTCCCCTAAGCTTGAATCTTTGCTTGTCCTCAAGTAAAACATGGAAAAGTCGGCAAGCACGAGGCAGCTTCTTCGTTCGCAGAGTTTGGAAAAACCGGGATTCTTGGTAGGAACAAGACGAGTATCACGACGACACTGGACTACAAGTCTTCGGAGGTCCCCTTTTTATGCAAATCGGTCTTGGTCATGCTACTGTATCATGGTGTCAAGGTTCTCGTGGAAAGTCCACCCTGTTTGTTCTAGCGCAATCACATTAAGCCCGTTGTCCGCACACTTTCATGGCAAGTCGACCTGTTAGTGAATATGATCTCATTTTTGATCTTCTTCATTGATCATATTTTTATGTCATTGATTTTCAATGAGATTTTCGTGCCGTTGGGCTAAATGCTCGGGTGAGGAGCACCTAACTTAGAAGGAAACGTATCTTATATTCTTGGGCTTTTTAGCTCTCTTTTCATGATTTTTCATCTTTTTGGAGATCATACACTTATTTGCATCGGTCGCTCGCTTAGAAGTGTTTTTAGGATGGTGCTGACTGCTAGTATAAACTACTTGGGGTTGAGTTTGCGTAGACACTTGAGACTTTGGTACATGTAGGTGGTGAAACCGACTCGCATAAACTAGAGATCTAAGGTGTCTGGATGATACTGGTTTTGTTAGAACTGTCGTTTCCTCGGAGTTTCAAAACTTGTTTTGAACTCAGGTGCATTCTCGTGATGCTTTTGCTTATGAGGAACAAATGAAGGTTTTTGTTTACGTTGAATAATGTGGGGATTGTTTGCGTAACGTGAAAAATATATAGACGAGCTTTATTTGCTAGAAATAGAAAGTGTAAAAATAGATATTACTAGAATTTAAAGTGCAGTGAAATGGAAATAAAGGAAAATTCAGGAAGTTCAGATTACAGTGGAAATAAGGCTCCGCTCCCACACTATCTCGATCAGTGTCCTCACTGATTCTTGAAGCGTGTGAGAGGGAGATACAACTGAAAATGCAAATACAGAATACTGAAATATAGTAAACAATGAAGGAAAAAAATGAAAATCTAGTCCCGGCCTCTGTCACGTCCACGCTGGCGTCCTCTGGCTCTAGCAAGGGCTACTCTGTCCTCATAGCTCATGGCTCTGGTGTGGTAGACCGTGTCTCGGAGTCCTTCGACCTGCAGGGTCAGATTCGCTAGGCTCTCAGTGATCGTAGCTTGGCCGGTGTGTAGTTGTTGCATTTGAGTGCGGTGCCAAGCTTCGAACTGGTCAGCTCGCTGGTTCTGCTACTGCAGCATCGTGAGTATCTGTGCCTGCTGGTCTAGGGAGCGACGGAGGTCCTCTTCTGTGTAGTCTGGCACGGGATGGTGACGGCAGCGGCGGGATGATGTACCTACTGGAGGAGGAGGCTGCGATGCCTCTGCCTGCTCGGACCTGTCCAACTCAGCTTGAATTTCATCTTCGGAATCATGAGTGGGATCCTGAGTAGGAACAGCGGCAGCAGGAGGGGCAGTGAGGTCGAACAACCAGTTGGTGCGGTCCTCTGGATGGATGCGGGTGCGGGACGGAAGGATGATGCTTCGGACGGTCTTGCCACGCACGACCGGATGGTATTTCCCGTCAGCTCGGGAGCGGATGAGATGGGAGGCTCTGCAGTGGTCGGTGTCAAGGTACACCGAGGGGATGGACTGGAGGTGCTGGAGGCGGTCGCCAAGGTTCAGCCCAAGTGCAATAGCCGTGACAATCCCGCCAAAGTAGAATGGCTTCGAGCCACGGTTGCAGTTGGCCTGAATGTGAGCCAGCAGAAACGGGGCAGCGTTGACGGGTTCATTGTTGAAGACGCAATGAAGAAAGAAGAGCTCCTTGGAGTTCACTTTGTGGTTGCTGTCTCTGGCGAAGATAGTGTTACTCAACGCTCTGTGAAAGTACCTGATGGTGGGGTTATGGATGTGAGTGGCGTGCAGGGAGTCCCAACCATCGGCATTGAGGCCGGTCAACTGATACCACAGCGCGAAGGCTTCGTGCTGGAACTGATCAGTGATGCGGCGATGAGCGTTGTCGCCGCGAGGTAGCTGTAGGATGCCAACAATCTGGTTTTGGTGCATCTGATAGTTGACGCCAAACATCCGGAAGCAAGCGGCACCTGAATGCTGGTTGAGTTCGCCGCTGCCTGTGACGTAAGTGAACGAACTCAAGAACTCTAGAGTGAGTTTTTCGTAGGTTGGTTGTGGGTTGGTGCAGAGGTTCCAGATGCCTGCTCGTTGAAGCATCCAGGTGACACCTTCAAGTAGTCCAAGCTCCGTAAGCGATGGAAGGTGCGGGTAGTGAGTCGGCTGGAGTGACCTCTGATGAAATGCAATGTATTGTGCTCGTTGTCTTTCGCCTAACTCGCCCTCAGAGAAGGTAATGTTGCTGACATCTGGATTCCTGGCCATTTTTGGAAGATGGAGAGGTTTCTGAGGTTTTGGGGTTTTTCTGCAGAGAGGGAAAAATGACAGAACGGTGGTTTGGAGGTTGAATTTGGAGTTGAAGTTTATAGTTCAATGTGGGGAGGATGAAAATTCGTAGTGGGGTAGGAGTTTGGAAGTTTGAAAGTGATAATGGGGGGAGTGGAAGGGAACACGAACCCTGTTTTATCAGATAGCAGTTCTGGACTGCGTGACGGTCGTCACAAAGGTGTGACGGTCGTCACCCGCGTGACGCTCGTCATGGGGCTGTGACGGTCGTCACAGCAGCAAAATCTGCAGAACGCAGAATTTTGCTCTGAGGGCGTACTCGTGGTGATTTTAAAGCGTAGTATTGATACGGTGATGTAATATAACAGCCAACAAGCAACAATTAATGCGAAAACAAAATAATTGAATAAAAACTAGAATTGAAATAACATAAAATTGAAACAATTGTATGTAGTACATAATGAAAACGAACAATGCGAAAAATCCAAATGATTAAATTAAACTAAACTAGACTAGACTAAACTGAAACTACTGCTACGAGCTAATAACTAATCTTTTCGTGCCTTCAACTCATCAAATTTCTGTGAATAGTAGTCGAGTTGGTCGCAGACTAGATCCATGAAGCCTACCAGGTCACTGTGCATGCCTGCGATATCAGCTTTTACATTAGTCAGAGCTTTATCAACGTCGTCCAATCTGAGTAACACGGTATCCATTTTGTCGGTGGTCTCCTCAGGGATAGGCTCAAGATAAGTATTATAGTGTGGAGGAGTCATAGGGTCTACTTCAGTTTCAGAGGCAGCGTCCTAATAGTACATATAGTCGTGTGCCTCAGAGATGTGGTCACTGTCATACATATAGTTCTGGGGTGTTGACTGTGGTGAAGGAGGTCCCATAGGCTCATCCAATTCGTAGAGCCAGTTATCCTTGTTGTGGATGTTTGTCATCAGATGATCAGGCAGTGTGAATAGCTGTACTGGTTTTTCGTTAATAAGGTACTCATACGGTCCAGGTCCCATAGTCCCTAAGATGCGCCTGTTAAAGCAGAATTGTATGTTCATGGGTCTGATGGTACCAAAACGAGTGCTGGCATTTAAATGGAATCTAAGGCCAAGCTCGTGGGCAATCATTGTTACTAGGCCTCCTATAAGAATAGGTGTCTGAGGTTCCAGCGTGAGGCGTTTGAAAGATCTCATCATGAAAGGCACTGCATTTACTGTCCGACCCTGAGAAGCACAGAACATGATGAATAACTCTTCCTTAGACACTACAGTAATATTTTCTTCTTTTCCAAACAAGGTGTGAGCTAGTATCTTATGGAAGTATCTGAAGGCTGGGTTATGAATGTCATCATTGTACATTTTGTCTAGTTCAGGGTGATAGTCGCCTGTGATTCTACCCCAGAAGTGATCGAGTTGCAAATCAATATCGTCATCTTCTGCACTGATGAACACATGCGGTCCGCTAGGGAATCCTAGGAGGTTAGCGAGTGACATCCGGTTGTGGGTTTGGTCCATTCCAAACAATCGGAAGGTAATCAACTCTGTGCTGGATCCAAAACCATAGTTGGGTGTGTATCTGAAGGAACTAAGGAATTCATAGGTAAGATCCTTGTAGGTAGCGAAACGTGTTTTCAGAGCAGTGTTCTCCCAACCCAGTTGATTGAACAGGTATTGAATGCTATATGCGATCCCTAGTTTATCCATAGTTGCCTTGTCATAATACAGCGTTAAGGCGAATTCTCTTTCGGTCAGGGCTGCAAATCTTGCCTTTTGAGCGAGTCCTCTGAAGTGAACCTTTGTGAAATCGTACTCGGCCATATTCGCAGGTAATTCGGAGAAAACAGAAGAAATGTTTTGAAGACTTTAAAAATCCTGAAAAGTTTGAAACAGGAAATTGAAGTCAGGATTTTTAGAAACAAAAAGTGGTGGAAACAAAAGACAAAAGAGAAAAAATAAAATAAGAATAAAAGTACGAAAATGAACGAAAGTAGAAAGTAGTAGTAATTTTAGGATTTTTGTTGGATTTTTTCAAAGTAGAATTTTAAAGAAAAATGAAGTGCAATAACGAGGGAAATTTGGGTTGCCTCCCAGTAAGCGCTGTTTTTAACGTCTAAAGCCTGACGATAGCTTGGTGAGAAGCTATTCGGGTGTCTGAGCCGGAAGCTCGAGCAATGTTATATTGCTAATTTGAGGACTGTTGTCGTTCTTATTGTAATGTTTTAGACGTTGCCCGTTTACGATAAACGGTGCATTTGTCTTGTCGGTAATTTCAACAGCTCCACTCTGAAGTACTTTAGTCACTTCATAGGGTACAGACCACCTAGATTTTAGTTTTCCTGGGAAGAGTTTTAATCGTGAATTAAAGAGCAATACGATGTCTCCCACACTGAATTGTTTCCTGATTGAACGTTTATCATGCCACTTCTTAGTTCGTTCTTTGTAGATACGGGCATTTTCGTAAGCGTCTAATCGAAGTTCTTCCAACTCGTGTAAGTTCAAGATTCGCTTTTCTCCTGCCTCGGTGTAGTTGAAGTTGAGTGTTTTAATGGCCCAAAAGGCCTTATGCTCTAACTCTACAGGGAGATGGCAGGATTTAACGTAAACTAATTTATAGGGGGTAGTACCTATTGGTGTCTTAAATGCGGTCCTATAAGCCCATAAAGCTTCTTGTAGCTTCGATGACCAATCTTTTCTCGAGGTAGCGACAGTCTTTTCCAAGATCTGTTTTATTTCTTTGTTCGAGACTTCTACTTGTCCGCTAGTTTGTGGATGATAGGGTGTAGCTACCTGATGCCTGACTCGATATCTAGAGAGAAGTTTATCGAATATTCGTGATATGAAGTGAGATCCTCCGTCACTAATGACGAGTCGGGGTACACCGAATCTAGGAAAGATAGTGTTCTTGAAGAGTTTGATTACTACTCATGCGTCGTTTGTTGGAGCAGCTATGGCTTCTATCCATTTAGACACGTAATCGATAGCGACGAGTATGTAGTTATTTCCAAAAGAAGGAGGGAAAGGTCCCATGAAATCTATTCCCCAGACGTCGAAGATTTCTACCTCTAAGATTCCTTTCTGAGGCATTTCATCGCGTCGTGAGATGTTTCCAGTTCGTTGGCATCTATCGCACTTTTGCACGGCGATGTGAACGTCTTTCCAGAGATTAGGCCAGAATAAGCCGGCTTGGAGAATCTTAGCGCACGTCTTGGACGTACTAGCATGACCACCATATGGTGCTGAGTGGCATTGGGAAATAATATTTTCTATTTTTTCCTCTGGGACACAGCGACGATATATGTTGTCGGCCCCTCTCTTGAAGAGTAGGGGTTCGTCCCAATAATAGTGTTTCAGATCGTGGAAGAATTTCTTCTTTTGCTGATAAGTAAGATCTGGTGGAAGCACGCCCGCAGCGAGGTAATTAACGATGTCAGCATACCAAGGTAATGTGACTTGGGCATAGACGGCTTCTACGGCTTTTTCGAATTCTGGATCTTCCTAGATTGAGTTGGGTACGTCACTTTCTAATTTGGCTATCAGACGTTCGTACGGGAAATCGTCATTTATCGGTACTGGTTCATGTCTGATACCCTCTATTCGGGATAAGTGATCTGCAACAACGTTCTCGGTTCCTTTCTTATCTTTGATTTCTAAGTCAAACTCTTGTAATAACAGGATCCATCTCAATAGTCTTGGTTTGGCATCCTTTTTGCTTATTAGGTACCTTATGGCAGCGTGGTCTGTGTATATTATAATTTTTGCTCCTACTAAGTAAGAACGGAATTTGTCAAGCGCAAATATAACTGCTAGAAGTTCCTTTTCTGTGGTAGCGTAGTTCATTTGGGCAGGATCTAAGGTTCTACTGGCATAGTAGATGGCATGGAGTTTCTTGTCCTTCCTTTGTCCTAGAACTGCGCCTACAGCGTAATCACTCGCGTCGCACATGATTTTGAACGGCAGTCGCCAATCGGGTGGTTGCATGATTGGTGCGGTGATAAGGGCTGATTTCAATGTTTCGAATGCTTTTAAACAGTCGTCGTCGAAGACGAACTCAGCATCTTTCATTAACAGGCCGGTCAGAGGTTTTGTGATTTTCGAGAAATCTTTTATAAATCTTCTGTAGAAACCGGCATGTCCTAGAAAACTCCGTATTTCTCGTACGGATTTTGGAGGTTGGAGATCCTTTATAATCTCTATTTTAGCTTTGTCTACCTCAATCCC